>JBBDHG010000542.1:50000-97862 GCA_037951165.1 Lophius americanus
TTGTTCTTTTAATACCTGATTCTGGCCCGGTAAGCCAGTCAGGATCCCGCTTCTGGCTGGTTTAGATTTTTTTTAGAATAGATAGAAAGAAATACTTACGTGACCTTACACAAAGCTGGAGTCAGTCCAGGCAGTGAGCTTGTGATATTTTATCACAAAAAAGCAGTGGAGTAATCCCCAAAGGCTTCTTCCAGAACCTTCTGATCCGTCTGCCTGTAGCGTTCATACAGAGGCTCTTTGATAATGAAATAAAGAAATCAGCCTCATGTTATAACACGATACTTTTCACGTCATAAAAGAATAATTTTCTCATTATAATGTGATAATTTTCAGGTTATAAAATATTGATTTTCACAGTATTACGTGATAATTTTGACATTATAACGTGGTAAATTTCACGTTATAACATGAAAGATAGTTTTCCCATTATAACATGATAATTTTCACGTCATAAAATAATAATTTTGACATTATAACATGATAACTTTCCCGTTATAACATGATATAGTTCACCTTATAACATGAAAGATAGTTTTTCCGTTATAATGTGGTAAATTTCAAGTTATAACATGATAATTTTCACATTATAACATGAAAGATAGTTTTCAGATTATAATGTGATAATTATCACGTTATAACATGATAATTTTCGCATTATAACATCATAACTTTCACATTATAACATGATCATTATCACGTTATAACATGATCATTTTCGCATTATAACATGATAACGTTCATGTTATAACATGATAATTTTCACATTATAACATGATAATTTTCACGTTATAGCATGATCATTATCACGTTATAACATGATCATTTTCGCATTATAACATGATAACGTTCATGTTATAACATGATAATTTTCACATTATAACATGATAACGTTCATGTTATAACATGATAACGTTCACGTTATAACATGATAACGTTCATGTTATAACATGATAACGTTCACGTTATAACATGACAGATCATTTCTATGTTATAACTTGATCATTTTAAAGTTATAAGAGGACAAATAATTTTCACGTTATAACGTGAGAAGTTTCATGACAGATCATTTTCAAGTTACAACATGATAAATTCCACGTTATGCCGTGATTCATTTTCACGTGGGGCGTTTTCTTTGTGTGCAGATTCACTTTTCCTCAGAAATAATTTGAGAACAGAATATTGTTCGTAACCCGAACCTTTGAACAAAAAACACTGAGCAGCTGGAATCCCATGTCAGCTGCTCTAAGCCTTTTTAGATGACAGGAATAAAAAAAAACCCCGAGCTGCGGCAACTGTAATTACATTACAGTCCCTCACACACACGCACACACACGCACACACACACACACACACGCACGCACGCACACACGCACACACACACAGCGTTTTGGGCTCAGCATGTCTGCAGGCTGCCGCGGGATGTTAGAGGCGTGTTGCCATGGCGACGGAAAGGGGACACAGAGGAAGGGGGTGAGGGTAAGAGGGACGGGAGGAGGGGGATGTTTGAGAGGAGGGTGGTAGGAGTGGGAGACGCGTGCAGCAGCGTCGCCGCCTACTTGACAGCGTCTGGCATCAGAGAGCAGAGGAGGCAGATCCATCAGGGGAATATCCAACGCTGCTCCTGGAAGGAAGCATCAGAGAGGCAGCCATCACCACACAACTTTGTTCGTGGTAGGCGACGCTCTGAAACCAGAACTCTGTGCAGGTTTTGAAGCTTTTTATTTCTTCCTTTTTCATTTTCTCCAATGATTTCTTTTGAGAAGACGAGGGGAGGAAGGCATCATTTATATTCACCCGCTCTTGTTGTCGCTTGTTGTTCTTGTTTGTCGCTTGTTGTTCTTGTTTTGTCCCTTCTTCTTCTTCCTCTTTCTGCATAGTTTCATCACAGGAAGAAGAATGACGTGCTCCGTCTGAAAATGAAAGAATAGTTGGAATAAAAGGGTTTATGTTCTCTTTAAATCTCAGTCAGCGAAGAAATTATGAGGCATGAATGAAATGATGGAAAGATCATTTCAGAGGAAGGTGTAGGCTGGATTTATTGGGTTTATTGTGTGGGTATATGCTTAGCTTTCACTTCCTGTGTGCGTGTGTGTGTGTGTGTGTGTGTGTTTGGGTGTGTGAGAGGCTTTGTCTCCCTCTGTGCAGTAATGATATTTATTGCAGTCTTTGCAGTTGAGGAGGGGGAGGGGTGTGATGGAGTACAAAAGCTTTATGTGGCATTGTTTCTGCTATAACTCTAGTTTCTACGTGTGTGTGAGTGTGTGTGTGTGTGTGTGTGTGTGTGTGTGTGTGTGTGTGTGTGTGTGTGTTTGTGTGCGTTTGCGTGATCAGTCTCCCCTTGCACATAAGTTTCCGCTCCAGTCTGGAAGCAGTGGTGCGCGCAGGTTAAACGCCGCCGCTTCCTGTTATTTTGAGACTGTGTTTATTAATCTCTCCGTCCCTCTCAGGTCTGATGAGTTCCTTGTCGGCCGGCTCAGAGATGCAGACCCCAAACCTGGGCTCCCAGTTCATGGTGGGGTCCCAGGGTAAGGTGCCCGGCAGGAAGAGGGGACGGCCTCCGATCCGTAAGCTGGAATTTCAGAGCGACTACGCCGAGCCCTTGTTTCCGCTCAAGGTCCCCAAGAAGAGAGGCAGGAAACCGGGCTTCAAGGTTAGAAAGGGGTCGCTTTGGTTCCGGGGGGGTTACGTGTGTCATTTATTCTGCATGAAGTGAAATCAAACACAGTTTATGAACACATGAAAGCCTTCACTCTCTGCATCCACATTCACAAACATAGCAGTGGGTTTTTTTTTGTGCATTTTATGCAGTTTTTGGTCAAAATGTCAGAAACCAATATTTCTGTCATCCTCAACACAGTAAACCTCAACCACCAAACCAGGGGCGCAAATCCTGGGGTGGGATGGTGGGGGCCGGCCCCCCCTACCATTAAGCACTTAATAAAATTTATCATTGGATCGATATGATATATATATAAAAATAATATATGTAATATGATTTAAAAAAAAAAATGTAATTAATAAATAAATATTTATTATTTAATTTATTTAAATATTTAAAATAAATTAATACATTTTTAATATTTAGACATTTTATTTGACATAAATAACAATTAAAAAAAAGATTATACATAAATTACCTATTTTATGTCACATAAATTACTAGATTAATAATTCATAAATGACATAATTTTATGTAAAAAATGTATTTGACATAAATGACTAAAATCTCTTATATGAGATATAAAATATAGATATATATCTTTATATCTAAATACATATATAGATATAGATTCCTATTGACTAAACTCCTGCCTTCCTGTGTTAGTGCTCATACTGGAACACCATGTGTGTGTGTGTGTGTGTGTGTGTGTAGCTCAAGCCCAGGATGGTGATGTCGCCACTAGCTAACTCTCCTCCCAGCAGCACACCTGAACCTGAGATGGGGTCCCTCCCACAGGACGCTGCTCTCGTCCCCCACTCTTCCACACCACAGGTCCTAACAGGTAAAACCACACACACACACACTATACACACACCCACACACACAAACACACACACAGACATATTATCTTTTCTAAGCTTTTTTTTCCTTCTCACAACCTAAATGTTAATACTGGAACTCAAATCCTAGCAGGTGGGGTATGAAGTCTAGGAAGCACCGGGAGGATTTCAGTCGTATTATTGAATGTTTTTTTGTTTTTTTTGAATCCTTAAGATTTCTTCAGTACGCACTTATCAAGCTCTGAAATCTGCAGCCTCTTCCTCTCTGTTGTTTTTTCAGCTCTTCTTCATTCTATTTTTTTTTTTTACCTCTAAAATGCTAAAAGACGCGCCTCCATCGCTGCAACACCACCGTGGAATCTCTCCTTCTCCGTTCCCTTAAAAACAACAAAGACTTGTCCTTTGGGACGAGAACATGTCTTTAGATGTTAAACTTCACACTCGTTTACGTCTGCGTCATAAATCAAAAGAAAAGGAATCGCCCTCGTTTCTGCAGACACACACTTCAGATTCCCCTTTCAATACGTTCATTTAATTGTTTCTTTCCTGTTACTCAGGAGAAAATCTGACTTCTGTTCAGTATTATCCCCGTCCTGCTCTGAATACGCACATTTTTAAAGGTCAGCTTGAGACTATAGGTGGCAAAAAGGTTGTTTTTTGTCAGACTGTGGACGTACAGAAGGGAAGCATGTAGACACAAACGCACATACCGTATATTTAAATATATATATATATACATACTACAAACCGGGCTTCTCCCTGTGGTGCCACCCAAACACATTTGTAAAGTATGTAAATAATTTCTCTGGTGCTACAGAGACGCATCGTGGAAATAGCCTCATTATTATTTTAGGTATACATTTGGGGAAACCGTCAAAGCGTGTATTCGCTCTCAACACTGGATTATTAATACTATCCAATATATCCAATCTGGATATGGTTAAAACAAGGATATTTAAAAACTTTAAACGTAAGATCAAAGGGTCTCTATCCTGAGCAGCAGGAAGATATATCCCCGCTTTAAGAATGGATACGGGCGCTGGTGGTGGTGGTGGCGGCTGATGACCCTGCTGTGGATGATGATTGATGAGGTTTGTGGATTTGCGAGGGCTAGGCGGGGGGCGCGCCAACCAGTACCATGAAAGAACTAGATGAACGGGGAGAGTATTTAAAGATGTCAGCTGACGGGGACTGGTTTAGCATTCAGGCGTCGCCGTGATTGGACGGATGAGGTTACCTGATTGAACCCAGCTGATATCAATTGATGCTCCAGACCTCGAAGCAGGTACTGAAGACTGAGCATGTGCGAGAGGTGAGGATGATAAAAGATACGAGCAGGAACAGTGGCCCGGGTGTGCAAGAGGATAGTCTTCCTGGTGGAACTTTCAAAATATATCACTAAAACCATTTAGGGAGATCGTCTGTTATATCTTTCATGACACTCAGGGTTACCTGACGTCACGAAACACAAAATAATCTCCATACAATACAGTATATAAATATATATACATATATATTTCTACATATATATAAAAAATTGTTACCATTAGACGGAATTGGCCAGTTTTAAGATTTTACAGGATGTCTTGTGGGAGGGACTTCCTGTGCAGCTCAAGGCTGTACACCCCATGCAGGTCCGTCGGGCAGGAGGTGCAGTCAGATGGATGCAGGAGGAGGATGATCTGAGGGAGGAGGATGATCTGAGGGTGGGGGAGGGTGTGATGATATGTGAGGGCATCTCAGCGGGGTTGAAGGACCAAAGACGCGGACAGTTTAACAGGAAGCAGGTGAAGCTGCTGAATGACAGACTTAAAATCTTCAAAAGCAACAAACCGTATAAGGTTGAGATCAAAACACAATTGAATTTTCATCACATGATACGTTTGACCTTCCCGTGTGACCCAAGTCAAGCTTTTCTCACTGGACTATTTCAGTCTTATAAATCCGTCTTATAGTAAATCCGTAACTGTCCATCTCTGGCGTAACCGGCAGGCATCTGTTTTATTGACAAACCGAAAGACGGCCGGCACGAGGGAACGGATCCGGAGGAATCACGGCCACCATGTCAACTAATTCACATCCAGATGTTTACGGGATGAGAGGGCGTTAAAGCAGATTAGCTCTTTGTTTATTGAACTCCCTCTTTAATGAAAAATGCCTATTAAATAGAGTGTTGGCCACCGATTATGAAAGTAGCACATGTTGAATTTAACAGCAACATTGTCTACATTTAGCTCCGGATGTTACATCTAAACCAAAATGTTATATATAAATGTTATATCTAAATGTTGTATCTAAATGTTGTATCTATATGTTAAATATAAATGTAAATGTTCTATATATATATATGTATATATATTTCATGTAAATCTAAATGTTATAGCTATATGTTCTATCTTTATGTTAAATATAAATTTAAATGTTTAGAAAATATGCAAATCTACACCGGAAGTACCAAAATGAAAGCTCAATGAAGAGAAAAACGCTTCCATCCGTTGTAAACGCGGCCAATATTACACCAAGGAGGTTTAAAAAAAAAAACAACGTATAACTTTATCGAACGATTCAACAACAAACCAAGGTTGGAGAAAATGACTCTGTTAACTTACATACTTTTAGGTTCTTCAGGCAGACTTTCGCTCACTTAAGCTCAGCACCAATGTCCTCCCTGACGTTGCCTCATAATCGAGTCGTCACGTCTGTTAATGTTGTCAAAGTTAGCGATGCTAAAAGTACATTTTCCACCCGGGCTTAACTTTACTGACAGCTCTTGGTTTTGTTTCCTCGTTCAGCAGAAACACCAATGCCTGATGATTACCTGTGTGAGTTACCTGTGGACTCAAAGCGCTACGCCGTGGATCCCTGCGACTCCGCCTTCAATGTCATGACGTCACAGCGTCCGCCCAAGCACACCTACGGTTACCGCGGCGGCAGTTGCTCCGCACCAGGGGGTTTGTGCAGACAAGCGTCGAGTCCTGGAAGCTTCCAGGAAGGAAGAAGGAATGGTGAGGCTGAGCTTGATGTTCCCTCACCAAGAACTCAAGACACACTGAAAACCAAACCCATCGCCATCCTACATTCTCCAATCTGGTTAACGTCCTTCTCAAGTGACGCCCTGATGGTTTTCATCAAATACACATTCTCATGTTTCATCCTGATTATTGTATTGATCAGGTCCTGAGCTCAGTTGGTAGTTTTTTTTACTGGGGTGGTTAGTTTGTGCACAGCCTGCAGAACTTTTACAGAATTATTGATATCGTATTCATAATGAATTGAAACAGAGTAATAAGCTACATCTTATAACAAATGCATTTTAATGGTTATGTATTATAGGATGGTATAAATGATGATCTGACCTGGAACTATACTCTGGGTTGGTGGTCGGTACTTCCTGTTTTTCCAGGAATTCCCGAGTCTTTACAGGTAAATTTGTCAAGGCAAAGGTTGAAAATCGCCAATCTACAAATCTTAATACAGAAAAACAGGCTGGGTCTTATCCAGAACACATAAACTAGAAGATGAAGAAGATGAAGAATAACACCAAGCATTGCTGGTCTGGACCACGAGGCACAGGAGGGAAAGTGGAGTCGGAGGAGATCCAGGAGGAGGTGGGGTTGAACAGAACACAGCTGATGCCAATCACACAGGAGGAGCGGGGAAAACGAAAGGAGGGATTAGTGACAAGACAGAGGATCAAGAAAACTAAAATAATAATAGAACACTAAACTATCCGGGCGGTACTTGTCAACACGCTCCAGCGCCCACGGTCAGTTACTTATTTATGACTATCTCCTACGACAACAGTCTACCTGCTCAGGTTTGGGGGATGAAGACACAGTGATAAACGGTGCCGGTGAAGCATGGGATTGGAAAAGAAGGATGTGGTTGAGGAAGTTCCTGAAATGGGACAGGCCTTGTTCCGCCGACGTGACATGTTCGCCCTCCTAATCCAGCCTTAAAAAATGAAAAACTGTCAAACACAATATCTTCCTGCATTGACTTATGCTTCATCCACACGTGTCTGCTGACATTGGTGATATTTTGTAAAGTGTTTTATAGGCCTGCCTAAACTTAAACTAGAGTAAGTTTAGTTAAAAACAACTTCGATCCCTTTTCCACCCAAAAAAAAACCTGGTGCCAGTTCGGTGCTGGTGCTAGTTTCAGTGCTAAATTGGTTCAACTTGCGCACCTCCTAAGAACCGTGTTGTTATTCCATTGGCAAGGAGCCAAGTCAGAGCCACGCCATTACGTCACCATATAACGTACGCGAGGAGTCAGTGCTGGTCTGGAACCGGTTCTGAGAGCCAGGAGCTGGTTGTCAAGGCTTTCGAAAAGAAAAGAAAAAGTGGCAAGTAAGGCTCTGGTTCCGAACTAGCCCTGGAACTAGCTCGGTGGAAAAGAGGTATAAGTGGCCTGGCCATCAGAAACCCTCTTGACTTCTACATTTAACCAAATCTATAAGAGAATAAAACCATTTTACCGTATAGTTTATGATATTGGATCAACTTAATATTGAAAAAACATTGATGAAATCAGATATAAGTCTGAGGAGGTGTGATGATGTTGATGGGTGGAGCCACACTGACCCTAAACATCAACAAATCCAGGTACCCACTCAGACTCCAGCCATGTTTTGACTTTTTGCCTTATGACTCTAACAATCGCCAAATTACAACGTTTTTATTATATCATGTTGGGTTTGTGACTATCTTCTCCCTCCATGCTGACCCAGCTTACAGTCCGATGTCAGACACTGCAGAGTCCAAACGTCCGTCTGCGAAGGACCCGTCCAGCTGGGGTGTCGAGGAGGTCGTTTGGTTCATCAAAGATGCCGACCCCAAAGCCCTGGGACCCCACGCCGACACCTTCAGAAAGCATGTGAGTAACACCACCGACCTCTTCGTCCCCGGAGCAGCCGCCGCAAAAGATGAGACAGACCTTAACTTAAAACTGTAGTTACATTTATCGCATCAGGACCTCGTGTAAATCAGCAGATATGGACTTTAGTGGGTTACTAATGATAATATTACAGCATTTTAAAGTGTGTGTGAGTGTGCGTGTGTGTCTGTGTAAGTGTGTGTGCATGTTTTTGAGTGTGCGTGTAAGTGTGTGTGAGTGTGTGTCCAAGTGTGTGTGTGTGTGTGTGAGTGAGTGTAAGTGTGTGTGTGCGTTTTTGAGTGTGCATGTAAGTGTGTGTGAGGGTGTGTGTGAGAGTGCGTGTGTTAGTGTGCCAAGTGTGCGTGTGTGTCTGTATGAGTGTGTGTGAGTGCGTTTGTGAGTGTAAGTGTGTGTGTGCGTGAGTGTCTGTGTGAGTGTGCGTCTAAGTGTGTGTGAGTATGTTTGAGTGTGCGTGTGTGTGTGTTTGTGTGAGTGTGTGTCTGTTTGTGTGAGTGTCTGTGTGTGTGTGTGCCTCTGTTTGTGTGTGTGTCTGTTTGTGTGAGTGTCTGTCTGTTTGTGTGAGTGTCTGTGCGTGTAAGTGTGTGTGTGCGTGAGTGTCTGTGTGAGTGTGCGTGTGTGTCTGTTTGTGTGAGTGTGCGTGTGTGAGTGTGCGTGTGTGTCTGTTTGTGTGAGTGTGCGTGTGTGAGTGTGTGTCTGTTTGTGTGAGTGTACGTGTGTGAGTGTGCGTCTGTTTGTGTGTGTGTGAGTGTGTGTGAGTGTGCCTCTGTTTGTGTGTGTGTGTTTTTGTGTGTGTGTGAGTGTGTGTGAGTGTGCGTGTGTGAGTGTGTGTCTGTTTGTGTGAGTGTCTGTGTGTGTGAGTGTGCCTCTGTTTGTGTGTGTGTGAGTGTGTGTGAGTGTGCGTGTGTGAGTGTGCGTCTGTTTGTGTGTTTGTGTGTGTGTGTGAGTGTGAGTGTGCCTCTGTTTGTGTGTGTGTGAGTGTGTGTGAGTGTGAGTGTGCCTCTGTTTGTGTGTGTGTCTGGTTTGTGTTGTAATGCCTCCAACACAAACGAAGTCCATTCAGCGTTTAAAATGATTCATAGCGTAACACACAGATATGTGTTCCTGTGTTTCAGGAGATAGATGGAGACGCTCTGCTCCTGCTCAAAAGTGAGATGATGATGAAGTATCTGGGACTGAAGCTGGGACCCGCGCTTAAACTTTGTTTCCACATCGACAGGCTCAAACAGAATCGCTCCTGATTCGCCGCCGATGAGTCAAAACGCCTCGTCGTCTTTCTTTTTCTAAAACTCTACCGCTGCGGATTTTTCTCCTCAAACTCTCTCAACCATCAGCAATACATCAGGAACCCTTTTTGGTCCAGAGCGAGGACTTTATCGGCTCTTTACACCTTTTTTTTGTTGTCGGCTGTACATAGTGAGGATCTGAAGGAACGATTTTATGTCCATGATTGTTTAATGGTACCTGAATGGCTTTAGATTGTAAATAGCTCAGCTCCACATGGCAGCTACTATCTATATATCAATCACATGACCTGGATCCATGTTCGCTCCGCAGTCTGCACAAACGTTGCTGTTGTTTGTGTGGATCGGAATCATGATTTTCTGTGTCAACAGCTCTGAGAGGAGAAAAGGTGCTTCACAAACGTCTTAGGTGCTTTACCCTCGTTATTATTATTATGTTTAAATTTAGTCTTTGTGTTGAAGCTGGATGCTGCCACAGTTCTGCGCGTTGGTTTTTGGATGATGATGACGTCGACCCGGGTATCGAAGCCGGACACAAACTGTAGTTAATAAATACTCTCTCAGACTTTAACCGGTTAGGTCATTTTTAACGGAGACTTTTTTTTTGCTGGGATGGTATTTTCTTCTGCGAACATCAGTTCACAATTAAAACGGCAGGAAAGCACGACAGTGGAAACGATGAGGCGTGAAACAAATCCGTGGTGCATGTGGTCGCACTGCGCTCATAGGAACGGAAGCAAACATAGATGCTGAGGTAACTCGCCGTTTTCTCTTGAGTTTCTTCAATTATTTCTTTCTATGCAGGAATCTTGGTGCTCATCGAAACCAATACTGCCACTACAGCCTCAAAGTTTACACAGTGACTCTCCGCGTGCACCTCATCACTTTCTCTTCCAGATGAACTCACATTTTATATTCCTCCCATGCAATACTTCGGTCATTATTTTGACAATAAAAATCTCTGAATTCTGTTTTGTCATGCCTGAATAAATGAAATTGTGTTTTCATCTACAAACATAATCAAAATATCACAAGTATTTTTTTTGTATTTTATTTTAGCAGCCACCAAAGACATGTAGCACACGACAAACACCTTTTGGTTTTTTTTAAGCATTGACTTTACAGTATTTGTTACTGTTTTTTAATATATTGTGTTACGTGTTTTTTTTGCTTAACTGTGTATGAGCATGTTTTTGTCTATGTATGAATTCTGTATTTCATGATAAGTCTCAAACCCTATTGAGTTATGGGCGGCATTAAACCTTCGTATTTTATTTTCCCAACTCCAGTATGAAAAATTGATTTAGGTGATTTACAAGAAATGTAGCAATTGTATGGCCATTTTCTGGCCTAGAAGTTTCCAAATGTTTTCGACAACCTTTTATTGTGGTGCTATATTTGATCAATTTTTTTTCATGACATGCCATTTCCTTGATTTTTCTTTTATAATAATTTTTTTAAAGCATACTTTTTTCCAGATAAAATATACCTTCTTGTTCTATTAAATCTGACTCCTCCTTCTTTATTATAATAATAGTGATGGTAATAATGATAATAATAATACAATAGTTGATAATAATTGTGGTTATTTTCATTATTTTTATTTTATTTATATTTTTATTCTAAATATTATTATCGTAGTTATTATTATTTATTTATTATTATTATAATGATAGTATTTTTAATAATGCGAAGTAAACGGAGGTGCCTTGACCTTTATTTTTGTGAGCGCGAGATGATGACTGTAGTATCGCGATATTAGCAGGGATTCACTTCCTGTCTAGATTTTTTACACTAATGGTCGCATCTGTCATCCAGAGGTGAACATGGCAGACATCTCGGAGAGGACACTTCAAGTCGCGGTAGTGGTTTCTTTCGCCACCGGCTTCGTGGCGGGCTGGCAGGCTAATAGAATGAGGAGGAAGTTTCTGGACTGGAGGAAAAAACGGCTCCAGAACAAACTGTCCGAAACGCAGAAGAAGTTGGACTTAGCTTGAATGGTAACGTGAACCCGCCTACACCTGCTAACGAGCGGCAGCACGCGCTTTAACAGTCTGTTTCTGAATATAAGCCAATAGTTATATCTTAGTTAGCTTTTGAACAACTGTTTTCTAACCAACTGCCTTTTCGCCACCGCATATTTAGACCTAATTATGTAAAACAGCCTGTTGATCAATGTCTGACCTGCAGTTGGTGTGACATGTCACCGGAGACGTTGCTTGACCTAATAAAAATGTATTTTTCCGACCTGTTATTAACCTAGAACGAGTGTTTTACAGATGTATTTCACATTCAGACTCCTCATTAACTTAAACCCACGAGCAAAAATAATCTCAGTATCTCACCAGAGGCACAAAATTAACTTCTTTTGAGGACAATCATCGCACTCAACCAATTAGCATCGTCATTTCCTGTCTGACCTTGTCGCTGTCTCCAATGACCTGTTATATACACTGATCAGCCATAACATTACAACCACCTCACCCGCAAAGGTGGGCAAGTCTGAGGAGACTTAAAGAAGGGATTAATTGTGATAGCTGGTTTGTTTTTGTCAGAGCCTCTCCAGAAGTCGTGTTTGTGTTAGTCTGCGGTGGTGAGAACTTCTAAAGATAGATGGATAGAAACTTTATTAATCCCCAAGGGGGGAATTTAGTCGATGCTAAAAGCTCCAACCGACAGGTATTCTAAAGGTGACTAAAATATTTAGACTTACAAAAATTAAGGTGTACTATATAGTAGGACAGTCAATCCAAAATTAATAAATAAAAATACACATATAAATTGAAATAGTGGAATAAAGTGCATGCAAACATATATATATATATATATATATATATATATATATATATATATAAAGAAAAGAGTCTGATGTCCAATGGCATAAATGAATATGAATTAAAATAGTCCAGGTGCAGCTGTGTAAAAGTACAGCTTCTACATGTAAATTCATGTAAAACATAATGCTGTTTCTGATTTTTTTTTAAAAATTTTAGAACACACATTACATTTCAGCAGAAAGGGGAGTCTCACTTTTGTATAATTTCCCAAAGGTTTGGAGAAAAGTGCCACTGAAGGAGCGGCGCCTCTATATGTTTGAGCCCTCCTGTCCTGATTATTGCAGGATCTTCCACTTGGATGTTGTTGCTCTTATTTATAGGTTGATAAGCTTAACAGTCTAATTCCTTAATGACATCTGAGTAGAAACTTTTTAATAACCTAGAAGTGTGAGTTCCTAAGGACCTGCAGTGTCTTCCATAGGCTCTAGGGTCACTCTCCTATGATGATGATGATGATGTTTGTGGCCAGATGAAGACATAGGGTTCTATAAATGTCCTCTAGTTATGGTAAAGAAGTCTGGCGCTGACTTTAAGACTCTGCAGAGCTTTCCTGTCTGCAGTAGAAGAGAATGAGAACTCTTTGGTAGGGGCAGTGATTGAAAAGATAGAAGCACCTGCTGGGACCGGTGTCTCTTTTTAATCTCCTGTTTCTTCAGTGTCTTCAGAGTCAGTGTCAGAATGGAACCCAGTGATCCGTGGGTTAAGAACACCTGAGTCTATCTTCATGTGTGCTTTATTGGTGCCAGCATTTTTTGAACTCTTATTTAAAGTCTTTTTTTATTATATATATTTGTTGTATAAATACCTCTTCCCTTATTTGGACTTGAGTGTATGCCGCTCGTCTCCTGCAACGTCTCTTTCTCCGTCTCTAAAATGTGATATCTCCGGTTTAAAATCGTCTATGAACACCGGGTCTGGAGAGCGCTTTGCCACAAGATGTCACCGCTTGTATTGAATTCGTTTTTTTTTATTATAATGTCGCAATAAGGACACTAAAATGTTACAATCTGTAGGAGATGTCAAAACCTACCTCTGGGTACGTTTTCATGCAAATCTGTCCTGTAGAGTTTCTTAAATCTTGCTCCCATTCAGACAAGTTGTGATGCTTCTTCATGTCACCGTAGTTCTGCAGTTAACAGCCTCTAATCATCGTGCTCTTCTTCATTTCCCAGGTCTGCGGCTCTCTGGCGTCGGCTGAGATGATTGAGAAACAAGGCTGTTCACTGTCCAGTGATTTTTCTGCGTTCCACCACTGACCTGCTCCTCAAAGACAAACTGGAGGCAGGTCCCGAGTCTGCTCCATCCAACAGAAGAAGTGAACTTGAGCACAGATTCTGACCGGTTCTTAAACCAGATGGTCACTAAAGTAAATGTTGGACCCATTTTTTTTCACAAGACTCAGATCTTCTGACACTAAAATGGCTTTTTCCGAGTCCATGTGGAACAGTTGGGTCTAAGGGTGTTCTACATGTCCGTCGCTGTGGAGGCATGACCTCTAGATGACCTTTCTGTGTTCTGGACTCCCGACATTTTTAAACACCATGATAATACAGCTGTTGTCCTAACACTGCATCCACTTCTCTGTTCTTGAACACTGACGCGAGGTTCCGTCTTTTCCTGTTTCATATCGGGTCAAATAAATTATTTGTTTTCCATATTTTCTGATACTGTTGTTGTTTTTGTTCTTTTGGAAAGGTCACAGGTTTCATGGTCACAATTTCTTTCATCACATTTAGTAAACAAAAATCAAATGACCCCCCAACCCCTGAAGTCACTCGTGAGTCACGTGACAAAACAATTAAAAACACGAGCTCACGATATCATCAATAATAATATAATTCACATCCACAACAGGTTGAGGTTGGTTCGATGAGCTGAACGTCTGCCCTCCCATTATTGATGAATATGAATGTGTTTGTATGTCAAACATACACTTGTAGAATCATTTAATCTACATATGTTAAAAGTTGAGTTTTGCTCTTGGTAGTGCTGCCATCTGCTGGATGAAAGTGAGAATTACAACTTCAAAGTTAGTGCTATAAGAGAGATTATATCTATTAATTATTTAGGATTTTACAGTGAATGTATAGTCGGAGCACAAAGATACAGATTGGTTAAAAAAAAATTAACCATAGGCAGATGTTTTCTTTCTTTTTCTTTAACATTTCACTCCATCTGCAGTTGATCCTGTGTCTTTTAAGATTTCACAAACTACAATTAGTATGTAATACTAGATATAAAAATGCAAATATCAGTGAACAAGACGATGAGCTTGTTCACTGCTGCTTCAAACTGTTCTGCAAACAATTCAATCAGAGCACAAATATTTACCTGCCTTTAACAATAAAACATCACCCTCTACAAAATACCAGAAATGTTTAAAAGAGGCTGTGTATGTTAGAAATGTTACTTTATATATATATATTTATATTAACTCCCAATGTTTCATGCTTTTATTTTTGTGGATGTACAGAAACGTCCTTCATGTCTTTTCCTTTTTTCCATTTTATACATGGTGGCATGGCCTAAAAAACTTAAATAAATCCATACATATTCATATTCTGCATAAACCCGACTGGTCTAAGGGTGGCGCTAGAGTACTTTAATTTTTCACACGGACCAATGAAGCTTTTCCCTGCAGCCTTCTAGTCACTGGGTCTGAAATTAGATTCTGGGAGCTGATATCTCTCTTTTTCATCATCACCAGTCCAGCGGGCCTATTACCGCCTCTCAACAAGTTCTGAGAAGTCACTTGTAGCCCTCCATCAGGGGCTTGATGAGGAAGAACTGGAGCGCTACGGGGAGGGTGTCAGGAAAAGTTCAGATGACAGAAAAAAATAAATATATAAACCTGTGCTGTCGTCCCCGTTTCATTTCTAAACCGAGGGGTACAGATTTAGAGAAGTTTTTTTCTTTCTTCTTCTTTAACAGACAACAGGGGCTAGTTTTGAATTATATCTGGAAAACAGTGTTTTTTTGTTTAAAAACAAAAGAAAAAGAAAAAAAGATTCTCCCCTTAGTGGCTAAAATATTAACCACTAGTGTAAAAATATGATATTTACAAGAAAGATGTGAAACAGTGTTTTCCATTAGATAAAAGCTCCCCCTAGTGAGTGAAATATGAACTGTTTAAGTAAAACACGATAAATATAAGATAGCGCTCATTCCTTCTGCAACAAATTTAGACTAAATCGGATTAACGTTTGAGAAATGATGGTCCGAAAACCTTTGGACGATAAACTCCCTCTAGTGTTGGAGATATGCAACCAACCGACCCAGTTCTTCCTCGCACTGAGGTCCATGCGGCTATAAAGTTTGACAATGATCCACGGGACAGTTTGTGCGTTATCGCGCTTCTTATTTTAGATGCAGAACATATTTTTGGAGTGGTGAGTGCTGCAAAATAGCAAAATGTATATTTCTTTGTGTATAATTGAATACAGGAGTAAGTACTTTATCATAAAAGTGTAAGATCCGGAGGAAATCATCTGGGATTTAGTCACTTTGATTTAATGGTAGTCACCAACAATAATAATGTAGATGTTCACAGTTTGTGGCTATATTTAGTTTGGATTATCAGGTCAGATCAGACATTATTTAAGTTTCCTTGACTTTCCCTTTAAATTCAGTTCAATCGTGAGGAAGAGGAGAATCCGCGGCGGGGGAGGTGTGTCGATGTTTGTGCTCATGATGTGAAGAGGAGGTTATTGTTCCTTGATTTCAGACAGTGTGGTTAGATTGTGATGAATAACCTGCTGGAGTTTGTGTGTGTGTGTGTGTGTGTGTGTGTGTGTGTTTGTGTGTGTGTGTGTGGGCGCTGACTGTCTATTACGCTGTAATAAGCGGTGCCTGACTTCCTCTAACATCAGTTCAGGTGAATCAAACTGGGAAGGAGACTGGAGGGAACCGCTTTACTAAAGAATAAGTCTTAAAAAGTATTATTAAACATGTTATAATTAAGTTGTAAACAAATCATTAACAAACTATTACACGCAACTTGCAATCCATCAATGTCGCCTTTTATAGCAAACAAGTTACGTTAGCTATAATAAACGATTTATAAAGTCTTCACAACTAACTAAACGTGCTATATAATTGTTATAACCACTCATAACCCCGTACTATTCAGGTTGTCTCATTATAAAGTTGTCCCCATTTCATTATTGTTATCTGATCACAGGTCTGTCGGTAAATTACCGTTCATTTGTAGAGAATGTTAAGTAATAGAACCTTTATTGTCCGAATGAACCTCATTAATACAAAGTGGATCAAAATGGCAAAAACAATAATTGGTCTTAACCTCTGTGTTTTCACAAGTGGCCGGTTCACCTCCGTTGCTACCTCCGCTGCGGTCGCCGAGGCTAAACAGAACAAACGCACAACTGTTCGCACAGAATGAGGGGTTGGAATAAAAGTACATCAGCGCCTCGATAACCGTAATAACGATAATATTAATAATGGATTTCTTTTCAAAATACTCAAAGACCCTTAAAAGCTGCAGACTGGGGGGCCGGGGGCTGGGGATTGAGTCACTTTCAGCTTGACCTCTGTGCGCCCTGAGCCACACCTCCCTCTACTAAATTAGTACTAATAATATTATATGATATATCCTATAAACAAAGAAGAGTACAGCATTCACCGGAGGGGTTTTTCCAAATGATCATAATAATGATTTTAGATGAATTATGCAGATTTATTTGAATACGGTTCTATTTTAGATCTTGTCAATGACATTTTAATCACGTCTTTAAAGGATTATTACGACTTAAAGGCATCAGTTATAAGTTTCTTGACTTTGTGCAGACACCTGAGGACACTTAAAAAAAAACCTGCTGAAGGTGCCTTCACGGAAATGACAGGATGTATCTGAAATACCATTAAGTTAAGAGCTAATAGCAAACTTTATTTATACAGCGCTTTTCAAACAAAGCTACAAAGTGCTTTACAGGACAAAATGAATTAATTTGGGAAAAGGGATTTTGTAAGACTATGTGAAAATTAACAGATTAGACAATATAAAATGTAAAATAAGAAATAGACAGTCTATAAAACTGGGAATTTATAAAAAGCTTAGAGAAGAGTTGCAATAGGTTAGGAAAAAATCATGCAGGGAGTTATTGCCAGCCTCTAAATCTACTGACAACGCCAACAAACTCTGAGTGTCTATCAAGAAATCTGTAGCCGCTCGTTGCCTTGACATTCCACTTCAGCGTCTCTGTTTAGCCCACTGAGCACCAAAGGAACATCAAAGGAACTCTTGAAACTGAGCCCACAGCTCCACCCCCACAGAAACATCAAAATATCAAAGGCAGCAATAGACGAATAGTGACGTCAATACTCCAAAAGGCTTATTATTTTATTTTATTTTAATTGCTGTGAAATGCGTAATGTCCACTAAATTTCAAATGTCAGTTCCCACGTCTTTTTCGTCGGCCTTGCCGCGATGTTCACAGAAGTTTACGGCATATTTCTGGGAATAACGGCATTCCTCACACGGAATCTTTCTTCGCCGTGAATCGTCACGCGGCTAACATTCCCACAGCGTCACAGTTTACATCCCACTGTGAACGGACAAAAGTTTTATAGAGCTCAACGACAACAGACGCTCTCCACTCAAGGTTGTGAAAAGTTTGTTGTCCGACTGACAATTTTGCCTTTCGCCACATATGTTCACAACATTCTTCCATTACGTTGATGGAAAAATCGAATTGCCTGGCATTGCGTTTTGATTCGCTGTTGCAAATGAGTTGTAGGCTATACGAACCTAATTTCTCGTCGATGAGAAGAGAGAGATTGATCAGATTCTTCTTAATTGGCAAGAAGTCTCTGCCCTTCGCTTGTATGGAGCGTGCTCAGCGGTTGCCATGTCTAATAACCATCCTGACTGACTCTCTGGCGGGGAGATTGTGCCCTCTGGCTACAGAATGACTGCAAAACAGCGAGAGAGGAAGAGCGTAAAGGGGGAGAGGGACTGAAGAAGACTAGCTTTAAACTGTGTGAAATGTAGCAGAGGCAAAGCCGGAGTGTTGATAGATAGCTCTGTGAGGAAGGGCAGCGGTACGAGCCAACTGTTGGCATTCTAGCAGCTTTGATAATGATTTTATTCTGATGTTGGGCAGACATAATGTTCAGAGTGTTCATCACTACCTCCGCCGAGGAGGTTATGTGTGTGTGTGTTTTTTTTCTTCTGTTTGTTTGTTTGTGAGCAGGATTAAGGTAAAACCGTCAAACAGATTTGCATGATTTTTTACTCAGAGGTAGATTTTGGCATATCCTGGAGGCGATTACATTTTGGTGATGTTACGTGTTGCGCGGCATTAAAAATAATATAAAAATAATAAAGCCGTTTGGAGCAGTGACGTCTCGGTGTGGCTGTTGTTTCCCTCGTTGCTTTGTTTCCTTCGAAGTTCTTTTGAGGGGTTTAGCTGGGGGCTCTGTGGGCTGAACAGAGACGCTGAAGTGGAAGGCACAGGAGACGAGCGGCTGCCGGGTGTTTCCGAGATACTAAGAGAGTCTAGAGATAGAAAGATTTATCAGGAATTCTTTTATTTCACGGAAAACAGTCAATCTTAATCGGATTTATTTCACTGTTTCTAGCTTCTATCATTATTATCATTACTGGTGATATCATTATTATTATTATTATGAAAACGATTATACCCATACTAGACTGACCGTTACCCGGTAGTATCAGGCTACATAATTCTGTTCAGTAGGTCATATAAGATGAAGAAAATTGTTCCTGCTTTTTGTGTTTTCATCAAACAGACAAAATGTCAAGAGGGAAATGTTTCTAATTATTCTTAATAGTGGATTTATTTTTAGCGTAACGTGCAACCAGGTGGCACATGTTTAACTAGAGGACGCAAACCTCCACCAAGACACAACAGTACCCTAGGTTTTGGAAACATCCGTGCAGATTTCTCCATTAATGTCTGGGTTATTGCCAGCCTCTAATTCTACCGACAACTCCAACAAACTCTCTGAGTATCTCTCAAATACTCTGCAGCCGCTAGTCTCCTGCGCCTTCCACTTCAGCGTCTCTGTTCAGCCCACTGAAACCCCAGCTCTACCCCCAAGTCAATATCAAAGGAATCAAAGGAGCTGTTGAAACTGAGGCCAAAGCTCCATCCCCCAAGGAAACATCAAAGGAATCAAAGGATCAGAGGAAGCGTAGCCACATTGCAACGTCACTACTCCGAACAGCTTTTTGTTTCAGTTAAAATACTGCGAAATACGAAGTTTCACCAAAATTGTATCCAATCTAGGATAAAATTTCATGAAAATCCGTCTTGTCGTTTTTTTCTGTAATCCTGCTCATAAACAAACAAACAAACAAACAAACAAAAAAACAAACAAACAAACAAACAAACAAACGCACAGGAGGGAAAACATTTCCTTCTTGTTGGAGGTAAAATAAGAAATCGTGAATCAAAGTGCCCTGAACCAAACAGTTGAGCAGGACATTAAAAGGTTCATACCGCGTAATTTCCTGGACCCTGTTCCTCGACTCATAACATTTGAAATCTAATCAGTGGACTCAGAGTTATCCACAAAAACAAAAATCGATTTTCATTAACGGTGGATTCAAACATGGCGTACACACACCTCATACGGCCGGCACCGCCAACATATGAATAAGGCAGCACGTTGTTTAAAGCAGCAGCAAAGAAAAACCCACGGCAGAAAAAAGATAACGTGCCGGAGAATAAACATCACGCCGCATGACCCTGAAACTCTGGCAGCTGGATGAAATCAACATTTTATCCTTTTTCATCTTTGCTTTGCCTATTTTCTGACATTTTAAAATGTAATCCACTAAAAAAAAAAAAAGAATTCACCACATATTAGATAATCGGCACCAGAACAGGATTTTGGACTCGGGTTAAACAGAAGCTCCTCTCTATCAGTCAATATTCATCTATGCAGCGAGGAGCTGGTTGCCTTTTTTTTGAGGCGCAGGCCAGGAAAACACACTTCCTCCTGATGCTTATCACACTCAATTAAATATAAATATTGCATGAGCAGAGAAATATGGACACACGGCTGCAGAGACCTCGGGCTTTACCGAGCCTCATTTCAAGAAGTAGACGTCGCACACCGGGCGAACGTTTGTGTGTTTATGGATGAGGAGGAGCATGCCTGTGATAAAAGCGCTGAGAAGCTTATTTGGAAACGTCTCGGCACCAGAAGGCTTTTAAGTGACGAGAGACGGCCAAAAAACCCCCAAAAAGAACCCAACCCGCCTCAATCCAGCAGAACTTCTCGGACGTTACAGTAAGCGGAGAGATTTCATTTACATATCGGTCCTTCAAGCCCCCGAGTGGAAGGGTTCTAGTAATCAATCTCTAATGTATTTATTCAAAGTGGACTCTAGAATGGGAAATTTCTTCTGATTATCATATTTGAAGAAAAACAATATATATATGAGCGTAACATTCTTATAGCGTTTCTCTCTGGCGACTTTATATGAGCTGTAATTCAAGTGGTCGTGAATAGCTGACATCATAACGCAGGTATATTCTCCGTGTATTGCTAAAAGACACTTTTAACATGCTTTATAGATTATTAATAAACTCAATGAAGATCAAGAAGAAATCATTCATAATCCAGTTTGTGAAAAATGCATCTTAAGTACGTCCTCCTCTTTTAAAGCGCTTATTTTATATTTTTATCTGACCAAATTACCCAAACATTGTTTTTAATAGTAAAGTGTTTTTGTACTTTTATTTTTATTTTTATCAAATAATAATAATTCAAATTTTTAAATAAATAAATAATAAAAATAAAAATATTTTATGAAAGAAAATAAATTCAGATCAAATGACTCATTTAGTATAAGGATATTAGTTCAAATAAAGTAAACAGTATTGTATATTGTAAAAATGTTGTTGATTCAAATGCACAAACTTTGGAATAAATTTAACCAACAGTTGAGAAATGATTGCCCAAAAATATTGGAGATGAAGCTCCCCCTAGTGTCTGAATTATACAATCGACAATTCCAGAAATCACTCCAGTTCTTCCTCACACTAAGGTCTATATAACTATAAAATTTGTAAATGATCCATGAAATATGTTTTGAGTTATGGGCGTTAACACAAAGGATGTGCAGCGGCGGCGGATTCCTTCATAGCCTGAATTTAGCGGGTATGTAACAAGCTAGCACTGACCGTGGTTTAAAAAAAAAGAAAAATATGTCAATAGTAGTATGCTAACATAGTTAATTAATCTTTTATTACTCAGTTTTTATTGGTTCCTCTGTTGAAGTGTTGAATAACGATACTTGTTGACAGTCATGTTAGCATCAGGTGCTGTGCAACCTTTGACCTCTGAGCTAACTGCTAAAGGCTTAATGCTGAGGTGATGGTTCAAGCTAAAAGTTCTCTGATGGTATGAGAATTACTTTGTGCGAAAAAATTCAGACAATAGTGTTCCTATCAGGAGTTTGCTTTCTAAATGCGTACTTTCAATCCATTTTGCCGAGCTAGCACTGTGTCAGCTACTATTGAAGTAAACCAGCACTCCTTTTTAAAGTTAACTAATTAACAAACATTTGCATGTTACTTTGACAACCCTAATCTAGACTCTTCTTTTTGTTGTGAGTGTTTTGCTAACTGGAAGCGAGGAATTAGCATCCAGCGCTATATCATCATTTTAGCTGGAGACAGCTGCCTGATTAGAAAGATGGAACTATTTAAAGACTAATTTAACAATAAAATCCTCCTTTAAAAAGCTGAATGGAACATCCATCTTCTGTGGGTTCATTACTTCTAGTGAGAATCATTTAACCTACTATTTACCTAAAATATCGATCAGAGCGCCTTCAAGACTTACTTCCAAACTCGGAAGAAACTTCGGCAATTTGATTCCTCGGATCTATTAATGCGTCGGTTCATCTGCTCTTCAGCCCACCTAACGATTCACCCCAGACTTGTTTTGCTAAATTAATCTAGAAGCTGCTGTTTGAGGGTGTTTTGAGTATAACGCCGGTAGCACTGCAGGGAAATGGATTAATTTCCAACTGGGAGCGCCCATACTGAGTGGATACACTCAAGATGCTGGGGGATAGAACTCCATTGGAATGACGGATGTGGCTTGAAGCTATAGAACCAGTATCAGTGCAGCTTGTCCAACTTTGTCGCATTCTCTTAACTCTATGTTTTTTAGTACCGAGTGAACTTGAACTACCTGGTCACACAAGAGAGTATAAGTTCTTCAAGGGTATGGTAGGAGACTCATGAGACTGCAGAGACGTTTCCCCCCCCCCCCCCCCACAACAATAGAATAGACATAAATGTTGGATGGATAGAAAAGGAAACTTATTGTTTATACTCATGGCCTTACCACTGAAGACCAAAAATATAACATTCGTCCTGAGGGTGGTGCCACTAAGTCAACTATGTTATTACTCAGAGCCAAAAGCAAACCCACTCCACAACCTTGTATGGTTTGGATCTCTCCTGGGGTTAATGTCAGTAGTCGTGGAGACACAGACATGAACCAAACGGACTGCGTAGCATCAAATCGTCACTATAACGCTCTACGCGTCTTCTGCAGGAAAAACAACCTTCATGTACAAGTCGTCAACTGAATGAGACGCGATAGAGGCGCTAGAGGAAAGTTTAGAGGGACGACAATACTGACTGGTCAACTATAGAGCTACAAACCTGGGTATGATAGTGTGATAGGAGAGGGAGGATAGCATAAAGTAGGATAGTAGGATAGGATAGTAGGATAGGGCAGGATAGGGTAGGGTAAGTTAGGATACGATAGGATAGTAGGATAGTAGGATAGGATAGGATAGTAGGATAGGATAGGATGGTAGGATAGGATAGGATGGTAGGATAGCATAGCATAGGGTGCGTTTTATACGATTAGGTAGGGTAGCACATGATAGTATCGGATAGCGCAGGCCGGGATAGTAGGATAGGTTAGGTTAGGATAAGGTAGGATAAAATAGGATAGTAGGATAGGTTAGGTTAGGATAGAATAGGATAGGGTCAGATGGGAGGATGGGATGGCATAGGGTAATAGGATAGGTAAGGATTTAAAAAATCTTTATTAACATTTACTTTGGATTAAAGTAACTATGTATCAAGTAAAAAATATATCAAGATTCTGCTCAGATTCTAAAGAAGAAAAAAAACAACTTGTCAGTAGCCTGCTGCTAATATTATGGTCCTCGACATTTACAACTATTATATACTGTATTCACAGGAAAACTGAAGATTACAGTAGAAATCACTGACGGACTCCTGCGTCTGATCCATATTATACTCATATAGATGAAACCACACACAGATTAGTATTAGTATGATTAAAAACAAACTAAAAATACATGAAGCTACCGCAACCAGCCTGTGATTTAGTTTAGAAGTGTGGAACCAGGTGAACGCAGGACCTCTGAATACACGTAAAAGTCGCAGAAATCAAATTACTCTACTGAAATCCAGCGTCGGACGCTTACAAACTGGATTACTGGGATTTATTCGAGCTCATCTGGCCAGAGACAAAAACAATATGACTTAGCTGTTAATTCAAATTGAAGCGATTTAAGAAAAGAGACTAAAAAAAACAAAAACACATCACTTTTATTTAGCGTGTTCAGTATTCTTCGTGTGTCACGTCACACATTTTTTGCCCCCTTGGCTGTTATTGCTTTTTAGAGGAAGCTGCATCTTGGCACAGGCTGTGAGTCTGGAATAATTAACGCAGGTCTGACAAATTAACCTTTTAATGTGAGAAAGTATGCATGCATGCATGTGTGAAAGCTTGTGTATGTGTGTGTGTTCACTCATCAACATGTCACACACACACACACACAGTGAGCTTGTCAGTGGAAACAGTTTATTCCAGCTGATGGAGTGTATAATTCCAGCGTTGGAATAATAATGATGGCATGGTAATTCAGATGGATAGAGTAGAAATTAGATTCCGGAGGTTTTTTGCATATTGTCATTATTGAGGTCTGCGGCGTTCTCTTAGTCGGAGCAAAATGAACGAGGGAGATGGGATGATTTTACGCGTCTGACTCGCTGAGGCGACCCATGAGTCTCACCTTGCGGCAATTTTGAGAGCCCAAAGTGAATCTGGAGTAGTGCATCTTAATTATGTCTTAAACCAAAACAGCGACACACACACACACACACACACACAGCCGAGTGTGGGCGCTGGCAGCACAATCCGCCATCACGCCGGTATGCTACTTGAAAGTAAGAAGTAAATGGCTGCAATCACACTAAACAGCCCCTGCAATCACACCGAGAACAAACAGCATCTCCATGGAGCATTTTTCATTATGTCACTCCACGCCGGCGCCAAATGTGCTCCGTTTGTTGCAGAAAATAGTCTTTGTCACTCCTACTTTGCCTCACAGAGAGGCATGCAAACATCTAATCCAAGAGCCCAATGTTCATTTCTTTCCTGCCCTCCGAACTGTCAAGAGTTCTTTGATTGATTGCTGAGCGTCGTGATAAAAGCTAATACGCTAGAAGAGTAGGACGTTCCCTCTTTCCTCAGCCTCCTTCACTCGAGGCTGCAGGACGGGTTTTCTCTGAAACAGAATCTCCACGCAAAAGACAAAAAAACACTCCATACGCTGTAAGTCGCCACGGCGTGGCGCCCTCTGGAAAGTAACGAGCTGGTTTTAACGTCAGCTTTTTCACATATTTAGCTCCAAACAAGGTTTAAAGAGCATAATTACTTATAAATAAGAAAATATAGAAATAAATATTCATTTACTCTAATTAAGATTTATATTTATATTTCACATTTAAATTTAACATTTACATTTTGATCTACATTTAGATTTAAAAATTAGATTTTGTATCAACATTTAGATTTAGCGTTTAGAATTGATGTTCCCTTTTTAATTTCATATTTAGACTTAATATTTAGATTTAATATTTCCATTTAATATTTCCATTTAAATTTAACATTCCGATTTTGATTGAACATTTAATTTAACATTTATATATAATTTCTAAATTTAGATATAACATTTAGATTTAGCATTTAGATTTAATGTTCCATTTTCTATTTAATATTTAGATTTAAGACATTTTAAGACAAAGTTTCAGCAGCAGCGTCAACGACGATTCCAAACCCCCCCCCCCGCCGATTTTTTGGGGATAAAATTGTAGCGATGGCAGATCAGAAAATCATCTTAAAAAAAGCACTGTTATAATAAATATTTACACATTGACGTCATTCACTAAGTCCAGAAAATGTTTTGCAATTGGTAAAAAAAACCAAAAAAACCCAACGTGAACATTTAGTTAGAATAACTTGTTTCCTATTGTGACATATAAGTAAAAGAAATAATGCCATTAAGAGATTATCCATCACTTAATTGATCCATTTAGGGTTTGAGTCCCAATCGCGATGTTTCTCTGCTGCTATCTTCTGAAGAACATTCTGGACATAGTTTTAAACTAGCATGTAAATGATGAAGCCCGAAGAATCAAAAGCTGATAGAAACACTTTTTATTTTGTTCCTGGAAAAGGTCGTGTTTTTCTGAGACAAGGACTTTATTGGACATTGATGAATATAATTGGTTAAGAAAGGGCCTCATTAGCTGAGCAGTGTGCAAAGTATAGCTATTGATCTGGAGTCTAATAATTATGCCTGATTACCACTGCACAATCTCAGATTCTTTTACGTCACTATAAGCTGTTTTATGGACTTCAGGCTCAAAGAACTTAATCAGATCCCCGAAAAAAGTCTGGGATATAATAGAATGGCCGTCGCCGGAATCGCCGCAAATTCAAGGATATAAGGATTTGAAGAGCTTTATTTTGAATTCTGCAGTAATGTACCAGACATAGAGAGAGTCCAAACATCGTTTGTTTCCGACAGAACCACCGGGCAAAAGTATTTTTGCCATAATTTCACAGCTGTTGATCCAATTTAGTGTAAATTTGGTGCAAATGAATCCAACCGAGGAAATACAACGTATTTACAAGATAGTAAATAGTTCATCTTTTACTCGCTAGTGGGAACTTTCACTTTTACCTTATCTTTGGACATAACTTCCAAACCGCGGTCATATTTAATAATAATCTGGTGGATTTGATCGACGTGCAGATATCTATCTTCTTCTCCACGTCATATTTTACTCCAATTGTAAGAATTTTAACTTTTTAAATTTTACTACAACAGATGATGTTTAATAATAAATCCATCAGTAAGTCTTTGGTGCTCAGACTCTTCAGGGACACTGAGATCTGTCAACACATTGAACAATAGACGCCTGGATATCTCTTTCTTTATCAGTTGTTTTAGTTCAACCAAAGAATGTCAATAACATTCGGGATGTTACCAATACTTTTTCATTTCAGTCGTGCATTTTTAGATAGATAGAGATAAGACAAGATTAGATGAGATAAAATTAGATTAAATGAGATAACTTAAGATAAGATGAGATAAGATGGGATAAGATAAAATGAGATGAAATAAGATAAGATGGGATAAGATAAAATTAGATGAAATAAGATATGATCCGATAAGATAAGATGATATAATATAAGGTCTAATTGGATAAGATAAGTTAAGATAAGAGGGGATAAGATAAAATTAGATGAAATGAGATAAATTAAGATAAGATGAAATAAGATAAGATCAGATAAGATAAGATGATATAAAAAAGGTAAATTGGATAAGATAAGTTAAGATTAGATGGGATAAGATAACATAAGATAAGATGAGACTGGATAAGATAAGATTAAATAAAATGAGATAAGATCAAATGAGATGAAATAAGATAAGATTCTATAAGATCCGATAAGACAAGATAAGATAATATAAGGTAAAACTGGATAAGATAAGTCAAGATAAGATGGGATAAGACAAAATCAGATAAGGTTAGATAAGGTAAGATAAGATAAGATTAGATGAGGCTTAATTAATCCCAAGGGGACATGACAGATTCCAAATTTCGCAGTAGAACATAAAATTAAGTGAAACAGAATTGAAATAAGGGATTTGGGTTTCCAGCTCTGTTATTTATTTTTCTTGCTCCCTGTTCCACCGCAGTAATGACTATTTAATCTGCTCTTCATTTAATTATTTAATATTTCTTTCTAAATCGTATTTATTATATCTAAACGGTTTCAATTCTCAGTCCTCTGATGGCGCCGATAGCCAAAAAGTAAAACGCTCTTAGGTCTGCTAACAGGAAATGAGAAAAAATGACTTTGAGGAAGGTTACATCCGTGAGTTTGAAGAATAACGCCAAACTAAGGAAATTCTCACAAAACCGTTTTGTACCCTTCATTTGCGTATCTCGTCCAACACTGTGGGATTGACGGGGTTTTTCTTAATTCAATTTGTAAAGCCAAACCAATTTCAACTTGGACCTTGGGGGCGACCCATTTCGGAGCGATGGAAGATTGATCACGGGCGCCACGCACCTTTTCACTCTCAGCGGCAGTTTAATCAAAGTGTAAATCACACGCACACACATCTGCACCCACCCTGGCTTTTTAAACAGATGCACAAAGAAGAGCCCTTAATGGTGTTTCACAAAATGTCAGACAGTTCCCATCAGCCCTCTGCTACTGGATGAGCGACACTGAATCTAAAAGTTGAAAACGCGTCGGACGCCATCGCAGGAACCCGCTCAGCTGTAGTGAGGCTTATTACCTTCTTTTCATTTCCTGTCCCTCTCATTTACCTTTCATCTTGCGTTTTCTGACTTACCCGTGTCGCTCTGCCGCGGCTCTCGGGCCTGTAGACAAAAGGGGGGAGTGTGAAAATGATAAGCCTTTAGTGGAAAAATTGTAGAGAGGCGTGGGCACGAGCGGCGCTCACGCAAAGTCGCTATCATCTGGAGAACATCTGCTCGCCATCAAAAGTGGCATCAAAGGCCGCTTGTCACTTAGATTGCATTAGCTTCGCGACGCGACGCATTCAGCCAATAACACGCGCTCCTTCCTCGGT
The DNA here is from genome assembly GCA_037951165.1 of Lophius americanus. NCBI lineage: Eukaryota > Metazoa > Chordata > Actinopteri > Lophiiformes > Lophiidae > Lophius > Lophius americanus. Next base: position 78,422 of record JBBDHG010000542.1, read on the forward strand.
CCTTCATCTTCAAACGAAGTCGGTGTCTTTCATTGCTGCCTGGGTTTTTAAAACTGAGCCTTTGACAGCGAGGGTGTAACCCCGGAAAAGTCCTCAACCCCCTGCAATTCGCAAACAATCCCCCCTGATTGGATGAACCATCACATCGTTTTTGAGTGATGTCACGGAAATAGTACTTTTCATAAAAGAGCTCCCTCTAGTGAGTAAAATATGAACAACTAGAGAAAAATACGAGAAGTATAAGATAAATCTCCTCGACTCGATTCATTTGCATCAGATTTGGACAAAATCGGATCAACGGTTTAAAAATTAATACCTGACAATTTTGGAGATAAAGCTCCCCATAGTGTCAGAAATATACAACCGATCTCTACAAAAATCAATCCAGTCTTTCCTCGCACTGAAGTCTATGTTGGTGTAAAATCTGAAAATTATCTATGAACCAGTTTTTGAGTTATCGCGCTAACACGAAGGCTCGGCGGCGGACTCGTCGGACGCGATGACGATGATGATGATTCCATAATATCCCTCACTTATTCGGGGGTATAATAAAGACAGACAACGCCCGGAAAAAGTCTTGAACGCAATCTTTCACCAAACTCCTCGACATGTAAGAGAGGATCCTGTCGTTTAATTGCAGGCTATTATCGTTTGTCCAGATTTCCGTACGAGGGTTGGTTAGAGTTTAGGCTCGCCATCAACACTGTGACTTACGCAAAAGTAATCCAGTGGCTCTCATTACTGGTGCAGCTTAAAGGTGTTTGTCGGAGATAAGTGGAGTCTGATGTTTTCCTCCGGGAATATAACCTTGTGTCGCTTCATGTCGAGCACATCAGTAATCTGCTGCTGTTCTCTGCTGGTCAGCAATATCTAAATGAGTTTGGTAGCTCTATATTCAGTAGGAAATTAGTAACTGATATCACTTAGGTCTAACTGAGGGGAAATTCACACTCTCAACCGCTCTCTTTCTCTCTCTCTCTCTCTATATATATAGAGATATATATATACGCTACGCCGCACAGCTACGCCGCACAGCTACGCCGCACTGCTACGCCACACTGAGCTGAAACCTTATTTATTAAGTATCCTGTGACCTCATTATAAACCATAAATAAGCTGCTATAGTCTATTAATGATATATTAAGTGTTTAAACCCACGTAATAACCTAACTTAAACCATTTATACACGTTTGAGGCTAGTTTTGAGCCAAAGAGGACTCATTTATTCACTTAAAGTTGTTATGTGGATTAAACAAGTAAGATAAAATAGGAGCTTTATAGGGGCAGACACTTGAACTTACCATGAAGGACTAGTTATATTTTTAGATCCCCAGTCTTCTAACAGCAGCGGGTCTTTTATTTTTTCACATTTAGCACACAGGCATGTGGGATTGTTTTTGTTGATCGACCATCTAAATAAGGTGATAAATGGGAGGCGTTACTTTTGGTTTCTTAGATGATTCGCTTATTTTACTCCCCTCAACATAATGACCAGTTTGTGCGTTTGTGGTGATTTAAAACCACTCACTCCACTTAATCCATGATTGTGTTCCTGTTGTTGTTTCTTTTGTGTCGTTTCTTGCAGCGTTTGTTTACATGGTCTTGTGTTCGGAGCTGGTGGATGAGACGTCTTCAGAAAGCAAGCGAGAAAGCGAATCAGAAAACAATATCTGTCACTAAGCGATGAAGAAGTTGACTGTCACGCGCACACACACACTAACACACACACACACACACACACACAGGCAGGCAGAAAGACCTGATGTGTGAACACATCAAACACCGGGGGCCCACAGGGACCCCGCTGTCGTACGGAGTTATGCATGGTAATTACATGGCCCTTCTCATACAGCCCTCTATTAGCTGTCACACTCTGCCTGTTTGCTCTATCGCACCTCTGCCACTGACACACACACACACACACACACACACACACACACACACACACACACACACACACACACACACACACACACACACACACACACACACACACACACCCAAGACTACACACTGACGGGACCACGCAGACATGGGACGGTGTCACCGGGTGGGTTTACACGGACTTCCTTCTTCCAGAATGAAATAATTCCGGAAGGATGTTCCTGTTTGGCTGTTTACATGATCTGATGGGAAATGGTGTTCAGATGCGCCGACACATCAATCACGACAGCTCAAGTGAATAATAGATGAGGGGTTTTATCAGAGGGTGGGCGTCTGATATCTGATCAGGACAGTTTTTTAAATTTGTTTACGCGTTAGTGAGATTCTTTTAATGAAGAAACTTCTTGAGAGTAACTCAGGTTTACTTTTATGCCCTACTGGAGACACGAGGGAGGAAAAGACCTTCACATCAAAGCCTTGTCGGTACCTCGGAGTGGTTTTACTCAGACTAACGTTACGACGTTAGCAAACGTGTTGTGTGTTAAACTCTGAGCTCGGAAATGTTGCGTTAACATCATCCGATGTAACGTGAAAAGCAGAAACTCCTCATCACGCCCTTTCATGCTGAAAGCCCAGATCCACCGATGGTCAGAGACTCTCCTAGGGGTCTTCCTTCTCCATAATTACTTCATTTATTGTTGCATTTAAGGTGAAGTTGGAGGTTCTGATCCACTTTGGTTGGTCCATCGCGGTTACTGACGGGTTTTTCGTAGATGTGTTTGTAGAATTCCTTATTTCTTACTTTCCTGCTTGTATTGAAAACAAACTGTAGTCTTCATCATTACATGCCGGCATCTTGCAGGTGAGTGGCGCCGCCGGGCCCGCGCTCACGAGGGATTATACCTTACCAGCGTTTACATGCAGCGCCTACCTTTCCACATGTTATTCTGAAAGGGCTTATACCCCCCCTCCTGCACAGGAATGGAATCTCCTTCTGAGTGGGGTGTCTACAAGCAGCATTTCATTTCTGATTAGCCTTTTTCCCCCCACTATTAATAGGGAATAAGGGGGTCCATGTAAACACAGCTGCTTTTACCAACCTGATTGAAATTTGAACATTTTTGACTTGAACTTGGATTTTATGGCATATTTCACTTTTTCACCAATGCCTGTAGCAGCAGACCGGTGAGGCGATGCTGCCCTCAGCCTGTCAGCGCGCTTTACCAGGGCTAACAAGTCTCCCGCCGGGCAACAAGTCAAGGCGGGAAACTTCCTCATGGCCCGTTAATTCCCTCAGTCCCCGTTTGTGCACCGTTTAATAAGAGACACACAAAAACCTTGAGGCCAGGTTGTATTTTTTCGAACACGGGGGTATTGGGTTTATAAAAAAACCAGCGTCTGGTCGTCTACGTGTGTTCTTGATGGAAACCTGGAGTGACAGGACCGTCCACTGAGGCTGGTAGATGGGGAGGTCAAGACACAGAAACTTTTACTCCCTACCGGGTTTATCCATCCAAGATACTTACAAATATGATCAACACTGACACACAACAAAAAATACGCCACAAACCTTTGACTTACGTTGATATGCTCTAGACATTTGAACTTTACGATGCGGCGAGGTGAGGATGGAGGCCACAAATTGACTTTACTGCAGAGAACATACACATTTACAGCAGAGAGTCCAACGATTCAAAACCAGGATGATTTTCTCTCCGTGTTTTTGTTTTTTCTCTATTCCCCTTCCGTCATCCTCGATAGTCTTAACCTTTTAACGTCCTGTTAAATTGTTTGGTTGAGTACATTTTGAGTCTCTATTTCTTATCGAAAAATGTGAGCAAACCTGTTTATAATATGACGCAGTGGCAGCGTTTATATGCCAAAGAGTAAGGGGTCCAAGGATGGAGCCCTGGGGGACGCCACGGGTCCAGAGGGCGGACGAGGAGGAGGCATTAACATGGCTACTGAGAAAGTCTTGTTCAATAAGTATATTATAACATTTGAGTGCTTATTAAGCAGAATTATGTAACTTGATACAACCAAAAAAATCTATTATGATTCAAATAGTTCACAAAAGTTGAGAAAGTCCAAATAAAATAAATAATTTTCTATGAAATACAAAATTTCATCACGAGATCATTTTAATAAAATTACAAAATGTCAAAGAAAAGACAAACCCAATATCGTCTTTTATGAACATTAATTAATGAGGTTTATATAAGCCTATTAGCTTATATCTAAGCTAAGAGAATTGGCCTCAGATCCCACAGGGTTCAAATTAAAATGATTAATTCTATTTGGATATAAATACTCGGTTCTCCACCAGGAAAAATGTTTCGACATAATAATGGAAGTTTAACATCCGGAGGTTTCATTTCTACTGAATTTATGTTCCACATTTACTGTTGTAATAACCCATTATATTATTAAAACATGATTAATCGTGACATCCTCCAGACATCCTCCAGTTTAAAATGGTATACGTTGCACTTTTGTCTTATTTCAGCCTTTAATCATACAAATGAATAAGAGTCTGGTTGGAGAAAGTGAGCGGAGACGCCGTTATCTACAGGCAGAAATGTAAAATGAAGGGAAAAAAAATCTATCAGGCGGGGTTTTTATGAGGCGGGAAAAGAGTCAACTGGTTCCCAGTAAACAAATAAAATAAATTTTATTTATTTCTAGGGTAACTAAGACAAACAGGTAGAGAGGCGGGGCTAATATTAGCATTTTTATTCATGCCTTAGCCTTTCAGTCACATATATATGCAAACGGTTGGTTTTCTTTGTTTTGTCTTATTATGTGCACGTACCTGGACTGAATAAAAGAAACTGGAATTGAAGCTTGTACAATGCAGGGGGTTGGGGTCATTCTTGGCATGTATACCGTTGCTGTCGAGGGGTTGACAGCGTAGGCCCGGTTTCTAGGCTTTGATATGAGTCAGTTACTAGTTAGCTGATCTAAAAATGTGGACGTTTGTATTAGAGAGAAGCCAGCAAGCGATATAAATATAAATAATCTAGACTGATGTGCTAAAAAAGCGCCAACAAACAAGGTTAAATAGCTTCACTAGCAGCTTGTGTCAAATCCTATTTATCCTCCTCTCCTTCATTCGCTCGCCCCCCCCCCCCTCTGCCACCGCCGCCGCCCCTCTCCTGGTGAATGGCGCTGCCTATTGATTCTCCCTTAGGGGATGATTAACCCTAACCTGCGTCAGAGTGCCCGGTCGGAGCGCCGATAATGCCTTCACTCAATGCACAATAACAACTCCGCCGCCCCAGGAGCAGCAGCTAGCTCCGTTGTGCTTGCTAGCATGCTAATTTGCCGAGACTTCTGACAAATGCACGCTGTCGTTCCCGGCAGAACAAAGTCAGCCTCTGTACGGCGTCGCATCAAACAAATAAGAGAGAGCGGGATTGTTGATGTGTGACGCTACACTGTGTACTACACAAGCTGCACACAATACACGCTGTGTGTACATATATACGCGCTAATACCTGTCAGCTCGCCTGCAAACGACGCAATGCCAACATCGCATTCCTGCTCTCCCGGTCCTTAACAGCCAGTAAACAGCCGACAAACCTCTGACACCTCATTAGTCTTCATGTCGCCACATGACAGTCGCGCTCAGGCCTCGGTAAAATTCCACCTGAACTCACGACCTCGGCGAATTTTGCACGAGCCCACGAAAGATTGGCTCAGACTCGACCTCAGCCGAGGCCCAGAGTGTTTTAACGTAGCATTTTCTCTCCTACGACCACCTTACTCGCACCGGCACGACATCAAGGAGGAGGCTTGTCACATTTGCTCTGAGGACGCGTCCGTCAAGAGGAGGAGGCGGGTCTAAAAAGTAAGTACGAGTGATCTCACGTCTGCAGACGTAGTACGAACCTCTCAATGCTGATGAAGCTCACACCTGAGCAGTCACAACGGTGGACAGGGGAGTAAGAGATAAATAAATCAAATGTGACGGAACCGTTTGCCCTAATGTGAGAAAAGACACGGACAAAATGCAAGTAGACAAATATTTACCAAGTCCTCACCACTCCTCTAGAAATGCTGAATAATAACTCACGTTAGCCGACTGAAGGATAATGTGCATCAGATCAAGTATGTTACATCAAAAAGAAAACAACTTCTATGGAAATAAACATTTCAGTTGAGGGGTTCAATCAGGGGCATCGCTTGAACAACAAAGGGGATTTTAGACTTTTCGGGTTTATAGCCTTGCTGTCGCGGATGACAGCATAAGTCCAAAAAGTTAGTGAAGTTAGTAATGAACAACGGAGAAACGACCAAACTCCAAACGGAAAAGGATGAGATCCTTGAATCCAGAAGCTTCCTCCTTTGAGGAAAGAGTTCAAACAACCACCACAGACTTCTTAATATGCTTTTATTCCAACACTGATTTGGGCCGTTAGCCATCCTGCGTAGGGACTACGCCATATTTACATTTAGATTGCAATTGAGTGCAGGACAGAATATTTCCACTTTTCTGCTTTGTTTTTCAGAAAAAGGGTCTAAGATTGTTCCAGCAATGCATCAAATGACAAGATTAAGATCCCCGGAGAAATGTTTTCTGGGATCTTTCATCATATCGTCATTCACGACACACATAACAAGAGAAACATGAAGACTTTGTGTTTTTCGTATTTAAATCATTTTCATACCTAGCTGTATAATTTGTATTATTTCAGTCAAATGTTATATTTGAATTTTCCAGAAAAAGAACCAAGACCTGGAAAAAGATTGTGTGGGAAAAAAAACCCTTCAGTACCTGTCCACCTGCCGCTTCACTTACTCTTTAACCACCCATGGGTGGTAAACAGAATAAATCACCTTATTACCTGATGATAATAACAGGTAATAAGGCAACTATATAAAAGTTTTCTTTGACCAGAGCCTGAGCTCAGTGCAGGGATGGTCCTAGGAATTCTAAATGGGGTGTCCAGTGCCCAGAGGGGCAAAGATATGAGCAGAGGTTACCCAAACACTTTGTTAATATTCGTGCATAGTCTGAAGAATTTCTAATGATTTATTGATAGTTAATTAAAACAGTTTAATGAGCTACAGTTCATATGTATTTTTTTTCTTTCTTCTTTTAATGGCTGGTCTCTTTATTTTTCAAAACCAAATTCTGCTCAGAATGATCCATGAAATAATTTTAGATTGTTCTCTGAAAAACAGTGTTATTTTTCTAAAACGCTCCCCCTAGTGATTAAAATAGGAACTTTTGGAGTAGAACAGGATAAATACAAACAACGCATCTGTCCTTGAGTCCATTCATGTTCACACAATGTGGACTAAATCGGACCAACGGCCCAAAACCTTCGGAGCTAAGCTCATCCTAGTGTCGGAAATGTAAATCTGACCTTTCCCGAAATCAATCCAGTTCTTCCTCGCACTAAAGTCTATGTGGGCGTACAATTTTAAAAAGATCGACAAAGTCATTTTTTTTAGTTTCCGTGTTAACAGGAAGGAGGCGGACTTGGCGGTGGACGCAGACGCGATGGCGATTCCATAACATCTGGGACTTTTCTGGGACAGAACGAAACTTTCAAAGAGTAAGTGGGTCTCAGAGAATCTCGTATCAGCAGCGACTTTTTCACTCAAGCTCCGCCATAACAGAATCTTCATTTATTCCCTGAATTTGTACGAATGTGTAACATGCAGTGTGTTGAAGATGAAGTGAAATGGACAAATGCGGATGTGGGTTTCCACACAGACACGAAAGAGAATCTGGCAGCTTTTCAGAGGGATTTGTGATCCTCCTGCTTTTACCAGAAATACCAACGCCATCACCGACGGACTCGCTCCAGCCCAGAGGCTCAGACGCAGATGCTGATTAACACAGACACGTACCTTTATATCTGTCCCCCACATAAACACAGGAACACAGGAACACAGCGCACTGATGAACACCCCCTCACTGAATGTATATGTGTGTCTGAAATGAGACAAAGAGGAAGAGGATGAGGAGGAGGGAAATAAAGGCAGATTTACAGGGCTTGATCCAACACCAGTCAGCAACTTCATTCTCCAGTCTCAGTGATGCTCTCAGGCAGTCCCACACATACACACACACACACTTACCCATACACACACACACACACTACCCATACACACACATACACTGATACACACATACGCACACACACACACACAAACACACACACACACACTACCCATACACACACATACACTGATACACACATACGCACACACACACACACACAAACACACACACACACACTACCCATACACACACACACACACACACACTCCCACTTACCCATACACACACACACACACACACACACTCACACTTACCCATACACACACACACACTACCCATACACACACACACACACACTCCCACTTACCCATACACACACATACACTGGTACACAAACACACACTTACACTCACACTTACCCATACACACAAATACACTGGTACACACACACACACACACACACACACACACATCTCTTTGAGCACCAAACATTTTCCCTCTAAAGAAAAAGAAACAATAATTATCTGCCATCTTGGCTCCTTCTTTGTGTTTGAGGTCTTCATGAGGAGGTGAGGACACAAATGTGTTTGAAGGAGCATCTGCAGGAGAACGCTGCAGAGAAACGACACCAAGCAATTTCATCCAGACGCCCTTTTCACAGACGCTTAGTCGTTATTCAGAAGTGTAAAGCTAAGGGTGCAAACACGACATGGGGACATTTTGGTCCAAACGTCTCCCACAGCAGTTACAGTTCTTGGTTTTGGACTACCTAGTTTTGTAGATTTTATCAGTGTGTTGACCTTTTTCTGCTTCAGCAGCGCTGCAAAAGAACAAAATGTATTTTTGGATTCCTTCTACTGCAGGCTGTTTCTTCTTGCGATGAGTCGACTTGACTTAAAAAGAAACAGGAAATGGTAGAAAAAACACGTTTCATTGCTGGAACCACGACGTCCGACGACGGGTCAGTGGAAAACTGGGGGGTTAAAGGCTGTGCACAGATTCTACCTGTTGTCCTCCACACCTCCCAAGCATTGCCTTGGTTTAACTTGACCTACGCTGTCGTCCCCGACAGCAAAAGGTATTTCCCCAATAAAGTCCCCAACCCCCTTCCTGGTACAAGCGATCCACCTGATACTTCTTCGTCCTCCGGCTTCTCCCTTTCGGGATCCCCACAGCGGATCACCTTTTCCATCCATAGTTTGGCACCCAGCCGGCTAACTGTACCTGTGACGGTATTTGTTAACCGGGGACCCCAACCGATCCAGTTTGGAAATCAGTTTTCAGGATTATGCATAGATTTTATGCCGTGTTCTCTAACATGCATGTTTGTGGACCCGTGAGGAAGAACCCTCAGGAAAAAAACACTGGAGGAACATTCAAACTTCACACAGAAAAGACTCCAGATCCCCCAGCAGGATTTGCTCCCAGACAACATTTTGCAACCACTAGCCTGTTGTGATGCATTTTCATCGTACAAATGAAGCTCTAGAAAAAGTCCATTGAGGAAGACTATCCTCCTGTTCACTCGAGCCTCAGTCTCTTCTTCTCACCTTACGTCTCCATTACTCGTTTCACGGATGATGAGCACAGTTGTTTTCAGCTGCGCTCATCATCATTCATTACTTTTAGCAGGATCATCGGCCACCACCACCAGTATCCAGACTCTAAGGGGGGTAATTCTTTGCCGCTGCGTCCTTTAATCCATCTTATTATGAAATATCGTCTGCTCCCACAAACATTTCTCGTCTCTTCGTTTTCTCTCTCTCTCCTGATTGAAATATAAATAAAGTGGTATATTGATTATGAGTGATTATTATCATGAAAATATATGTTATCCTATTCCAACAAATTCATTTAGTACTACTACAACTAGTAAGGTTTCATCTACTCTTATATATATATATATATATATATATATATATATATATGTATATAAAGCACCTACTCAAACAATATAAGTTATATATATAGATCTTAAAAGATACTGTAAAGAGACTTATCCAAGTGGCAAGCTAAAATTAACCAGCACCTCGTGGAGATTGAATTCTTTCATGGTGAAAGAGACAGGTTGTCAAGAATTATTCTTGGATATGATAATCGCTGCAGGCTTGTGCAGAAAAATTTTCATGAAATTAAAAAGAGGGAGAAAAAAAAAGAAATCAAAAAAAATTTCTCAGGAGAAAAAACAGTCCAAGCTGAGGGGATTATCTCAGTGGATTTTATCAAGAGAATTACGACGTCTCAACTACATAATGAAGGAATTGCTGGCAGACAAACATCTCAATGTCTGTGTGAAGTCTAAGGAAGGAAAGTCTGACGACAGACGATCTTACGGCTCGGCTCATTTTATGGAAACCGAATCTCTTGTTTGAAATATGATGGCAAAGATAACAGGAAATGTACCAGTTTGAGAATTTAAGGCAGTTCTTCGCCATGGTGGTGTTTTTTTCTCGGGTGTGATGGTGGGGGCGGGGGACGAAGGAAATGTGATGCAGGGTGGTCTACATGCTAGTACAAAAATACAAAGACGGTTCATCGACCATCGCTGGAATCTGGGTTTTCAGAATAAAAGCATGTGACGAGGAGTTTCAGCTTTTAACCTAACGTCGGACGATGCCGATGTTAACGTTAACGTACTTTTCTGGTGAGTTAACCACACAACACGGCCTGGCTAATAACTTCATGTTTGTTAATGTCGTAATATTGTAACGTGAGTCAGAGGAAAACCACTCCGAGGAACCGACAGGGCTTTGATGCGAACGCCTTTTCCTCCCTCATGTCTCCGGTTGGCTATAAGAGTAAACCTGACTTACCATCAAGCAGTCTCTTCATTAGAAGCATCAGCATTACAAGCAAGAAAAGCTTCGGTGTTAACGAAGCTAGAGGGTCTTTGTGGACGCTGATGTTGTACAACACGTGAAACCATTGGATTGTTTTTTTATTGTCTATTTGGCCTGCTGTTAATACTGACGGTTGGCCGGTAGAATGTTTGCTGTGCTCACTCTGCCAGTATACTTCATCAGTAGTGCTGGTTGAATAGCTTCAGAATGCCCCCCGCACACACACACACACACACACACAGGCTCTGTAACTAGCTTGACAATCTGAAACTCCCACCCACGTCATGCAGTGGGCCCATGCAAATTGAGGGCAAAGAGTGAGTCGAGTTTAATTTCATATTTCATAGGTTGACTTTTTCAGATTCTCTACCCAATATTTCTGTCACGGTCCAAGTGTTTGTTTACTGGATTAAATTCAAATTAGCGCCGGCATGAAATGTACCTACTGTAGCTTGTCTTAATGAGGCCAAATGTGAAAATGTTTAAAAGTTGTTGAAAGTCTGAGAGTCGGTTTGTTGTATTTATGAAGGGAGCACAATGAAACCGGTACGCCAGCATGTGACAGGCTGGTATACGAGTGAAGACGTGCAAACGCTTTAGGTTCCGTGAAAACCTCCGCAGCTTCCATATTTAAGCCTTGACTTCTACTTAGACAAGAACACCCCCCCCCCCCCCCCAACACACACACACACACACACACACCTGTGGATCCATGAATGAGGTGAGGGAGTTTTGTTTTATAGACAGTACGGTTGGTTAAAACATGGGCGTTTGGAAAAAGCAGAAAGACGTCATACACTGCTGCCCGAAAGAATCACTCAGTTTTAAGGTCAAGGGTTAAAGATGGGCGACTTTGTCAGAAGATACACATCCAACTCCCCACTCTCCGTTTTACCCACTCATACCGCCTCCTCCTTCCCGGGACTAAGCTCAGCACCATGGGTGATCGGGCCTTCTGTTCTGCTGCCCCTCGTCTGTGGAATGCCCTCCCTGACCATCTGAGGGCTCCACAGACGACTAACACACTTAAAAATAGGACTCAAAACTTTCCTTTTTTGAAGAACCTATAACTTTAATTGCTTTTTGGTAATGTTTTTATATAGTCATTATTTTTTTTTTATTGATGCTTTTATCTGCTTTTACTTTGTAGCACTTTGAGATTCGATTGCCTTGTGCCTTTTTTTGCACCCTGAACTGAGCGTTCTCGCTAAAAGGTGCAAGACCGTAGTTTGCGCCCAAATCTCTAATTTTGTTTTCCTTGGGTGCTCAGTAGCGCCCACATACTCCCATAATGCACCCTTCCCGCAAGTCCGCATCAGAGCGCAATTCACACAAAGGCTTTCACCAAGAATCCCTATACTGTCGTGACTTTACGAACAGCTAACCAACGGCAAGCAGGAAGGAGCGACATCAAGCAGGAAACGGTTCTCTGAAGTGATAACACCACATGCGGGATTTACGACAAGACCAAGATCGAAGATATCACAAGCCTCAGATCTGCAGGACGACAATCGTCAACAAGAAAATGAACCTTCGACCAAATGAACTTATTTATGATATTTATATTTTTATCTACATTATTTGAAATATAGATTTTCTCTCATAAATTCTGATTTAATCCAGAAGCATATGAGGATTTAGTCATTATTGGAGAAGGAATGATTCTTATTTTTGAACTTGCTGTGAAGAAAAACTGTCAAATATCAACAGTGAGAGACGGTACATTTGAAAACAGAATCACTGTAGCAGAATTTTACAAACTTTGGTTAAATTAAAGAATCGATGTCATAAATTCACAAGCAGGTCATTAGTAATACTAGAAAGTATTACTCAGTATGAATACCAGATTTTTGCTGTTATGAAGATGTAAATAACCAACTTTATCCAATTAGTAACAGCACCCCATAGTTTTGACGGACAGCAGATGCTAAAAATACGGTTTGTATTCATGAAATAATGTTGATTTTCTGGGTTAAAAGTCTGAAACTAATTTAATTTATAGTTAAAATATGGAATCAAGCATGTAACCATAAAAAAAGTATTCATTATTTCTGTTTTTATGGTTATTTACCGTAAGTTCTTGTACATGGTCGCTGTATTTTAGCTGGTTTTTACGATTGTACCGCTAATTATACAGATTTATTTTTTTTACAGTGCATTCCTTCCCGATTGGACCGCCTACGTGTGATTTATTCCTGTTACAGCCTTAATTTAACACAAAATTAAATCTGGGTCTGATGAGGGAGATTGAAGAAGTGTGAAGGAGCACCAATCAATAATATCCATCCACAGACCATAAATTCATAGGCAGCCACCCAGTACCCGCTGCTTCAGTAGGGTCCAAAGGGATCGACCGGTTCCCCTCAGAACCAGGTTGCCAGAAGAGATAAAAAAACCCCGAAAAGAACATTTTGCAAAAATTGATTCTCATCATCCTGACTTCTCATTATTGATCACTTTCACTTCTCATTGAGTATGAAAGGGGACTTTTCCCGTGTTTCGGCTGCAAAGATCTGTGAGTTGATGAGCATTATTTAGTCCAGAAGTAAATATCCTTAAAGATTCTTTTCCGACATCCTCTGCAGCTCTGCCTCTGGTGTTTTTTTTCTCTCCTCTCTCTCCGACTGATTTGGCCAGTGGTTGTTGCAGGCCTGCGTGAGTGAATAGACCCACGCCTCGTCAATAAAGCAATCATTAGGAGCAGATTGAGTTTGTGCTTGTGTACTGACAGCACATTGGATGGGGTGAATGGAGGAGGAGGAGGAGGAGGAGGAGGAGGAGGAGGAGGATGGGGGCGAGGGAGAGAAGGACACTGATGGTGAGATTCGATATTTTTGATGCGCGACGCCTGAATCTGTCTCAACCAATTTAAGTGATGGGAAACACTCCGACTGTTTTTTTAAACACACACAAAGACGGCGCCGTATCGTGTCCTCAAACACGCCAGCCTCATATGTGGTCGCACATGTACGTGTTTCCTGAGCAAACGCATTCTTTATCCGTCCTTACCTCGATGTTCGGCCATCTGCATTAAAACAAACACAAATGTTTCTACAGGAACGGCCAGTTATAATTAGAACTGGAGAAAGCGCTCAGAGAGATCGGACCTCCGCCAAGGCCCGCCTCTACTCTGTGTAACGGAATCATTCAGGCAGATTTCTCCATTAATGTCTGAGTTATTACCAGCCTCTAAATCTACCCACAGCTCCAATGCATCGCTCAAATACTCTGCATACCGCGCGCCTTCCACTTCAGTGTCTCTGTTCAGCCCACTGAGCCTCCCAGTTCCAGCCCAAAAGGAACATCAAAAGATTCACACGAACACGAATCATTCCTCCCCCGGAACATTAAAGGAATCAAATAAAATACTGGAAACTGATCCGGACCCCCCTCCTTAAGGAACATCAGAGAATCTATTGAAACTGAACATCTAGCTCCACCCCCAAAGAAACATTTAAGGAATCAAAGGAAACCCTTGAAACTGACCATTCGTCTTGATGTCTCCGTCTGAGCTGTGATTCTTGATCAGCGGGCCAGACTTGATCAACGGGCCAGACTTGATCAGCGGGCCAGACTTGATCAGCGGGCCAGACTTGATCAGTGGGCCAGACTTGATTCCTCCACAATCAGTGTAATCAATCCAGATTCTTTGAGTTCTCTCTGGCTCTCTAGGACCGAGCAGCATCACCCACACACTGAGGCCCAGAGTTGAAGGACGGCTCTGCAGACTTAGGAAACAAAAAAAAACCAGGAAGCAATCCAGGGAGTTCTGGCAAAGTTACCAAACGACCCGTGTGTCTTAATGGACGCCGTGTTGCCGCTCCCGTCTGGAGAACCGGTATGTTTTGTGCAGGAATCCTTTTCCTCCTAAGCGTGAGTTGAATGCTACACTTGGAATGCTTCTGATTATAAATATCCAACTAAACCAATTTCTCAAAAGTGTAAAGTCTGCATCTCTAAAGTTGCTGCGCCGCCATTGCCGACCTCTTCTCCTCCTATTGCCATCTTCATCTTCATTGTTGATTCAACTTCTCTCCAGCATAAACAATTACCGCCCGTTTGGCTAAGACTCTTCATTTGTTTGGCCTTCAATTTGTCAGCAATATCTGTCTTCCATTATTGCTTATCCTTCTCAACAAGTGAGGAAGACGCCATCCCCCATTGACGAATGATAGGCTCTCAGCCGCGGCATCTGACGCGGAGAAACGGCGAGGAATCTGTGAAATGATCTAATGGGCTGCTTCCTGGGCTTTTATCGGCCAGCTGTTCGTACATTCCTGGTGTAATAGATTACCAGTTCAGCACTGATTATCTGGCGTCACCCACACATTAGGCCTAGTGGGGCCTGAGATTTCTTTCAGAAACACTGAGGACTTGAGTTTCTCACTAATTGTTCTTTTTAACAATTTAAAACCCTTTTTTCCCCCCCTCTCACTAAAACCAGTAGTAACTCCTTCTTCCTGTCCAAAAACCCCGTTTGATTGTTTGTTTTCTACATGTTTGCTCTGTGATGAAGGGGCGACTTGTCCACTGTCTTCGTTGACAGGATAGCGATCACAGAAGACGGATGGACAGACTTCATTAGTCTCACGCTTTTGCCGTTTTTAATCGGTTTTAGGGGAGAATAAAATTCATTAAAGCAGATTAAAGTCTTTGTAGTCTGTGAGGAAAAGTTTAATCATGCAGTGTATTTGTAAATCACAATCAATAAAGTGTGTAAGGGGTCGATTTTAACGGCAACATTTTGCCATAATCTGACCCAAATGTTGAATCCAGGAATTGAATTGAATTGAATTGAATCGGAATTCAGATATATTTAGATTCAAATTCAACATTTAGATATAGACTTAACATTTATATATAACATTTAGATTTAAAATTTATATATAAAATTCAGATTTAAATTTAACATTTATAAATGACATTTTGATTTAGATTTCACATTTATACATAACATTTAGATTTAAATTTAACATTAATATATGACGTTTAAATTTAGAATAAACATTTATATATAACATTTAGATTCAACATTTATGTATAACATTTAGATTTATTATTTTACATTTAAATACAACAATTAGATTTGACATTTAGATTCAAACTTTTTGATTTAACATTTAGATTCAATATTTAGATAAAACCATTAGGTTTAGATTTAACATTTAGATAAAACCTTTTCATTTATAGTTAACATTTAGGTAAAACATTTAGATATAGATTCAACATTTATATATAACATTTAGATTTAACATTTAGATATAACATTAAGATTTATTATTTTACATTTAAATACAACAATTAGATTTGACATTTAGATTCAAACTTTTTGATTTAACATTTAGATTCAATATTTAGATAAAACCTTTAGGTTTAGATTTAACATTTAGATAAAACCTTTTCATTTATAGTTAACATTTAGGTAAAACATTTAGATATAGATTCAACATTTATATATAACATTTAGATTTAACATTTAGATATAACATTAAGATTTATTATTTTACATTTAAATACAACAATTAGATTTGACATTTAGATTCAAACTTTTTGATTTAACATTTGGATTCAATATTTAGATAAAACCTTTAGGCTTAGATTTAACATTTAGATAAAGCTTTTTCATTTATAGTCAACATTTAGATATAGATTCAACATTTATATATAACATTTAGATTTAACATTTAAATACAACAATTGGATTTGACATTTAGATTCAAACTTTTTGATTTAACATTTAGATTCAATATTTAGATAAAACCTTTAGGTTTAGATTAAAATTTAGATAAAACATTTTGATTTATCGTCAACATTTAGGTAAAACATTTAGATATAGATTCAACATTTATACATAACATTTAAATTTAGTGTCAACATTTAGATACCAAATTTAGATTTAGATTCAACACTTAGATACAACATTTGGATCCAGATTCAACATTTAGATACAACATTTAGATTCAGATTCAAAATGAACATTTAGATTTAACATTTGGGGCTAAATATGGCAGAATGTTGCCGATAAAATCAGGATGAGCATCTTTTACAAATGGCGCCTCGTGTGTGTGGACACATAGTTTACTCATAAATGTGATAAACATAGAACACTTAATAGAATGTCAGAAACTACAGAAGAGAAATATCATTAAGCGTTTCTTCCGGCCATCGAGACGCTCGCAGTCAAAGGATATTTATCTTCCCTCAGACCACGTAAAAAAAAATTAATTCTCCAGAATGGGTGAACCAGCCTTAAGGGTAAAGATTAATAGTTAATAATGTTTTACTCATGAGCATTCATCATAAAAATGTGTGCTGGGAAACACCCCCCCCCCCCCCCTCCCCCCCCCCCCCCACCCCCCCCCCCCCCCAAAAAAAAACCTTTCAGTTAAATCACACGGAATCCATTCTGAACTGTAACTGGGAAACCATTAATTTAGATTTGATCGTGTGTTTTCAGCTTCATGAAGCCAACAAAACAAAATAATCCAGGACAGAGAGTGTAAAAAGTGTGCTGTCGCTCTAACGGCGTAAAGGACGTCTCACTCCCACTCGTTTGGGTTCGACCCGATTATTCTGCATGTGTTGGCGTTGCCCCCCTTTCATGTTTCATCTAATGTGAATCCAACTTTCTCACCCGTGTGGACTTGAATGAATAATGCGTTACGCTCAAACTAAGCGAATCGGTGTTGTCGCGGGTGAAAAGGGCTTTAGGGGTGAGAACGTTCGCCGGCGCCTAACGATGATCCTGGGGTGAAGATATGGACTGAAACGCTCGTTTATTACCTGCGTGAAATCTGTTCCCGCAATCAGAGCGGGAGGGGAGCTCGCCACGTCTGTTGTTTGTTTTTTTTAATCCACTCACGCTGTCGTTTGTCTTATCGTCTGAGACACGCGTTCATGTTTATCGTCATGGATACCGGGGGATGATGTATGACGGCGAAGAGACAATTTCCTTATTGTATTATCTTTTTTTTTTTAAATCGTACATTCTTTATTTTACGATGATGTAATAAACCCGTGACGCACAATCAGCCTCTTCTGCATGATGTAGTGCAGGGGGCAATAACGGTTGTGGTGGAATGCTTTGATAGGGATCCGTGAGCCTGTGGCGACCGGCGGCGTTCCCTCGCCACCTAATCTTGGAAAAAAAAAAAAATGCTTGCAGGAAAGAGCGCGTTTTCTCGACGTTTTTCCCCGACCAATATTTCATCCAGATACGACCACGACACCGGCAGCGGACCCTGTTGATAAACTGGGCCAGCTCAGAAACGGCCCCCGCTCTCTGTAATCCCACTCGCTGCCCTACAATCGGACTTGAAGGCATGATTCCTGAAAGCCACGCCGGTTGGATGTCGGACCGGACCGGTTGAAAATCGGGTAGTTTAAATCACAAGTTCCGTCCTCGAGTACACAGCAGAAGTTTTAGCCGTTGGTAATTTAAATAAAAGCTGTGTTCCACCGAGAGTCTCCAGGACGGTCTTGCTGCTGAAAGTACCAGTAAGACATGATGAAGGGATGAAGATCATGTCTCCAAACTACATTCACTGATTGGATATGAGAAGCACAAAGAGAGGCTCTGTCCTTGAAGAACAGCTGGAGATCTTCTGTCTGTCAGCTGACACGACGGGCGTCACGGAGAAAGACAGCAGGATAACAGGAGTAGGACGCAGAGGCTTTTTGCAAACTATTCCACGGATGCTATTCAGTGGATTAACAAATTCCCAATCCCAAACATCTCCATTTCCGTTTTTGGTCTTTTCTATAAAAACCCAATGATCCAGGTCTAGTGTTGTATGGACAGATGTGTCGGGTTTGGATCATAGGTGCATGGATCTTTATAGACCGTCCGTATTCTCCGGGCAGACAGCTCACTCTGAGCACAAGCTCACTCTTCTATCCACTCTAAGCACAAGCTCACTCCTCTAAGCACTCTGAGCACAAGCTCACTCCTCTAACCACTCTGAGCACAAGCTCACTCCTCTAACCACTCTGAGCAGTGGACAGAACCGTTGCTGTCTCCTCTCTCTGGTTCCTCTACCTGCTGCTTTTTTTAAAAATATGCTGAAAAAGAGAGATGTGATAGAATTTGTGTGTGTAGTTACATTTTAATGGCCGCCTCTGCAGGACCTGCCAGGAAGTAGAGTTGAGTCTCTGAATATAGAGTATCCAGAGATTCAACTCTAGCCAGGGAGGCAGAGGAATCCCAAAGACCCCGTAACTGTGGTCAGCACCTTCTCCCATATTTCAAGTCCAATCGGGCCCTCGTGTCTGTATTCTCCTGCCGCTAAGATGTCGCAGGCGGCGGCCAAAGGATCAATGGATGATGTCATCATCAAAGGAAAGTGCGTCTGTTGGCCTCAAATGGAGATCTGGTGAAAGTTGAATCAGAAAGACTATCCTCTGGTGCACCAGGGCCACAGTCACTGCTCACACTACTTGGTCTCTATTACCTGCTTCACTGCATGGGGCGTTAATTGATCTCAGCTGCATCCATTCAGGTTACCTCACCCGTCAATCACTGTCACACCTGCACGTCCAGCCCGTCACCATCAGCCGCTGTCTTTAAACACGACTCTCTCCACATTCATTTGGTTCTTCTTGCTGCTGGTATCCCATCTACTGTCCTCGGAGATCCATCGGCCTCTGCAGATTCATCGGCCCCCACCACCGGCATCCAGACTCCAAAAGAGGGGAAAATTCC
>JBBDHG010000543.1:0-5000 GCA_037951165.1 Lophius americanus
CAGATCATCCACCAGTATAGAGAGGGAGATAACACAGTGAGGGGTCGCAGCTCTGCACCAGTTAGAGAGGGAGAAAGAGAATGAAAATAAAAAAGACAAAGGACGGAAGGGCAGAAGAGAGATAGAGTAGATTGTTGAAGATAGAACGAAAGCATCCCAAAGGGTTCGGATCCGGTGAGCGCAACCACCCCGATCAGTCAGACCGCATTTAGAGCCTAGGCCAACGCCAGAAAGGGTATGTGTCCCAAATGTCCCCAATCCCCCTGCGTTGCTCAAGCAATCCCCCTGATTGAAGTCCTCAAATTAGAAGTTCTCCCTAGGGAGGTAAAAGTAGGAAATTTAGCTCCTGAATCATCTGGACCACATTTGGACCAAACAGGAGCAACAGTTAGTCCAAAATCAGTGTTTTTTAAATAAAAATAAAAAAAATTTAAAAATAAGCTCCCCAAGTGAATAAAATATAAAAGACTAGAGAAGAAAATCATACAAAGAAGATAAATCTAAATTTGGACTGAATCGGATGTACGTTTGAAAGATTATGGCCTTAAGATTTTTGGTTATAAGACTCCCCCTGCTGGCGGAGAAATACAACTGACCCTTTCCAAAAATCATTCTTCCAGTTCCTCCTCGCACTAATAATGATTCATAGAATAGTTTTTGAGTTATTGCTTTAACAGGAAGGACCTGCGGTGGCGATTCCATAAAATCCCTAACTTTTTTAAGACATGAATATCAAACCCTCAACGTGTGAAAACCGCTGGGAGCTTCACAATCGGGGGGGGGGGGGGGGGGGGGGGGGGTTCCGATTTAGTCCAAATCTGGTTGCCTCCTCCCCATTTTTAAACTAAAAAAAAAACCAACAGCTTTTCAGCGCTGATGTCACATTTAATTTGAGGACTTCAATCAGGGGGGTTGTGCAGTGCAGTGCAGGGGATTGGGGGCTTTTGAGGCATGTGACCTTGCTGTCGGAGGACCACAGCGTCGGACTAGTTTATGCGAAAGTCAGGAGTTTCAGTAATCAAGCAGCAGAAGTGGCCGAACAAACATGGAGCCAGAAACGCAGACAGGTGCTTCCATCAGAACCGTTCCCTTTTCCTCCAGACTCACTGACCTCCAGGTCCACTCCAAAGGGAGGTCTCTTAAGGCCGGGGGTCACCTCCCTGCAGACCACCGAGGCCGAGGCTCTGCTCTGGCTCCCAGATGTTCTCCCCCCCCTCCTTCTCGGTCTTTCTCTATCTACCCTCTCTTTTTTCTCTCTCTCTCTATCTCTGTGTCTCTGTGACTCTCTCTCTCTCTCCTCTCTCTCTCTCTCTCTGTTTCTTTCTCTCTCTCATCTCTCTCTCTCTCTCTCTCTCTCTCTCTCTCTCTCTCTCTCTCTCTCTCTCTCTCTCTCTCTCTCTCTCTCTCTCTCTCTCTCTCTCTCTCTCTCTCTCTCTCTCTCTCTCTCTCTCTCTCTCTCTCTCTCTCTCTCTCTCTCACACACATCAATAGAAAACCTCCAGAAAATCAGAACAAACATCACATAGATGGAAATAAAGTGATATTTCTGCGTTGAACTCTCAAAACGACTGGACCTCTATCCTCTATCTCCTTCCCTCTCTACTTCCTTTACTCATAGCGTTTACACAAGCTGACATATCTTGTACGTGACATTTTCTATAAGGTCTAAGAAAAGACCAACTGAAACACCAGAATGGAAGGAAGTCTGTCACTAAACGCAACTTTGATCTAACTTTAACACAGGAAGTAAAAAGGATTTCATTGTGACTCACATCATTCATGTTTGCTGAGATCACTGAAGTCTGACTAACTCAAGCCTGTCTCTGTTCAGCGTTGGACTCAGGCTCCTCCCACACCGTGGTTCTCAAACCTCTATCAACAATGTCACCCTTTTGAATGATCTTGGCTCCAAAAGGATCAAAAATAAATAAATAAATAAATAATAATAATAAGGCTTTTTACATTTTCAACATTCGAGAATAAAACTTTGGGGGGGGGGGGGGGGGGGGGGGGGGGGGGGAATGAGATGGCTCTAATTATCTTAAGTGCATTTTAATTAAAAACATTCGGAGTCACAGAAATAAAATTCAAATTTAGGATTTTTTTTTTTCTTCTATTTAATATTCCTTTCTTAAATGAGCATTTCTTTTTTTTTTTTAAATCTAATCTTCCTCTATACATCTGACTATGACTCTGAACTATGACTCTGAAAATGTTGCTTATTAGACACATTTTTTCACAAACTTTATTGCAGCAACCTTATCTTAAGAATCAGGCGAGGGTGACAATAATTTCACGTTCCCCCCCGGAGCCCCCCCCAAAGGTCAAAATCATTGCCCTTTAATACTGCAGACTTTGAACTAAATTGGAGAAAAGGTTGAGAAATAATTGTGGCAGAAGTACCAAATTCAATCCAGTTCTTCCTCGCAGTAAGGTATATCGGCGCATTAATTCTGAAAATGATCCATGAAATAGTTTTTCAGTTATGGATGGATGTGCGGTGACGATGACTCCATAATATCAGGTGATATTTCTGCTGTGATCCTTACAATAAAAGTGAATTTGCCTCCAGGTGAGGACCATCCACCTTTAATCAAACCCATCGGTTTTCCATCAGAGGGTTGGCTTTCATGATTGACAGATGTCACAGTGCCTGAGGACGCGTCAGAGATCCACACGTCTACATCTGTGTGTGAAAACCTCTCACTCCTCAAGCTGCTGCCTTAAAATACATTTTACAACGGTGACACAGTTTGTTTGTTGCTCTGAGGTCGCTGATAGCGGTGGACATCAGAAGTGTGTGTCTGTCTCCGAGAGTGTACAAACACACACACACACACACACACACACACATAAACACAAACACACACACGCGCACACACTTGTTGAATCTAAGATCTATTCCTGGATCCTTGACGGAAACAGGGGGAGTTGAGGTGTGTCCTCTGGAGGCCGCTCGCGACAGACGTGTGTGTCTGTGTGTGTGTCTGTGTTTGTGTGTCTATGTGTCTGTGAGTGTGTGTGTGTGCGTCTGTGTGTGTACATGTTGGAGGAGGGCAGAGGAATCCACACCAGACCATCTATTATAATGACAGGAAGCAGGAAGTACAGCCCCCTCAGCCCCTTCACAGTCACATGGCCGCCAGCTGTCTCAGCAGGGAGGAGGGACGATCGGGAAAATGATAGGGAGCATGTGTGTGTACGAGTGTTGTGTACATGTGTGTACATGTGTGTTCGTGTATGTACATGTGTATGTACATGTGTATGTACATGTGTGTACATGTGTGTGTACGAGGTGTGTTACATGTGTGTGTACATGTATGTACATGTGTATTTAGATGTGTGTACATGTGTATGTACATGTGTGTTTGTGTATGTATGTGTGTGTACGAGTGTGTGTACATGTGTGTACATGTGTGTTCGTGTATGTACATGTGTATGTACATGTGTGTACATGTGTGTGTACGAGTGTGTGTACATGTGTGTGTACATGTATGTACATGTGTATTTAGATGTGTGTACATGTGTATGTACATGTGTGTTTGTGTATGTATGTGTGTGTGCGAGTGTGTGTACATGTGTGTGTACATGGGTGTACATGTGTATGTACATGTGTGTTCGTGTATGTATGTGTGTGTATGAGTGTGTGTTAATGTGTGTACATGTGTGTGTACATGTGTATGTACATGTGTGTACATTTGTGTGTACATGGGTGTACATGTCTGTACAGTTGTGTACATGTGTGTGTACATGGGTGTACATATGTGTACATGTGTGTTCGTGTATGTATGTGTGTGTATGAGTGTGTGTTAATGTGTGTACATATGTATGTACATGTGTGTACACATATATATATATAATATATATATATATATATATATATATATATATATATATAATATATATAAAAACATATACATAAACATTTACATAAACATATATATATAAACATAGATAAAATGTAGAAACCTAAAATCCAGCTATAGAATAAAAAACTACATTTCCAATAATAGTGAATTATGAATATTTACGCCTTAACCTCCGTAACATCTTAGCTACGTTTAATCTCAGGGTCACAGCCTGTGAAGTATAAAACAAAGTATCAAAATTGAATGATACAGTGATTAAAATTGTTGTAAGTCAAACGTTGAACCCCTGAAAGCAGTGCAGATGTCAAACATCGCTGATGTAAACACGCGTAAACACAGAGGTGCTCACCTTCAGACTGGTGGGCCGTGAGCGGCGTCTGGGTCTCCTTGCAGTAAGAAACCAACTCTTTGGGAAGGAAGTCTACCTGAGTGATCTTAGAGGCACCCAGCCTCTGCATCCTGCGCCTGTAGTGGTAGAGACGACATGCTAGCTAATTAGCATGTTCATAAAATGTAACGCCGGCAAACAGAACAATATACAGCAGCCGTTCAAAAAATGTGTCACATTCTTAACAAAATAATTATTTTCTTCTAAAACACGTGTCCCACAATTATTGTCAGAAAAACAGCCTCATAGCTTCAAAGATCCACTACCAAACTTCACAGTGGGCATGAAGGGCTTTTCTCCATTGCTTCCTTTCTTCATACTCCACACCCATCTTAGATGTTTGTAGTCAAAAAGCTCTACTTTGGTCTCATCTGACCTTTGACCTTGTTCCAGTGAAAGTCCCAGTGATGTTTGTCAAACTGTAGCAGCGTTAGTTTGTAGCAGCATTAGCTTGTAGCAGTGTTAGCTTGTAGCAGCGTTAGCTTGTGTGTGGACGACAGCAGAGGCTTTTTTCTCGCTACACTCCCAAACAGCTGGTGTTGGTGTCGGCGCCATCTGATGGTGGTTAGGGAGACTTTCTGACCCCAAGATTCAACTGACCTCTGACCTCTCTAGCTGTAATCTTTGGAAAGTCTTTATCCAGTCCAACCATCCTCCTCACAGTGTGTGGGGTCAGTTTGCAGACACATCCTCTTCCAGGTTGATGTCTAACATCTCCAGTCTCTTTAAACTTCTTCATTATT
>JBBDHG010000543.1:10000-57500 GCA_037951165.1 Lophius americanus
TGCACAAATTTGAAAAATGAGATGCATAACATGTCTTTATTGTCAATGCTGATGATTTTTAACTCAGTTTATTCTCTGAAATCCAACTTTTCACTCAAGTAACATAATTTTAAAAAATTAATTAAAATACATTGTTTTCTCTAAAACATGCGTGACACAGTTATTGGCATTATTGGTAAATCCTGTGATCAAAAGTAACTGCAGCATATATCCAGACTGAGAATCTCTTAGCACTCTCAGACTGGAGATGTTAAAAATACGCCTGGAAGAGGACGTGTCTGTAAACTGACCCCACACACTGTGAGGAGGATGGTTGGACTGGTTAAAGACTCTCCAAGGATTACAGCTAGAGGTCAGAGGTCAGTTGAATCTTGGGGTCAGAATGTCTCCCTAACCACCATCAGATGGCGCTGACACCAACACCAGCTGTTTGGGAGGGTAGTAAGAAAAACACCTCTGCTGTCGTCCACACACAAGCTAACGCTGCTACAAGCTAATGCTGCTACAGTTATACAAACACCACTGGGACTTTCACTGGAACAAGGTCAGAGGTCAGATGAGACCAAAGTAGAGCTTTCTGGCAACAAACATCTAAGATGGATGTGGTCTAGAAAGAAGGGAAGTCACAGAGAAAAGCCCCTCATACCCACTGTGAAGTCTGATGGTGGATCCCTGATGCTGTGGGGCTGTTTCTCTTCCAAAGGTTCTGGACATCTTGTTAAAGACATGGTTCCATGGACTCCATCAAACACCAGCAGATACTGGATGAAGACCTAAAAGTCTCTGTGAAGAACCTTAAAGTGGGTCGTGGTTGGACCTTCCAGCAGGACAATGTTCTGAAGATCACCTCAACATCAACCCAAGAATGGTTCAGAGATCACAGAAAAAAGGTTCTGCCATGACCATCCCAGTCACCTGACCTGAACCCCACAGAACATCAGTGGACCTCAGAACCTGGAGGAGGTGAAGAGGTTCTGTATGGAGGACTGGTCTCAGATCTTCTCCATTTGTTCTCAAACCTCATCACAGACTACAGTTAAAAGAATTAAAGTTTAGATTTTTGCAAATACGTTAGACAATAAAGACATTTTTTGCATCTTATTTTTATTCTTTTCTTTTGTGAAAGGTTGTGAATAATTCTGGAGGGTTCTGTATAAAGGCTAACTTTAAGCTAGCATAAACCCAATAGGCCGTAATCTCGGGTCATTAGACACTAATAAGAACATAATTAGGAATATTATATTCCATTTATACCTAGAAATCCCGCTTAACCCAAAACACGGCGCACCAACAGAACATTTGGGTCATGATCCGGGTCCAACCACCTACCTAGAGGAGGCTCTGGCGAGATGCCGATGCTCTGCAGCAGGGCCTCCGTCTCCCTGCGCTTGCGGTCCAGGTCCGAATCCTCCGGCGGGACCACTCTCTTCTTCTGGCTCTCCGACTGTTCCGGACACACAGACAACGCTCAGCTTCACGCAAACACGGGTCAAAGAACGGATCAGAACATGCTTGTGCTATCTCACGTCGTGATGACAACCTCCAACACCAACCTTCTGCACACACATAGATGTTTGAATGGACACACACAAGCTCAGGCTTACGGCGCCATGGCCTGACAGGAAGCAATCAGACACACTTAGAGAGTGAGACAGTGTGATGCCAGTCGTGTGATTTTTTACTCACTTTTTTCCTTACCTCTTTCTTCTTCCTCTCCTCCTCCTTCCGCTTTTTCTCCTCCCTGATCTGGGCCAGGCGCTGCTTCTTGCGCTCCAGCTCCGCTTTTAGGTCGCTTTTGTCAGACATGATGTTCCCCGCCAGACTTAAAGGGAGGAAGAGGATCACACGGGAATGAGAGCGCGCTCACCTTCATCATCCTCGTAACGGGAAACTGTGACGGATGCGGATGGAGTGATGCTTGAAGATTCTGGGCGTGGCGGTTGGATGCACTCTGTTAAACTGCCGCGTCACCCTGATGGCGTTTTTTACCTCACTCATATTTATTATGGGATTTCTTTGCATCATAAGGCAAAATCTTAATTAAAAAAATTAAAATCATCATTATCAGGGATTTTTCTACGCGACACTTCTGACTCTTGCAGAATGTAGGTGGGCTATTTTAGTTATTTCTTCTTTTCAGCTCCTCGGACAATAAAAGAAAAAAGAAAAGTAAAAAACCATAATATGAAAAATATTGAGCTCTTGCATCAGAACTCAATGACAATCTCTGAGATCAAACCCGGAGTCAGTAGTGATTCATTTTTAGGACCGTGAACCCTGACCGGTCATCTTCTAGGACCTTTCACCCTCTCCAGTCATCTTCTAGGACCTTTCACCCTCTCCAGACATCTTCTAGGACCCTGCATCCTGACCTGTCATCTTCTAGAACCCTGCATCCTGTCCAGTCATCTTCTAGGACCCTGCATCCTGTCCAGTCATCTTCTAGGACCCTGTACCCTGTCCAGTCATCTTCCAGACATCTTCTAGAACCCTGCATCCTGTCCAGTCATCTTCTAGAACCCTGCATCCTGTCCAGTCATCTTCTAGGACCCTGCATCCTGTCCAGTCATCTTCTAGAACCCTGCATCCTGTCCAGTCATCTTCTAGGACCCTGATCCCTCTCCAGTCATCTTCTAGGACCATGCATCCTGTCCAGTCATCTTCCAGTAATCTTCTAGGACCCTGTACCCTGTCCAGTCATCTTCTAGGACCCTGAACCCTCTCCAGTCATCTTCTAGGACCCTGTACCCTGTCCAGTCATCTTCTAGGACCCTGAACCCTCTCCAGTCATCTTCTAGAACCCTGCACCCTCTCCAGTCATCTTCTAGAACAGCCTTATGTTCTAGAAGAACATAAGTCATCTTCTAGAACCCCGCATCCTGTCCAGTCATCTTCCAGTCATCTTCTAGAACCTTTCACCCTCTCCAGTCATCTTCTAGGACCCTGCATCCTGTCCGGTCATCTTCCAGACATCTTCTAGAACCCTGTACCCTGTCCAGACATCTTCTAGGACCCTGCATCCTGTCCAGTCATCTTCTAGGACCTTTCACCCTGTCCAGACATCTTCTAGGACCCTGCATCCTGACCTGTCATCTTCTAGAACCCTGCATCCTGTCCAGTCATCTTCTAGGACCCTGCATCCTGTCCAGTCATCTTCTAGAACCCTGCATCCTGTCCAGTCATCTTCTAGGACCCTGTACCCTGTCCAGTCATCTTCCAGACATCTTCTAGAACCCTGCATCCTGTCCAGTCATCTTCTAGGACCCTGCATCCTGTCCAGTCATCTTCTAGAACCCTGCATCCTGTCCAGTCATCTTCTAGGACCCTGATCCCTCTCCAGTCATCTTCTAGGACCATGCATCCTGTCCAGTCATCTTCCAGTAATCTTCTAGGACCCTGTACCCTGTCCAGTCATCTTCTAGGACCCTGAACCCTCTCCAGTCATCTTCTAGGACCCTGTACCCTGTCCAGTCATCTTCTAGGACCCTGAACCCTCTCCAGTCATCTTCTAGAACCCTGCACCCTCTCCAGTCATCTTCTAGAACAGCCTTATGTTCTAGAAGAACATAAGTCATCTTCTAGAACCCCGCATCCTGTCCAGTCATCTTCCAGACATCTTCTAGGACCCTGCACCCTCTCCAGTCATCTTCTAGAACAGCCTTATGTTCTAGAAGAACATAAGTCATCTTCTAGAACCCCGCATCCTGTCCAGTCATCTTCCAGTCATCTTCTAGAACCTTTCACCCTCTCCAGTCATCTTCTAGGACCCTGCATCCTGTCCGGTCATCTTCCAGACATCTTCTAGAACCCTGTACCCTGTCCAGACATCTTCTAGGACCCTGCACCCTCTCCAGTCATCTTCTAGAACAGCCTTATGTTCTAGAAGAACATAAGTCATCTTCTAGAACCCCGCATCCTGTCCGGTCATCTTCCAGACATCTTCTAGAACCCTGTACCCTGTCCAGACATCTTCTAGGACCCTGCATCCTGTCCAGTCATCTTCTGGGAGCTGATAAGGATCTTCCTCTAACATACACCCAGTGTGGTTCTCTCAGCATTAGATCACAGAGTCACACCCTTCAGTCACAGGAAATGAACTCCTGACGATGGAGTCTGTCAAACGTATTTAGAACCAGAACGTTTAAAATCCTGAATCTGTGTGTTCATCTGTCATCTTTAGGTGAAACAACATAAGATAAAAAAAAGGAAATAAACACAAAATGAAGACAGGGGAGTTAGAAGAAGAATATTTCTGAGTTCAGCGGGTTCGTCTATTAGCAGCAGGCTAATAAACTAGCTAATAACAGCAGCGCGTGCCTGTCATTAAACACTAAAATGACTTCCGGTGTGTAATTATTCAATAATGACAGGATGTTTTCTGACAAATAACGTTTAAAGCGCTGTTGTTGACGTCCGTACCTGGTCCACTGGTGCCGATAATGATGTGTCACCGGTAAAGATGCTGTCTCACTGCCGCCGCACTGAAAACGATCCGGGGCCTCCGGGACTCCGGCGGACAGGTCGGTACCACCGTCGCCAGCAGCTACTGGACGGACCAGAACATGTTGGACATGTTGGATGGTTCAGATAGTGTTTATGACAGGTGCACGAGACGCCGATACATCCTAGGAGGAGCAGGATGATGCTGAGGAGGAGAGAAAGCCCCGCCTCCTCTTCTTCCTCTGATGGCGTCATCGTAACATGGCCACTGCAATGCTGCCACCTGCTGGCGATGTGGAGGACTGCAGGGTTTAGTCAAGAACCAAAACAAACAGGACTTTTGGAGACTATAAACAAAATAATCATGAAATAACTTAATATACTATAAAGTATAGAATAGTATAAATAATACTCTACTAAATCTGCATTTATACTCTAAGCTTTTATTATAATTTGACAAATGGTGGTACCACAAAATTAGGAATACTACTTGCAAAATGCAAAAAAAAAACAACAACAACCATTAAATAAATAGACAATGAAAAACACAACAAATGAATATAAGACATAAATAAAATAAAATAGAAAACAATATCATGCTAAAAGTCATTGCACTATATAAATATTGCACTTAGAATATTTATGAGTGAGTTTGACATGTTTATGTGTGAGTGGAATTCAGAGTTCTGATGGAGTTCTGGAACTCCATCAGAACAGAAGTACAGTCGCTGCTGGGTCTGTGCGTAACCGAACAGGAGGTGTTCTCTGACACGAACGTTCACAGGAACTTGAAAGCGGACACCCTCTCTACTCACTCCCCCTTGACGTGAAGAGGTGCAGGTTCTGCTCTGCGGCCCGTGGACGCGGCGGCCGTTTCTTTTGTTTCGTTGATGTTGAGTGACAGGTTGTTCCTGGATCTCCAGTCTGAGAACCTCCGGACGTCGTCTCTGTGATGAGACCAACCACTGTGGTAGCGTCTGTAAGTTTAGGTCCTGTTCTGTTCTACAACGACAGCAAAGGTTTATCCACGAAAAGTAATTTATACGTTACAGTTATAGTTATATATATTATATTTAGTAAAACGTGAGTAAAATGTTCACTATTTGATTAAAATATGGGTAAAATATGATACTAAAAAATAGATCATCAAGTCCATCAAATTGTATCTAAAACGGACCGACAGCTCAGAAATTGTGGCACTATGTCTTTGTAGATAAAGCTCCCCCTAGTGTCAGAAAATTTACAACTGAAATTTCCCAAAATCACTCCAGTTCTTCCTCACGCTGAAGTCTACGTGGGTTTATAATTTGTACGATTCCATAATACCCCTGACATCTTGGGGATATAACTATTATGGGATGGGTGGATGTGGGTGCCGCCATGGCTACGCAGAGCATAGGGGGGTGGAGTCGGTGCTGAGGGTGTGGCTTGTCAGGAAGTCTTGTATCCAGGGGGTCCCGGTGACTCGACGCTGTGAGGAGAGCCGTGGCGACGACGTCTTCGGTTTAATCGATAAGCAAACTGTCGAGGGTCAAAGGTCACTCAGAGCCCTTCATGAATCCTGATGTCGGTGCTGGTGGTCTGCAGTCATTCAGACCATCGAAGGACAGGAATAAAGGTAGCCGACTTCGGACGGGGGTGGAGGCCGCGGCCTGTGACAGGGAAAAACTGAAAATTTTGGTAAAAACCTCCTGAGAGCTGATCAGCACACAATGAACTCCATCGGGTCTAGTAGCCGTCCTTGGATCCACACTGTTGGAACTCTCCGCCTAAGAGATTAGATAAGAAGTGATTCATTTCCCGCCAGTGAGGCGCCGGCGCCGACAGTCACAGGTGCGTCGCTCCTGTAGTTCCTGATCTCGGGGTTATTTTGTCTTTCCTGTTATGATCTTATATGTAGAGGAAACTCACTTATCATCGATTCTCTTCAAGCATTCAGGGGGATTATCATGAATATCAATGATCATGTTTGTTTGTTTGTTTGTTTGTTTGTTTGTTTGGAGCCGGACAATGAATTTTCTGGTTCATTAATCCATAAGACACCACAGCGGCACCAACCACAAACCGTTAAATGCTACTTAAAGTTCCTTATGCTACGTTATCCTTAACATTTAACTCATGAATATATCTAATATTAAATATTATATTATTATCATTTATAACTGTTCCAGTTCTCTACCAGCATGAAACCCGTTCTGATCACATCTTTGACCAAATTACAGTAATTATAGAGATAATTCGTAAACATGTGAGGTTTGGAGACTCTGGAGAAACGATTTGCTGTTTTTCTGTTTTTGTTTTACTAATCCAAAGGTGAGAACCGCCTTGTTAAAATAACCCAGCCGCACAAAACGACACAAGGACTGAGAAGAAAAACAACAACTGTGAAAATATCTCAGCTGAGGAAAAACGACCGGGTTCATGACATCAGCATGCTGGAGGAAGTTCTGGAGTTTTTAGATGACCACTGACGAGATCACAACCTGAACTCCTTTGAGACTCCTGTCTGACCTCATTTGTCAGCCTGTCCATCACCACTGCAAACAAGAAGGGGCTCAGAGCCCATCCCTGGTGCAGTCTCACCTCCACCTTGAACCCATCCATCACTCCTGCTGCACACATCACCGCCGTCACGCTGCTCTCATACATACTTCTGTCTTAAATCCAAAGAGACACTATGTAGTGTCTTCTGACCTTCTCCATACTCCATACTATATCATCACTCTTGGAGCAAACATCTCATCTGCAGAGCTTTTTCTTGGCTTGAAACCAAAACTGCCGTTCACAGATTGTCTTCTTTTCTTAACCTAGCTTCCACGACTCTTGCCCAGATCTTCATCGTGGCTTCATCAGCTTCATACCTCTGGATCTGTTGCAGCTCTGAACATCAGCCTTGTTCCTGATAATCAAGAACCAGGACACTTTTCCTCCATTCTTCAGGCATCCTCTCACTTATGAGGTAGTAAATGTTATTCCGACTTGCCCTTTCGGTGGTTATAATGTTATGGCTGATCAGAGTAAATACTACAGCAACGTCTTACCAGTGGTTATTCGTAACCTGTCACTCATTCGTGTCATTCTCTTCCAGTTCAGGCTGCAGAGCCGGAGCGCTGCGCACTGATTGGCCGCAGTCGACGTTAGTCCCGCCCCCTCAGCGTTAAACAACACAGGGTCGGTTAGTCGTTGGAAGTTGCATTTCAAGGGCATGCAGCAACTTGTTGCCTGAGATGTAAAGAGACTTCTGGATAAAAAGAATGTCAGGGGGCTCGTAATCTTCAGGGTTTTTTTTTTCTGAGGAAGGTTTTGGGTTGTCCGCCGAGCTTCAGGCCCGCAGACTGGAGAGAGGTGAAGAAAGAAAGGACACTTTGTCCCTCACTCTGTGGGGGCACGTAGAAGAGACGAAACATGAGGTTCGCTCAGGTGCTGCTGAAGAATGGACAAGTCACTGGGATACTGAAGCAAGTGGAGAGGTTTTCCAAATTTTCTCCCTCCCCCTTGTCCATGAAACAGTTCATTGACTTTGGTAAGTGTTGGAATTCCTATTCTCTCTGTGGGTCCTTGAACGTCTCTTCATTCTTCGCCGCTGTCGGTGACTGTAACGTTATTTCCTCTTTGTGCCTGATGACAGCTGACTCTGCAGAGTAGTATTACAAACACGTGTTAATAAAGTTCTCTGGATAAGACTATTTTATGTTTGCATCAAAACATCCTGACCTCTAATAAAAAAAATAAAAAATAATGAAACACATTTTTGACGTACTTCCGTCAAAGTTTGATTTCCGAGTAGACTTTATATTGTAAGTATTCAAATAGTACTGGACTAAGAGTATTCTATATGCATTATTATAATACTTTAGATTGCAAAAGTATTCTAAATTTAGTGTAAGAAAAGAAAAGTAGTTTACATCCAAGTTTTATTTTATTTTATATATATATATATATATATATATATATATATATATATATTACTAAAATAATTCTCGTAACGGTAACCAGAGCTAAAATGAACTTCACTGCAGTTATGTTCCACAAGTAATCCGGAGTAGATTAGCAGGATTATTTTAGATCCAAATATTTTGTATATTTGCTGCTTTTTTTTGTGTTTTTGTTTCCAGCACTGAGTCAAAAGTGGATTCCTGAATGTTCCTTCAGACGCAGAAATCTGTCTTCCTTTTTGACTCTGCACTGTTGTGAATTTAAAATCAAGTTTGCGTTGCCGCAGTAACCTCACATGCTCCCTGCCTGGGCAAAAGTTGGACTTTAATCCAGACGGGTTCTACACGTAATCCTGAGGCGTTCTGCTGCCACTCCTGCAGACTCCTGTTATACAACCTCTGATGTTTCAGTGACCTCCTGCAGAAACATCTAAAGCTCGTGGTGGTTTTTTCTTGGTTTATCTCTGCAGTGTTTCTGTTTCTGTTACGTCTTTCTCTTTCTGTCAGAATGAGGTCAAAGTTGGACGCTTACTCAGACATGTCTCCTCTTCTCTCCCCCCCCCATCATGTGATGTCAGGCTCAGCCAACGCATGTGAGAAGACCTCCTTTGTGTTCCTGCGGCAGGAGCTTCCTGTCAGACTGGCCAACATCATGAAGGAAATTGATTTCCTCCCTGACAAACTGCTCGGCACTCCGTCCCTGAAGCTCCTCGTCAGCTGGTAGGAACTCAAAATGATTTTAGCTTCACCTGTTTGAGCAGGAACTCTGAGGTGGTGAACTGGTACTTCCTGTTTGACTGGGGTATAAATATGAGGTGACACAGGCCTGATCCTCTCTGAGGTTCTTCACCATGATGAAGACCAGAGAACACAGCAATGAGGAGCAAAGAAAAGTTGTAGAGCTGCACAAATCTGACAATGGAGACAAGAACATCTCTCAGCAGGTCAAAGGTCAGTTTGAACAGTTAGATCAATAATGAAGAAGTTTAAAGAGACTGGAGATGTTAGACATCAACCTGGAAGAGGACGTGTCTGTAAACGGATCCCACACACTGTGAGGAGGATGGTTGGACTGGATAAAGACTCTCCAAGGATAACAGCTAGAAAGGTCAGAGGTCAGTTGAATCTTGGGGTCAGAAAGTCTCTTTAACCACCATCAGATGGCGCCGACACCAACACCAGCTGTTTGGGAGGGTAGCAAGAAAAAAGCCTCGGCGTTCGTCCACACACAAGCTAACGCTGCTACAAGCTAACGCTGCTACAAGCTAACGCTGCTACAAGCTAATGCTGCTACAGTTTTAGAAACACCACTAGAAAAAGGTCAGAGGTCAGATGAGACCGAAGTAGAGCTTTCTTGAAAAAAACAAATAAGATGGGTGTGGCCTAGCAAGAAAGAAAGCCATAAAGAAAAGCCACTCATACCCACTGTGAAGTCTAGTGGTGGATCTCTGATGCTGTGGGGCTGTTTTTCTTCAAAGGTTCTGGACATCTTGTTAAAGACATGGTTCCATGGACTCCATCAAACACCAGCAGATACTGGATGAAGACTTAAAGTCTCTAACAGGAACATTGAGACGTAGGACATTTGTTGCGTCTCATTTAAATCATTTTTTTTAAATGTGTAGGACACTTTCATGTTCGCAGCCTTTCACTCAAGCACACAGTGAACCTTTCACTGGAAGCAAACACAGAAATGGGATCTTTCCGGTACATGACTCCGCCTCTTTGAAAGTTGTGACCACAAACAAACAACAATAAGTAATGGGGGTCGTCACAGTTCAAAATCTGTGCTGCACCTTTAAGCTACAACACGACATAAGATCGATTAGATACTAGGGCAGCATATCAAAACGAGGAGAGGGACTGCGGGGAGCAGCCGGAGGGTTGGGCTATCTAACACAAACAAAGGTCATAAACTTTGTTCCAAGAAGACGGGCCAACGAGTTCACAGCGAGCAGCGGGGCGAGGTCAGCTGGGAGTTACAAAAGCAAACACCGCGGGTGACATCATCAGGAATACCTTCTTCAGATCAGAACTGGTTCTACACAAAGTTTAAGAGCGGACAGATTAAAGGTGTTTTTTTTAGAGAAATTAAAGGCCTATTTCAAACTCATACTGGCCAAAGTAAAGTGTGTGGGGGTCAGTTTGCAGACACGTCCTCTTCCAGGCTGATGTTTAAAATCTCCAGTCTCTTTAAACTTCTTCATTAAACAAGCCTGTGTCACCTCATATTTACACCCCAGTCAAACAGGAAGTCACTGTTCACACCTTCAGAGTTCCTACCCAAACAGTTGAAACTAGAAATATAAAAACATTTTGTTTTTTTAAATGTGTTACTTGAGGTTAAATGTTTTTGAATAATTTGAATTAAAGATTTTAGAATTAGACAATAAAGACATTTTTAGTAATAATTATCTGTTTTTGACACCAGTATGTTTGGTTTTAGTCTCATTCTGCCGTATTTTCCTTCCAGTTTGTTTCTGTATTCAGCAGGAGTAGAACTTTAACTCCTAACCGCCCCTCTTAGAACTTCTTCCCGTCTCTCATTAACTTCGGGTTATACAGCAGTTCTTCTCCTGCAGGATCTACCCATGTATCATGTAGCTAATTTTTAGTCTGCGACTCACGTGATGTCATGTTAACAAAACGAAGGTCACAAGCCAAACCCCCCCCCCCCGGCCGGCGGAGTGTCTATATTTGGCCATACGGCTCCTGGACGGAGGCCGTCTCCTCCCTCTGCTGCACAGATCTTTGGAATTCCAGCAAACAAGTTGATCTTTCACTTTTGAGCGAGGTGATGTCTCAATACTTCCTGATAAGCTGGCACACATGCGGGATGCAGACTAGTCTATTTCAAGAAGATTCACGTAGGGACCCGATCCAAAAACATGACAGCTGACGTTTGTATGAGGGACAAAGGGCAGGAAATAGATTCACCCAGTCGTCTCCCAGAAAGGTCATCGGTCATATCTTCACACATCTGAGGTGGCTGAAGCTCAAATCATTGACAAATCATGGGGTTGGTAGTTGGATCCCTGGACTGACCCTGCAATCTTAAGCCATAGGGTCTTAAGCCATAGGGTCTTAAGCCATAGGGTCTTTGGGGAAGACCCTAAGGAGCTATACGGAACAATTTCACTATGTTGTTCAGCTGGTTCACGCCAAGGAACTGCATGTCCTCCCACCACTTCCAGAAACCTCCTCTTTGCTCCTCCTTCTCCTGCCTGCAGCTCCATCTCCAGCATCCTTCTACCCGTAGATCCACTATCCCCCCTCTTCTTCACGGGTCAGAACCATCTCAATCTGTCCTCTCTGACTTTGTCTCCAGGACGTCTAACCTGGTCTGTCCCTCTGATGTCTCCTTCCTCCTCACTCCCAGAGAACATCTGAACATCTTCATCTCTGCCTCCTGTCTTCTGGTCAGAACCACCGTCTCTAAACCATCCAGCAGAACTGCTCTCACCTCCATCTTGGAAACCTTTCCCTTCACTCCTGCTGCTCCTCTTCTGTCACAGATAACTCCTCACACTCTTCTCCACCCACTCCACCATGCCTGCACTCACTTCTTCACCTCTTCACCTCACTCCATGTTGCCCTGCTTAAACTCCTGCAGTTTCTCCACCTCTTCTCCTTCATCCTCACCGTTCCTCCTGCCTCCCTTTCATTCACACACATGTATTCTGTCTTTCTTTCCTCGTGTCTCCAGCACACACCTCCACCTCTACAGGTTCTCCTACACCTGCTCCTTGCTGGCACTACAGATCACAATGTCCTCCACCAACATCATAGTCCATGGAGACTCCTGTCTGACCTCATCTGTCAGTCTGTCCATCACCATAGCAAACAAGAAGGGGCTCAGACCCAATCCTTGATGCAGTCCCACCTCCACCTTGAACCCTTCCTCCACTCCTCTTCCTGTCACTCCAGACCTCCCACAATCCCTCCCTCGCCACTCTGTCCTACGCCTCCTCTCGATCCACAAAGAGACGTTTCAGCTCCTTCTGATCGTCTCTGTTCGACAAACAGAAATAAAGACGGCGTCATTTAAGGGGTCTTCTCATGTGGAACGGTCCACGCTTACTTTCTCAGCGGTTAAACACAATGGCTTGAATATAAATTGTAATGTGAAGTTATTTGCTGTGTCATTGTGTTTTTAAGAAGTCCTGTTGTGTCCTCCAGGTATTCACAGAGTTTGCTGGAGCTTGTAGAGTTTTTAGAAAAGGATCCAAACGACAAGGAGGTTCTGAAAAGGTGAGACGTTGCAGAAAAGAACATTTGTCGGTCACAGCTGTGAACATGACGTACGACTCCCGACGACACTGTCGGACGCAACGATAGAAGATTATCGGT
This sequence comes from Lophius americanus, assembly GCA_037951165.1. Classification (NCBI taxonomy): domain Eukaryota; kingdom Metazoa; phylum Chordata; class Actinopteri; order Lophiiformes; family Lophiidae; genus Lophius; species Lophius americanus. The sequence continues at coordinate 22,726 of JBBDHG010000543.1, forward strand.
AACTTTTTTTGCAAAACATGTTGGGCCCGTAAGAGGACCCATTCATCCGGGACAGTACCGGGATGATTCCCTGTAATTTGGAGGTTTCCTTTCGGCTCATTATTGAAGCTTTAGCGGCTCGAATGATTGAAACCAATATTCAAATTCTTTGTTTTCTTTACTTCGCCCAAATGTTGGGGATATTACGGAATCTTCACAGCGGGGCTGAATCTCTTCTGAGTGTCCTCTGGAAACGTTTCCATTGTGTTGTGGCTTTCACAGTGACTTTTTCTCAACTTTTTGTGTTCATGCTTTTGCATTGTGTTTTTTATGACTTTTGCAGTGTATTTTCTTAATTTGTTGTGTTGTGGCTTTTGCAATATCTTTTTCTGAATGTGTTGTATGTTGGCTTTTTTTGTGCGTTTTTCCTAAAGAGTTGTTTTGTGGCTTTTGCAGTGTTTTTTTTTTTTAATGTGTTCGCTTGTGGTTTTTGCAAGTGTGTTTTTCTCAATGGGTTTTGTTGTGGATTTTGCGGTGTGTTTTTTTTATTACTGTGTTTTGTTCTGGCTTTTGCATTGTCGTTTTCTGAATGTGTTGTTTGGGGGCTTTTGCAGCTTATCTTCTTAATGTATGTCGTTTTTGCAGTGTTTTTTCTTAATGGATTGTGTTGTGGCTTTTGCAGTGTGTTTTTCTTAATGTGTTCTGTTGTGGATTTTATAGTTTGGTTTTAATGCATTGTGTCCTGGCTTTTCCATTGCATGTTCTGAATGTGTTGTATGGTGGCTTTTGTAGTTGTTTTTTCTTAATGATTGTGTTGAGGCTTTTGTAGTGTATTTTGTAAATGTATGTCGTTTTGCAGTGTTTTTGCTAAATGGTTAGTATTGTGGCTTTTGCAGTGTTTTTTGTTTTTAAGGTGTTCTGTTGTGGCTTTTGCATGGCCTTCTCCATAGGCTGCTCATGTGTTGCCAATTGGCTGAAGGTGTGAGCTTTAGTTGCGGCGTGTTTCCCCCTGTGGAATAAATAATATCAAACATAAGAAGCACAAATGAACATTATAAGAAGATATTTTCATCGTTATATCATATATCGTCTTTATGCCCTCAGCTTCACCCAAGCTCTGGTCAACATCCGTAATCGCCACAACAACGTGGTGCCCACTACGGCGCAGGGAGTGGTGGAGTACAAGGAGGCCTTCGGCGTGGACCCCGTCACCAACCAGAACGTCCAGTACTTCCTGGACCGCTTCTACATGAGCCGCATCTCCACCCGCATGCTGATGAACCAGCACAGTCAGTATAGCACTCAGTGACGGACTGTGAGTTAATCAACACCGTCGCTCACACTGAACGCTTCAGATCCAGCAGCTACTTTTTACAGCGCGTCATTAATACGTGTTCACGACGTCAAAGAAGTCACCGGTCTTTGTACGTAATGTGAAAATTCACATATGTGTGACAAGTTTGGACCTGTGGAGCTACATTGTCCTCCAGAATTACTGGAATCCTTTAAAGGTTTTTTTTGTCTATGTCCGTGATCTTTAATTCAAATTATTCACAAAATCTAATCTCCAACCAAAGTGACATAGTTTAAAAAATATTACATACTTATCATAAAACAAATTCCCCCACCATACTTCAAAGTGGGTATTGGGAGCTTTTCATATTTATACCCCAGTCAAACAGGAAGTACCTGTTCACCACCTCAGAGTTCCTGCTCACACAGGAGAAGATAGAAATATAGAACAGGACAGGAAATGTGTTTCAGTTACTTTTTAATCACAGGATTTACTTGGAGGAGCCAATATTTGTGGCTCACATGTTTTAGTTACTTGTTACTTCTGTTAGAGATTAGATCTTTGTGAATAACGTGAATTAAAGACCACAAGTTATCGACAATAAAGACGTTGTTGTTTTTCTGAGAATCGCTAACTTCTTCCCTTTGAACCTTTCAGCATCAATCTTTGACGGCGGCGTGAACCCCGCCCATCCCAAACACATCGGCGGCATCGACCCCAGCTGTGACGTGGTGGAGGTGGTAAAAGGTAATGAGTCGGCGTTATCAGCTGCAGCGCCGCCGTCTGTCAGCGTATGTATATATGCTCTCGCACGCGTAAACAGACACGGCGGTTCCACCTCACATTATCTGCTGTTTATAGCCGGCCTTCAGAGGTGGGAGTGAAAACATAACGGACCCTCCTCCTCTTCCGGGCGCCGTTCCAGTGGTCTGTGTTTAGAATAGCGGGGAAAAGTAAGCCCAGATGTGTTTCTGCTTCGACTCTGCAGACGCCTACGAGGCGGCGAAGATGCTGTGTGAGCAGTATTACCTGACCTCCCCGGACATGGAGATCACTCAAGTCAATTGTAAGTGAAAAACAAACTTTTATATATTTTTTTAATGTGTTCGCTTTCACTAATATTTAATTTAACTTTTTTTTTTTTTTCTCTCCACCGGCTGATTTTCTCTCTTTGAGTTCAAAGTTATCTCCTTGGATTTTTAATCTGTGTTTGAGTGAAGCCGGGCTGGAACCTCTCCCCCGCTTCACGTCGCCTCATGGTGGTTCATCTGACGAAAATAGATTCCAGATTCCCGCACTCTTGAACTATCCTTAGAGAAAATCTGTTCAGTCACGTGTGTCCAGAAAACATTCATCAGAAGACAGCACATCAAGAAAAACGATCCGCAAAAGCAACAACACATGAAGAAAAAATAATCTGCAAAAGCCACAACATACACATTAAAAAAAAACGATCTGCAAAAACCTCAAAACAACACATTGAGAAAACGATCTGCAAAAGCCACAACACATGAAGAAAAAATAATCTGCAAAAGCCACAACATACACATTAAAAAAAAACGATCTGCAAAAACCTCAAACCAACACATTGAGAAAAAGATCTGCAAAAGCCACAAAACAACACATTGAGAAAAGCGATCTGCAAAAGCCACAACACATGAAGATAAACGATCTGCAAAAGCCACAAAACAACACATTGAGAAAAGCGATCTGCAAAAGCCACAACACATGAAGAAAAACGATCTGCAAAAGCCACAAAACAACACATTGAGAAAAGCGATCTGCAAAAGCCACAACACATGAAGAAAAAATAATCCGCTAAAGCAACAAGATAACACATTAAGAAAAACGATCTGCAAAAGCCACAACACATGAAGAAAAAAATAATTTTCAAAAGCAACAAGACGACACAAAGACAATCGATCTGCAAAAGTCACAAGATAACACATCAAGAAAAACGGTCTGCAAAAGCCACAAGAACGCATCCACAAGAACGCATATTAGGAAAAACAATCAAAGCAAAAGCCATTCATCTTTTTGCACAACACAAGAAGGCAAATATGTTGTCTTGTGGCAACAAAACAACACATTAAGAAAAACAATCGGGAAAAGCCACATGACAACAGATTAAGAAAACCGATCTGCAAAAGCCACAACACATTAAGGAAGACGATCCGCAAATGCCACAAGACAACGGAAGTGTTTACGAAGGACACTTAAAAGTGACATAAACAGATATAATACACAAAATTTTGATTAGCCGCGTTAGCTTGTGTCATGTGACTGAGAATAAAACTTTAATCAGCTGTTTCAGAGAAAAGTTTTTCAGTTTTCGTTATTATCCATGTTTTTACAGCCAAAGTCCCGGAGCAGCCCCTCCACATCGTCTACGTGCCGTCCCACCTCTACCACATGCTGTTTGAGCTTTTCAAGGTACCGTACCCCCAGGAAACCTTCAGTGCGTTCTATTCCACACCTAACGTCAAAGCTAACTCGTTCCGTAACCCGCCGCTTGTTCTCCGTCAGAACGCCATGAGAGCCTCGGTGGAGACCCACGAAACCAGTCCGACGCTGCCCCCCATCAAAGTCCGAGTCTCGCTGGGTAGCGAGGACCTGACCGTCAAGGTAGACGAGGAATCACAGCTTTTACACTAGTGTAGTGTACACTGTAAAAAAAGAAAAAGAGAGAATTTGTTCTCTGGAAACACAATTAAATTAATTTTTATTTATGCTCAAATTTAAGTTGGAAAAACTTAATTTTGAAAGAGATATGAAGAATTTCCATTAATGGAATGTAATCATGTACTGTAAAATAAAAGTCTTAATTAAACATTATATGAAATGAATTACGTATTAATTTAAGATGTAAGTACTTAACTTAGATATTAATCTTTTTCTTTTTTTTCATTTATAAATGATGAAAAATTATTTTTTTACAGTGTGTTTCATTTATCTTGAAATCCTACAGGAATAGCATAATTCAGATTTCTGTATCAATAATAAACAAATATTTATTTACAGTTTTATTGTTGTTTTTTTATAGTAAAACTGTGGGGAAATTCTTTTTTGAAAGAGATTTGTTTTTTAGGTGTTTGCTAGTAACCTATATCAAATTAAATATTTTCTTTATATTATATATTATTTATTATATTATAGATATAATATTATTCTTTTACGAAAAACGCAGTTTTCCCGACATAACTCAAAAAATATTTCATGGATCATTTTCAAATTGTATATCCACATAAACCCCAGTGTGAGGAAGAACTGGATTCATTTTGGCATGGGGGGAGCACTAGAGGGAGCTTCATCTCCAAATGTTTTCCGGACAAAATTTCTCAGCCGTTGGTCCGATTTAGTCCAAATGTGGTGCATTTGAATATATTGGATGGAAATACATCTTGTAAAAGTTCATAACTTTAATTTTTTTTGTACAAAAAATACTATGGAGCAGGAATTCACATTTCATTTAAGGAGCTGGTCAACGCAGGGGATTGGGGACTTAGACCTGCTAGCATATGTTTAGCTTAATTGGTCGTCACCAGTCGAGTTAATTTTTTCAGCTCATCAAACTTTTGTGTTTTTACAGTGTAGGTGAGGAACAATAGGAAGAACCTCTTATTAATCTAAAAACTATTTTTTTAGATGTCCGACAGAGGAGGCGGAGTCCCGCTGAGGAAGATCGAGCGTCTGTTCAGCTACATGTACTCCACTGCTCCCAGCCCGGTCCAACTAGACAACGCCCGCAACGCCCCTCTGGTGAGACTGAGACTGGACCTGGTTCCACTTCTTCAACTTAATCTTCGGCGCCGAACCAAATCCGCTTTTGACCCGCTCAGAGTCACATTTACAAATATATGAACCCGATAGAGGAGCTTAAACTCATCATGTGATTGCGACCTTGCTCACTGACTCCTGGTTCTGGTTTCATATCTCATATCAGAACTCTCCACACACACACAGGTAAGGTCCACATGTGGCCAAAAGGAGAACCTTCTGGGAAAACTCCACACTCGGTATCCACTTTTCTCACTTTTGACAAAGACATTTTGGCTAATGAGGGCGTGAAGGTGAGCAGACAGTGAGGTAGCCTCCACCTGCTGTTCAGTCTGAGGACCAGAGTTGTTCCTCTTCTTCTTCTCTGATTAAAACAGTTCGCCCCCTAGGGGAGGATTTAGGAATAGCATTTTATGAAGAATTTCAAGTTAGTGTCTTTTATGCATTTTTTTTACTTTCAAAATTCATCCAGTGGGCCGGATTGAACTCCATAGCGGGCCGGTTTTGGCTCGCGGGCCGTACGTTTGACACCCCTGATATAGAAATGAGAAAAAATTATAAATGTGGTACTTTCTGTTAAAAGTTAAGTTAATAATTACTCCTTACAGTTTTTGTCCGCAAAATATTTTCAATTATATATTGGAAAAAATTTCAGAAAAAGTTTGAATCAAATGTAGTATTTTAGTATTTTCTGTTAATAATAGATAAGATAAAATTCTAGGTTAATTTTTAAAAATGTAATAATTATTTAATTTTTTTAAACCTTTTTATTTTACATATATTAAATTTTTATAAAAAAAATTTGAAATTGTATTCAACTTTTTAATTCGTATTTCATTTTTATAATTTATTTTTTTAATTTGTATTTCATTTTTATTTCAATTTTATAATTCTTTTCTTTTTTCATTTGGATTTTATTTTTAAAAATGTATTTATTTAAAAAAAAAATTTATTTCATTTTTTAAATTTTTATTATTATTTAATTGTTTTCCTGGCTTGGTTATAGACTAACATTTTTGTAATCAGAGCGAAACCTTAAAAATGGGCCTACTGTAGTGAACTGGACTCTGATTTTGTCTCTGCGTAGAAGAAGAGCAGCAGCAGAACCAGCATAAACCTCGTGGGCTCAGCACTGCCCCCTTCAGTGAGGCAGAGTTACTGCTGCCTCACGTAAAAAATACACGACCTGTTCTATGGGAAGTGAGGACGTATAATTAAAGTGTCTACAAACGTTACATCAGTGACAGACAGTGAGAAAACAAAAGTGTCGTGACCCAAACACTCCAGGATGGAACTGCTCTCTAACTGTCTGACGTTTTAGTGATTGACTGATCTGAACTCCTTCAGGCTGGCTTTGGATACGGACTCCCCATCTCCCGTCTCTACGCCAGGTACTTCCAGGGAGACCTGCAGCTCTACTCCATGGAGGGCTACGGAACCGCCGCCGTCATCTACCTCAAGGTGAGCCCGGCGCCGCCTCCAGAGAGGGATACTATGACATCATCAGACATGCTTAAGTTATTAATTTACTAATTTAATACCGACGTAGACTTTTTTTTTATTGTTGCTTCACAAATCTATTATTATTATTATTATTATTATAATGACATCATTTCATTCCAGCAGCCTTTTAAGTTTACACACTGAAAAAAAAACTTACATTTTCGACTCAATCATACTTAATTTAATCGTTACCAATATATCATTTTTTTTTTATAGTGTAGAAATGAGGAATAGAAAAATAAGATTCCGTCTGTTCTGGATCACAGGCCCTGTCCTCAGAGTCGGTGGAGCGACTTCCTGTTTTCAACAAGTCCGCCTTGCGGCACTACCGGGCCGCCATCGAGGCCGACGACTGGTGCCTGCCCAGCAAGGACCCGAAGAAACTGGGCAAGTAAGAGACGACGCAATGATGGCGGCAGAGGAAGAATAAAAGAGTAAATAATAAGAGAGAGAGAGAGAGAGAGAGAGAGAGAGAGAGGCTCCACGCCGTCAGGATGTTGATGGACCTTCTTCCCTGTGACGTGGACTCAGAACCAGACGAGCAAACTTCACGTCATTGTCCTCCAGAATCTTAACGGATGCAGCTGAATGTTTGTTATTATTGTCAGAACAGAATTCACTTCATCGCGTAACTAAGAGACTGATTCATTTTACGGTAATTCTGGTAACTCTGGTTCTTGTTCTGGGGTCATGAGGTCAAATGTAAAAGCAGGACTTTAGAAACCCAGTCAGAACCAGTTAGAGGGGACAGAGTGAGTCATTGAGTCCAGAATCAACACAAAGGAGTCAAAGTCTCCCTGCTGCACAGGTCCAATGATTGAATCACGACTTCATGAAGATACATGGAATTATTAGTAAACAACAAACAAACAAGATCTTTAATTCAGATTCTTCACAGAAGTCTGACCTCTAACTCAGCTGCACCTGCATTTTACATGTAGCTCCGCCCCCTTTTGTCACAATAACAGTCTGAGTCTCCTTCTGTAGTCTGTGAGGAGGTCTGAGGACACATGGAGAAGATCTGAGACCATTCCTCCATACAGAACCTCTCCACCTCCTTCAGGTTCTGAGGTCCACACTGGTGGACTCTCCTCTGCAGCACATCCCACAGATGTTCTGTTGGGTTTAGGTCAGGTGAGTGGGATGGTCATGACAGAACCTTTATTCTGTGACCTCTGAACCATTCTTGGGTTGATGTTGAGGTGACCTTCAGAACATTGTCCTGCTGGAAGGTCCAACCACGACCCACTTTAAGGTTCCTGACAGAGACTTTTAGGTCTTCATCCAGTATCTGCTGGTGTTTGATGGAGTCCATGGAACCATGTCTTTAACAAGATGTCCAGAACCTTTGAATAAAAACAGGCCCACAACATCAGATATGCACCACCAGACTTCACAGTGGGTATTAGGGGCTTTTCTTTCCTGCTTCCTATCTTGCTTTACCACCTTAGATGTTCGTTGACAAAAAACAAAAAACATTCAACTGACCTCTGACCTCTCTAGCTGTGATCCTTGGAGAGTCTTTATCCAGTCCAACCATCCTCCTCACAGTGTGTGGGGTCAGTTTACAGACACGTCCTCTTCAAGGCGGATGTCTAACATCTCCAGTCTCTTTAAACTTCTTCATTATTGATCTAACTGTTCAAACTGACCTTTGAACTGCTGAGAGATGTTCTTGTCTCCATTGTCAGATTTGTGCAGCTCTCCAACTTTTCTTTGCTCCTCATTGCTGTGTTCTCTGGTCTTCATCATGATGAAGAACCTCAGAGAGAATCAGGCCTGTGTCACCTCATATTTATACCCCAGTCAAACAGGAAGTACCTGTTCACCACTTCAGAGTTCCTGCTCACACAGGTGATTAAAAAAATAAATAAAATAGAAATGTAAATATGTTTGTTATCTTTTAATCACAGGATTTTTCCATTTGCATAAAACTGTTAGACATTCAGATTTATGGATCATTTGAATGAAAGATTATGGATAAAACCTATAAAGACAGTTTTTAAAGATGCCAGTGACACTAGAGGAAACAGCAGCTGCTGCGTTTAATTATATTTCTCCTATAAATCCAGTATTTCACAAATATTGTTCATATTTGCACTGATTACAAATGGCATTAAGTTTTAGTGACTGTAATTAAAAATCCGTGTCGTAAAAACACAACAGAAGATTGTGTTTTTGTGGATATGGAGGCGATGTCAGTCAAAGATCAAAGTATCGCGGCGTATTTTAAGATAAGTGGTTTGTTTGAACTGTACATAAATATGTTTTATAGTTTTTCCTCTGTTGGAACTGAAGTCAATCACAATAAGAGTTAAAAACAAAAAAAAAACTTCTCCTCATTCATGTTTAATCTAGAATAACTTTAGAAGATGTGTGAAATGTTCATGTCGTACTGTAAAAAGTCTGTAATCCAGATTAGTGAACTATGTGTGATGGACATAAATAAAGACATCAGACATGCAGATTTGACCTGTTCTTCCTCTAATAGTGACACGGGTTCTTTCTTCTGTCACACTTTCATTCCTCCTGCTTCTTCATTTCAGCCTTTTAGAACTTGATTGAAATATAATTTCACTTTTTTTAGATTTGTGAACATTTTCACTCTGAATGTAGAGAAACAAAAATGTCCCATAACTCCTGAATGCACCCTTTTGTCCTGGTATTATTATCCACTCAGAACTCTAATCCTATTTCTCCTCACTTGTTGTTAGTTTTTGTTTTTTTTCCTTTAAATTGCACTGGTAAAAAACTGAAGTCAAATTTCTTCACACAGTCACAGAAACAGAATCTACCTGGATGAAACTGTCAATCATGTTTCATTGATTTCACTCAAAATGAAGTCAGAGATCATGAATCCAACAACTCTTTTTGAACGTGGACAGAAAACTACACTGTAAAAAAAAAAAAAAAAAGGGTTAGTGGTATTTGTCAATTGTAAAATTTAAATTGAAAATAATTCACATAACAGTGTTTTAATACTGTCTTAAAACACTGCAGGGATAAAAATAATTCAAATAATATATGAATATCTATTAACTGTTTTATATTTTTGTTGTTTTATTTCAAGATAACTTCACTTTTTTTGGGGGGGGGGGTATAATTATGCACTGTAAAAAGAAATTTGTTGACGAATGTGAAGAAAATACTTCATCCAGTGTAACTCAATAAAATTACATATTTTTTTAGTCTAAAATTTAAGGTGAAAAAACTTTATTTAATTATGTCGCCAGTGAGTCTTTTTTTTTTTTTTTAATTATGAACAACAATTCTCTTTTTACAGTGTGTTATATTTGTCTTAAAATGCTGCAGGGGTAAATTAATGAACTAATAATATACAAATACCTATTAACTGTTTTATGTTTTTGTTTTTTTCAAGATAAAACATTTAAAAAAAAAAAGTTTTATACTTTATTTTTTGGGGGTATAATTATACACTGTAAAAAGAAATTTGTTGAGGAATGTGAAGAAAATACTTCATCCAGTGTAACTCAATAAAATGAGAGATTTTTAATCTAAAATTGAAGTTGAAACTTAATTAATCAAGCGTTACCAGTTGAGTTTTCAACAACTCTCTTTTTTACAGTGTAGGTCCATCTCGGTGTTTCTCAGGGTGAGACGACCCGTTTGGTTTTGACTGTATGAAGAGTTCTGAAGAAGCGGCTTCAGTGTGGTGACCGGTGTTTGTAAACCACTGAAAAAGAACTTATGATGTTTGTTTATGGAGCAGGAAAGAACTTTGGATCCAAACATCGGTAAAAAGTTAGCGACCAGATTCTGTTGTTTCAGCCCGCCTCTCTCCCCACGGCGCCGTGTGGGAAACACTGCTCTGTTTGTGTGGTCCCGTCACAACGGTGTTCCCTGACCCGGTGCCACTAGGTTCTGTGAACAGACTGACCGGCTCTGTTTCCCCGTCATTGTTGAGCCCGCATGACTCGCTCAGAGCCGGCGGTTTGGGTTTCTCTATTTTCTCTTTATTTCAGCCACCAATAAAAAATAACGAAGGGTTCATTCTCACTCTCAAAGATTAGAGATTATAAAGTATTAAAAATAAATGTTCTGTTCTGCTGAACCTCAGATTCCTCCTAAGTAACAAGTTTGGACCTTTTCAAGTTCTGCTGTAAATTATTCCAGGAAGAATCCGCTCCAGGTTTTACCACGGATCCTCTCACAACCATCCCAACCAGGAAGTTGGAAAGAAATATAACATTATTTCTCTCGGCACAGTTCAATAACAAATCAAGTGTATGAAAACAACATGAACGCGGTTCTACTCACGGTACCGTAACGCGGTTCTACTCACGGTACCGTAGAGCAGTCCGTCATGTTGCAGCTTCTGCCGTTTAAGTCAGCCCGACCCACGAATCCAGAAAATCTCGGTCGGGAAATGACTTTTCCCCAGGTGGATCTCGGTCCTCGTGACGTACGGTGAAGTCGCGGTCGGCTGATTGGATGGATGTGGGCGAGAGAAGCAGGAATCGCTCTCTGAAGGGAAGTGACGTGATTCTGGGCCGTGACGCCGCTCAGAATCTTTGAATTCTGGAAAATGTTCCGTTTTATCTATTTTTACGACTTTTCTTTTGAAACTTTGTGGCCCTATAAAGTTTTTCCACCTGGGGCCAACCTCCGCCGTGGCCCCGCCCACGCTTTGCCACTATATGGGCCTTAGTGTGAGGAAGATCTGGATTGATTTTGAGAAAGGTCAGTTACATATTTCCACCACTAGAGGGAACCTCATCTTCAAAATCACAGTTTTTCGGCCATAATTTCTCAACCATTTGTCCGATTTAGTCCAAATTTGTAGAAGATGAATCGACCGGAGGAAAATTTACCTGCATATTTACTCTAATATTTAACGTGTAGTATGAAGTTTGACTTGTAAAATATCTAGAAGGCATTAAAAGTATAAAATCTGTAGAGTTGAAGGTAATGAGAAATTTTATGGAAACAGGTGGTTTTGCGTTTCTGCAGCACGGAGTCATAATTATTAAACGGAAACAACGTCTCGTGTTTCCAGGTAATACGTAAAAAGATTAAACGTACAGTTTGTACATTATTTCCTTTTAAACAAAAGGGAATGTTTGGAAAATAAGAATTTTGTCCTCATTTTCTACGGTATTACACCGATAGTAATCTGTAATACTGTGAAAACACCAACCTATATTACTTCATTATTATCATGTTATTACAATATTAATAACCCCGTATTACCGTTATATAACCATTTTATTGTTAGCATTTTACCAAAGTATTACTTTACTATCACCAAATAGTTTTACCTCCTTTGTCTCCTCATTATTTCCCCGTTAATGTACCAATTGTTATTACTTGGTTATAACATAGTTATTACCTCTTCATTACCGTGCTGTAATGTAAATGTGCTGGGTTGCTGGTACAACGCAGGGGGTTGGGGGGATATACCCAGGCTGTCAGGGAGGACGTAGTACATTTACTCTTATGTACAACATATGGTAGTTTGACTGGGATACAAACAGGAAGTCAGTCAGCGACATCATAGATCTATTTATAGTCTGACCTCTGGCCCGCCCCCGTTCATGGTGACCCCCCCCCCCCGCACAGAACAACTGCTGTAAGACGATAAGGCCACTGAGATACATCTCGTTTATTTCAGCTCTATGAACATGCGATGCCCTTGTATTATTTTTAAAACATAATTGAAACGTGAGCAGCCGTTAATCTTCGTGACACCCGAGGGTGGCGCTTCATCCTCTCCCTGACAGGAGAGCGGCGCCGCACTGTTTTCGTAGCGTCCGCCCCAGAGGATCTTCATCACGACGCTCCGGATTTATCTCTTCATGCCGAACCAGACTATAGGGCCAAAAAAGAAAAATAATGTTTTTGTTTTGTTTTTAAATGTACGCTAACCCGCCGTTCAATGTTTAGGCGATAACTCTGTTTCAGATGTCAGACCCACGTCGACCTTAGTGTGAGGAAGAGCTGGATAGATTTTCACCTCTCCAGGTTGTCCTCCGCCTGCTTCCTGCTGTCACTACAGATCACAATGTCCTCCATCATCATCAGAGTCCATGGAGACTCCTCCCTCTCCTCATCTGTCAGCCTGTCCATCACCATAGAAACAAGAAGGGGCTCAGAGCTGATCCTTGGTGCAGTCCCAGTAAACAAGAATCCTCTGTAAATCCTCAGGACAGATTTTCTGGGCTGTTTTCCATCAGTCTCTGGATTCGTCAGTAGTCACATGGTGTCCCATCCTGGAATCATGAATCAATTATTCTGATCATGTGATCAGGGCCCACATGACTCTGGGAATGATATGCATTTTAAAAACGTGAAATCCACACAAGTCAGCTGAGACGATTAGACCTTCACTCCGTGTCTGTGGTATCTATGGTCCCATACAGGAGCCCGTCAGTACAGAACCCCCTCGGGATCCAGTAATAGGTATTTCTTCATGGCGGACGGGAGAGGCAGCTTTGTCACGCCTTTGTAACAGAACCCACCCAGACCGGATCTGATGGCACATCGGGTCAGGTGCAGCAGGCTGCGAGGCGTGTTGGAGCAAACGGCAAACAAAGAGCGGTAGAAGTCTTGGTGTCGCTGAGGAGCAGAGACAAAGAGACATTGTTGTAGTCGGAGTCAAAAAGAACCCAATCCCCTGCGTTATACAAGCAATCCAGTCTGATTGAACATTAAATGTGAAAATATATCTGGGGAAAAAAAAAAAGATCCCCCTAGGGAGTAAAATATTAACTATTAAGGAGTTAAAGACGATAAGGTCAAGTTAAGGCTTCCCCTAGTGGCGTAAATACGCAATAGGTTATCTCATAAATCCAGTTCTTCCTCGCTCTAAGGTCTTTTGTAGGTATAACATTTGAATATCATCCATGAAATAGTTTTTTGAGTGTCCGGAAAACTGTGTTTTTAAAAATGAATAACAATGATATATTAAAAAAGATTCTAAAAAAGAAAATCAGATCGATTAGAGTAAAACACGATAAACATGAGAGAAATCATTTTGAGGCGATTCAGTAACTTTTGAAGATAAAACTGCCCCTAGTTGCCAAAATAAACAACTGACTATCTGAAAATCAGACCTGTTCTTCCTCTCTCTAAAGTAAATTTTGAATATCAATATATAAGATCATATAAATTTAGTTTTAAGAGTTCGGACCGGCGGGGCAAGAAGGAGCCTTCAGATTGATTGACAGCAGCGCTGATGGACATCAGATCCATTCACCTTGTAGCAGTCATCAGGAATGGCTCCTCTCCACTTCCTCGTGGGCTTCAGGCGTTCGTAGGAGTTGACCAGGACTTCCACCGCTCTGGGGTAGTCATGGCACGACTGCAGCACCTGCTCCACACGACACGGGTCATCAGAACACCGTCGGCCATCAGGACGTTGTTAAAGCCGACGGCCGACATCTCGTACCTTGTGGAACTGAGGCGGGTAGATCCTCGCGGCGTTGTGGTTGAGCAGCAGCTGGAAGCAGAGGTCCGGTATGGCCCCGGGCCGGACTTGGGTCACTTTGAGGACGTACTGGATGGGCGCGCAGCCGTTGATGTCCATGGCTCGTGCATCTGCTCCGGCCTCCAGCAGCATCTCCATCAGGACGTGGTCGCAGTTCCAGGCTGCCTTATGAAGAGCCGTCTTATGGTCCTCCTCCTGGAGGTTTGGATCTGGACAGGAGAACTATGGGTTTGTTTGTTTTAATTTAAACATAATGGTCCATTATCGGCGTTCCATGAAGCTCACCTGCGTGGTGGTCCAGCAGGAGGCGACACACGTAATGGTGGTCCTGGCTGTAGGTCTGCTCCTTGGAGTCAAAAGCCCAGAAGGCTGCTGTCATGAGAGGAGTCTCCAGCAGGGCGTTGACGGCGTCTATCGATGCTCCGTGGGACAAATACAGCGCCAGCAGCTCCGGGACGCCGAATCTGGCCGCCGTGTGTAGAGGCGTGTCCTCAGTGCTGTTGTAGCCGGGCGTGTTGACCTTTGCACCTTCATGAAGAAAGAAACAAAGTGGTTTGGTGTGATTCCACACGTCCATTCTTCTGCCAATATCTCCATGCCTGAACTCTGACCTCTGGCGATGAGCTGCTTAGCGCAGTCCACTGACTCTGTAGTGATGCAGTAGTGCAGGGGGGCGTGTCCACTCAGGGACCGGCTGTTGACCTTTGCGCCATGAGCCAAAAGCAAGGCCACGCAGTCGCTGTTGGAGACCTCGCAGGCCACGTGCAGCGGCGTCTTCCCGTTGGGCATCCGGTTGACCGCTGCACCCGCCTGAAGGAGAACCAGCGCCGTTTCCACGGCGTCGTACATGACGCACACATGAATCCCCATCGCCCACGACTTCTCCAGTTTGTAGCCCGGGAGCCAATAACCTACAGCATGAGACAAACAGAAGACTGACAGAAGCCCTGACCCCCCCACCAGGACCCCGATGATGATGATGGTGATGATGATGGTTTTATATATATATCTTATTATATTATATATCTTATTATTTATTATTATTTATATTATTATTTATTATTATAGATATATATATATTATTTTATATATTATATATATATATATATATATTATATATTTTATATATATGTCTATATATCAGCACTTGAAGAATTAACAGTTAAAGAATAATGGAGAAGGTCCACTCAGATAAGATCCACTCAGTCATTCATTCTTCTTCAGGAGTAATCTCCTGCTGAAGACCTGTGGGACTCTACCACCATCTAGTGGACAGACGGTGGAACTACACGATCGTTCAGGGGTTGTTTACATTTTCACTCCTTTCGCCCTGCTGCTTGAAGCTTTGTGAAAACAACATGTCAACAATGAGGTAGAATGTTCACAGGTTCTTCTGGGCCCGAGTTCTGACCTTGTTTGTAGGAGGCCAGCAGCATGCTGGGGTCGTCCACCTCCAGCACAGTGTCCATGTCCAGGTCCCCCGAGTGAAGGATCCGCACCACCTCCTGGGCGTCGTTGGCCTGGAGGGCCTCCAGGAACTGCTGCTTCAGCCGCTTGGTGGCCAGTTGTGTTGGGCTCAGCTCCTCCATGGACTCCCAACAGGAGAGGTCTCCTTCCCTCTCTGGTACCGCTGATCCAACCGACCCGGATATTAACTTTCTCCACACAGCATGGAGAAGGTAGGAAATGAATGCACAGACGGTGATGAAGAAGTTGCCAACCATGCTAAAGACTGGAGGGCCTCCATGAGGAAGTTTAAGAAGAGTCGCGACAAGTAAGAGGAGGAAATGGTCAGAGGAGTAAAAACTGCCCCGGGGTAAAATTAGGTGAGACAAAAATAGAAAGGAGAGGGAGTGAGTGGGTGGAGGGCTGCAGCAGACTCTGGGCCGGCCATTCTGCTCCGGTGACCATGACTCATGGAGTGGTCACATGATTAACAGCACAGGCCAACTGAGGATTGAACGACAACAGAAGAAATTCTGACTTTATAAACTCAGGACTCTGACTTTATTAAACTCAAGTTTTCCTACTTTATAAACTCAAGTTTTATGACTTTATTAAACTCAGGATTCTGACTTTATTAAACACAGGATTCTGACTACATTCTCGGAATTCTGAGAATAAAGTCAAAAGTAGGAGAATTCTTAAAACTTAAAATTCTTAGTATGAAGTCAGAATTTGAGATTAAGGTAAGAATTAAAAAAATAATAATAATTTTACCAACCATATTATCTACATGCATACTAATTCTGACTTTCAACTTGGAATTCTGATTTTAATCTCCGAAAATTAAATTTTTGTTAAATTTTTTTTGTAATTCTGAGAACAAAGTCAGACTTTCAAAACAAATAAAAACTTAACCTGGCTATACGCAGCCCTAATCATCTTCCATACTAATAATAACTTTAAATCACAGAATTCTGACTTTACGTTCTTGTCAGAATGTCAGATAATAAAGTAAGAATTCAAAGAAATGTTTTCAAGTAGCAATAATTGGTCCTAATCTTGGTCTTTACTAATTCTGACTTTGATTTCGGAATAAGGATGTACAACACAGAATTCTGAATTTATTCTCAGAGTTCAGACTTTTTTTCCTCATAATCTGAGATTGAAGTAAGAATTCCAAATAAATAAAATAAATTACACGTGGCCCTAATTCTCTTCCGTAGGGGGCATCAGGTAGTGGCTTGTGGTCACATGACATCCCAGGGAAGGAGTGAAGCTGAGCTGAGAATACAAAGGTTGGATCATTAGGAGGCCTGACCTGACATAAACAGGAACAGTCGTAAACAGTCATGAAGAGCAGACAGTAGACGGTGACAGGTTTTATTCAGTGTGATAGCTGCCCGTTAAAACCCTTCAAACAGGAAGGAGAGCACGGAGATGAAGGAGACGACGCACGGCCTGTCGTGGTAAGCAGCTGGAACTGATCATCATTTTGTTCTTTACCTACAAACAATCTCATCCATGCACGATTCAGACGTAGGTGCGTTCCACCTGCCAGGAGGAGGACCGGGGTGGGGGTGGTGGGGGTCTCCAGGTGTGAAAGGTCACATTTTAGCCTCCTCAGAAGAACGGACACCACACCGTAGAAAAAACAAGGCTTCTTAGGATTACTTACAGCGTATTGCTCTCTGTGTTTCACTATTCTCATAGAAAAGAGTCAAAAGGGTGCAGGGGGCTCACCCACCTGAGGGGGGGGGGGGGGGGGGGGGTCCTCATCTGAAGGGAAAGGTTCAAGTGTTACGAAAAGGTTTCACGAGAACACATCATGGGCGGTTCTATCGGAGCAGCACTAGGGTTTGGTTGTTTGAGAGGGGAACCACGAGCAGGATGGGGGGGCTTCACCGTCGTCTTTAAAACCCTTCAGTCAACCAGCGCTTGATTCTGAAATCACCTTTAATGGACAGGTTCAAATAAGGTTTGGCAGGAGGAAGTCATCATACAAATCTGGATAAATCATTTCATAAACGTTAATAATACTCTCATTTTGTAGAAGTCGTCAGGAACGGTGGTCTACGGCGGCCCGCGGGGGGGCAAACACGCTGCAGATCAAGAAAACACATGCAAAGAAGTCAGAAGTCAGGCAAATTAAGAAAACGCCTTCATCAATTTCACGACTCGTGGGAGGTATTTGGAAAACGTGCTGCAGAAGCCACAGCAAAACGAAAGTTTTTTCAAAAGGACACCTGAAAGTGAGGAACCCCCGGATACATTTGAAGGATAGAACAAGTTTAGCATGTAGCATGTTTTTCTCAGTATGTTGTGGTTTTTGCAGCGTGTTTTTTCTTCGTGTTGTGGCTATTGCAGCACATTCTTCCTAGTGTCTTGGGGCTTTTGCAGCCTGTTTTTCTTAGTGTGTTTTGGCTTTTGCGTCACATCTTCCTTCATGTGTTGTGGGTTTTGCAGCAGGTTTTTCATGTGGTGAGACTTATGCAGCGCATTTTTCCTGATGTGTTGTTGCTTTTGCAGCACGTTTTTCATGTGTTGTGGCTTTTGCAACGTATGTTACTTCATGTGTTGTGGCATTTGCAGCGCGTTTTTCCTGATGTGTTGTTGCTTCTGCAGCACGTATTTCATGTGTTGAGGCTTTTGCAGCACATTTTCCTGATGTGTTGTTGCTTTTGCAGCACGTCTTTCCTTGTGTGTTTTGCAGCACGTTTTTCATGTGTCGTGGCTTTTACAGCACGTATTTCATGTGTTGTGGCTTTTGCAGCACGTTTTTCCTTGTGTCTTTTGCAGCACGTTTTTCATGTGTTGTGGCTTTTGCAGCATGTCCTCCAAAGTCATGTTGAAGATGTTTTCTTGCATGTTTTTTTCTTGATTTGCGGCGTGTTTTCTCCCGTGGGCCACCATAGCAGTCAGTTACTTCATTAAATACAGAAATAAATAAATAATAACATCAACAGATCATGTGATACCTGTAGAACAGTGATACTACTCAGAGGCTTCTTCATCTTCTACACCGGTCAGCAGGACTTCAGACGTGGAGCCAGAACTGCCTTCCTGTCAATCAACCGGCGTCACTCTATTCAGCCTAAAACGGAGCGATTACCAGCCATGACGGAGAAACGACGCAGGAAGCCGATCTCTCGTCTCACTATCTTAAAACAACTTTCAAGGTAGAATTCTATTATCTAAGAACTAAATCAAAAATGTTTTAGTGACTATTTCACAATAAAAATGTTCCGAGGCTCCTTCTTTATTCTTTAAACACTCCAGAGTCATACGAGCGGTGATCTATATTATCTTTATATGAAAGAAAGAAATATAACATCTGGAAATGAATCGTCTGCTGTTGGTGTCGGAGGTCCAACAGAGCCAGAATTATTCTACTTCTCTAGAGGTTCTGAAGGCAGCAGCGGGGTTCTACTCTGTTACTACGGGAGGATATAAAAAAGAGGCGGAGAGCAGGTTGTAAGCGGAGTAAAAGCGGGGGCAGACGTCTAAGCTTCTTTTTTAACGTGTGGTACCGATCCGATGATTCTCAAATCTCAAGTTTACTGTACAGCATGTTGCACCTGAAGTCTCCGTTAGAACCGGTCCAGTGGGTCCAGTTTGACCTTAAATGTGGACCGTAGGACTGTACAGAGGTTACGTTTACAGAGAGTTCTGGTTCTGAGAGTTTGTTTTCCAGTCCGGGTTCGGTCCAATGGTCCAGCGTTGCCCTCTCCAGCAGGGAAAGACAGCAGAACGGGGACACCTAGTGGTGGGAGATGAGTTCTGCCTGACAGAGTCCACAGAACCACGGAGGCTTGACCCGTATGCAGTATATACACTCTGTTCTGTCAACAAATGGCACCTCCTCAGTGGTATCAGAACACGATCCTCTACGTGGATGTGGATCTCTGAGGGTTCTGGGGAGGATCTGGGAGGAGGAGGAGGAGAACCTGACACAGACCGTCTCAGAATCTGAATAAATAAACCAGAATTACAGCAAACAAAAGAAATGGGAGTAAATCCTGAAATGGCTACAGAACAACCGGGTGGAACATGAAGCAAGTGAACGGGTCAGAGTTCTGTAGTCCAGCGGCGCGTTTTGGTTTTTTCCTGGTGAGAAAAGTTATTTAGCATCTCCGACAGTCGGGTGCGTAGCTCCACCCCCCGACAACCATAGAACCGCTGACTCAGCGTCTGCCGGGTTTGCAGGACCTACTGAAGTTCTAGTCCTCCAGATGCTACTTGGTTGGGAGCTACAGGAAAACGGGACGCGATCAAACAAACCGCTTCACTCCGCAAAGCTGTCCTTGTGTTCCTCTTTCTGCTGCTGCTTCTCTTTCTGCTGCTGCTCCTCTTTCTGCTGCTGCTCCTCTTCCCTCCTCCGAACCTTCTCGCACTGTTTCTCCAGTTTCTCCTGGTTCCTCTTGGCCTTCTCCACCAGAACCTGGAGGTCTTTGATCTTTTTCTTCATCAGGGCTCGGTCCTGGGAGGACGCAACTCCAAGGGCCTGAAAGAAAATAAATGTATTTATTTTATTCATTTATTAAAATTTTAAAAGAATATTATTTATTTTATTTTCTACAAGAATATTATTTATTTTATTAATTTATTGAATTAATATTTTCAAAGAACATTAAATGATTTTATTAATTTATTAAAATTTTTTAAGATTATTTATCTTTTTTTTTAAAGAATATTTAATTTTTTTTTTTAAGAATATATTATTTTATTCATTTATAAAAAAAATTTAAAAGAAAATTATTCATTTAATTTTTGAAAAGAATATTTTTTATTTGATTTCTTCATATGATATAATTTTTATTTTATTTATCGTTTTTTTTTTTTAAAGACATTACTATAGGCTATTATTGTTATTTGTATTAATTCCTATTTATTTACTTTAATTTCATTTTGCTATTTTTCATTTCATTATTTATTATTTATTCTATCATTTGAATATTTTTTATTTCTTCTCACATTGAATAACATTTGATTTGTTCTGATATATGAATATAAATACTTGATTGATTGATTGATTGATTGATTGGTCGGTCGGTCGTCCTCTGAGAGGCGGTGCTGCTCATAAACTGGATGCTGCCGCTCCGATCACAGAATCTGATGAAGAACCTGACGTCGGCTCACCTTCAGCTCGTGGCTGCCCAGCTGCAGCAGCTGTTCTCCATCTACGTTCCTTGCAGTGAATTCTGGGATATGGTGTTCTAGCTTTAGGCCCGAGAGCCAGCGGCCCACTTGCTGCGAGGTCCACTCCGTGACGCTGTGGTTCCGCCACTGGTGCTGCTTGGAGAACTGTCCATCATCCAGGATCTGGATGGACGCGGCAGAGAGAAGGATGAAGATTAGAACATATGATGACTCTGACTCTGCAGTGAAACCTGGACAGCAGAAGGTCGTGGGTTCAGATGAAACCAACAACAAGTTCTAGACCACTTCATGGGACGGCCATGTTCTGGAACTACACATACAGAAGAACACACAACTAATGAATGGATGAATGGAAAGATGAATGAATGAATGCATGAATAAACGTAGAATGAATGAATGAATGAATAAATGTAGAATGAATGAATGAATAAATAAATGAAGAATGAATAAATGAAGAATGAATGAATGAATAAATAAATGTAGAATGAATGAATGAATGAATAAATGTAGAATGAATGAATGAATAAATGTAGAATGAAAGACTGAATGAATGTAGAATGAATGAATGAATAAATGTAGAATGAATGAATGAATGAATAAATGTAGAATGAATGAATGAATAAATGTAGAATGAATGCATGAATAAATGTAGAATGAATGCATGAATAAACGTATAATGAATGAATGAATGAATAAATGTAGAATGAATGAATGAATAAATGTAGAATGAATGAATGAATAAATGTAGAATGAATGAATGAATGAATAAATGAAGAATTAATGAATGAATAAATGTAGAATGAATGAATGAATAAATAAATGTAGAATGAATGAATGAATACATGTAGAATGAATGAATGAATACATGTAGAATGAATGAATGAATGAATAAATAAATGAAGAATGAATAAATGTAGAATGAATGAATGAATAAATGTAGAATGAATGAATGAATAAATAAATGAAGAATGAATAAATGTAGAATGAATGAATGAATGAATAAATGTAGAATGAATAAATGGATGAGTGAGTGAGTGAATGAATGTAGAATGAATGAGTGAGTGAATGAATGGAAAGATGAATGAATGTAGATGAATGAATAAATGGATGAGTGAGTGAGTGAATGAATGAATAAATGTAGAATGAATAAATGGATGAGTGAGTGAATGGGTGAATGAATGAATAAATGTAGAATGAATAAATGGATGAGTGAGTGAGTGAATGAATGTAGAATGAATGAATGAGTGAATGAATGGAAAGATGAATGAATGTAGATGAATGAATAAATGGATGAGTGAGTGAATGAATGGGTGAGTGAATGAATGAATGAATGACACACGGCTGGTAGAGACACAAAGACTTCCGTCTCACCTCATCATCTATCATATCCAGACTCTAAACATGGAAGCGTGGAGAGAAGAAAGAATGACTGTCTTGTTAAAACAGAAAATAAAGAAATAAAGCCTTTCCTACGCCGGGGTATTTCCCCTAAAAGCCCCCAATCCCCTGCTTTGTACAAGCAAGCCGCCCGATTAAACTCCTTGAATTAAATTTGCCTCATTAATAATCTAAAACAGTCCATAGTGACTCAACCTAACTAGTTCTATGATGTCAGCAGTCTGTTCTAGGATCAGATCCCAGAGTGACTCAATCAGGAAGATAAATAGAGTTAAATAGTTTTTCTGAGCTCCGGAATAAAACAAACAGATTTGTATCGAGTCATAAGAGCTAAATTTAGACACAACTGGACTGATGGTTGGGGAGTCAAGGACCAGAAACTGTGTTTTCCACAGAAAGCTCCCCCTAGTGCATAAAACATGAACGATTATATATATATATATATATATATATATATATATATATATATATATATATATATATATATATATATATATATATATATATATATATATATAGATACACGATAGATTTGATTGGAATACGACCATTCATTCAGTCATTAACTGTATCTGCCTGTCCTGTTCAGGGTCACTGGGGCCGCAGCCCATCCCAGCTGACATCAGGTAAGCGGCGGGTTACACACTGGGTCGATTCATCTTCTTCGGATCAAAAGATCACTAAACTGGACCAACGGTTGAGAAATGACGGCACCAAAAAACTGTGATTTTGGAGATAAATCTCCCCCTAGTCACTCCAGTTCTTCCTCACACTAAGGTCTTCATGGGTATCAAATATGAGAATGATCCATTTAAAGGTTCTTGAGTTACGGCGTTAACTAGAAGGATCTGCGGTGGCGGTACTGATTCTATAAAAGGACATTTTCCGGGCTATAATGAGGCTGAACCGGACCTCTGGTCTCTCTTCTGTCAGATGAATGTGAAGGAAGGCTGCAGAGAAATCCGTGCAGATAATGACCGAGAGGAACCGACACCAAAGACTAGAGAATAAAGAGCTTCTATGGTTCTTTGTGTAAAATAGTGGGCCTGTCCTGAAAAGCTGTACTTGTACCTCGTCTGAGGACAGCTCCAGGTTCTGCGAGCGTCCCGGCATCTTGGCTTCACCCAGCAGCCCACTTATCTCCACCGAGCCGCTGCTGCCGGCGCTCAGATCATCGCTCAGTGACGGTCCCTGAGGAATGAGCAGAACACTTAGTGGGCCGAACGGTTCTGAGTCTGAACCTGATTAGTTGGAGTGGTTCTCTGTTAAAGACTCGGCGTGACAGAAAAAATCACTTTGGACTAAAAAATGGAGGATTTGTGATGGACTGGAATTAGTCATGAGAACATTTGAACAAACACAGGAACTTGGTTAGATGTTAGAAATGAGGCTGAACTCTCGTCAAGATGGATTTACAGCATGAAGGTCCAGATAAATCCAGATATGATGTGTTATAACTCGCGTGGAGTCTCAGAGTTATTTCAGGAAAAAAGAGGAGGAGACTAATCTCACATGTTAAGACTTTCAGCGTTTCCGGAAGAATGAAGATAAAAGCTCCACTCTGAAGTGGTGAACAGGTACTTCCTGTTTGACTGGGGTATAAATATGAGGTGACACAGGCCTGATTCTCTCTGAGGTTCTTCACCATGATGAAGACATGAAGACCAGAGAACACAGCAATGAGGAGCAAAGAAAAGTTGTAGAGCTGCACAAATCTGACAATGGAGACAAGAACATCTCTCAGCTGCTAAAGTTTGACAAACACCACTGGGACTTTCCCTGGAACAAGGTCAGAGGTCAGATGAGACTAAAGTAGAGCTTTTAGGCAACATCTTCTAAGATGGGTGTGGCCTAGCAAGAAAGAACGCCATAGAGAAAATCCCCTCATACCCACTGTGAAGTCTGGTGGTGGATCTCTGATGCTGTGGGGATGTTTTTCTTCCAAAGGTTCTGGACATCTTGTTTAAAGACATGGTTCCATGGACTCCATCAAACACCAGCAGATACTGGATGAAGACCTAAAAGTCTCTGTCAGGAACCTTAAAGTGGGTCGTGGTTGGACCTTCCAGCAGAACAATGATCTGAAGATCACCTCAACATCAACCCAAGAATGGTTCAGAGGTCAAAGAATAAAGGTTCTGTCATGACCATCCCAGTCACCTGACCTGTACCCCACAGAACATCTGTAGGATGTGCTGCAGAGGAGAGTCCACCAGTGTGAACCTCAGAACCTGAAGGAGCTGGAGAGGTTCTGTATGGAGGAATGGTCTCAGATATTTTCTGCATCTTATCTCACTCATTTCTTTAGAGGGTATTATACAGTTAAATACATCTGCAGACATGTTCTCTTCCTTACAGAGAGAAAACTGAAGTGGTGCAGAATGTGATGGGGCCGTAACCACATTTGATATTTTACAGGATTAGAAACAGTTTTTATCGAAGCTCCTCGACTGTAAAACACGCCCATGATGACAGCTTTAATCTTTTTGCATTTCTACGACACGTCACTGATTCAAGATGAACCGGGAAACGCTGACAGAAGGAAAAACAGAAAAAACTCACAAAGCTGCGATTGTGGACATTTTTTTTTACAGTTTCAATTAGCATTGAGTTAAGATTATAAAGAATATTCAGGGTTAAAAAGGTCTATTCAGTGATTATTTCTGCAATCAGTGATGCAGCTACTGAATCCAATCATTGACTCTGTAAGAGTTTCACCTCCTACAGAACCGACTCATTTTTAATTTCAGTGGATCGAGCTTTAATTGGACAAAACGCAAAAGAATACGATACCAAATAATAGGAATAGGAGAAGAAATGTGGCCACGTGAGGGAGGCCTGTCCAAACAAATAACACAGTGAGAAAACTTTTAACACCCGCTGGAGGTCCGACCGGACCTGAAGGCAACATTATGTGGAACTGAAACATGTCCTCTGATGTTATCCCCGGTGAACGTCAACGGAACTCACGTACCTTAGTCTTCAGCTTCTCTGGACTGTCCTCTCCTGACGGTTCTGTGGAGCTGTGAGAGAGAGACAGGGAGAGACAGACAGAGAGAGAGAGACAGGGAGACACAGACAGAGAGAGAGATACAGAGAGAGAGACAGAGAGACACATAGAGAGAGAGCGACAGAGAGAGAGAGATAGAGAGACACGTAGAGAGAGAGAGACAGAGAGAGAGAGAGAGAGACAGAAAGAGAGACAGAGAGAGACAGAGAGAGAGAGAGAGAGAGACAGAGAGAGAGATAGAGAGAGACAGACAGAGAGAGAGATACATAGACAGAGAGAGAGAGAGAGATACAGAGAGAGAGAGAAAGAGAGACACGTAGAGAGAGAGACAGAGACAGACAGAGAGACACAAAGAGAGAGAGAGAGGCAGAGAGCGAGAGAGAGGGAGTGACAGACAGACAGAGAGAGAGAGAGAGAGAGATAGAGAGAGATAGAGAGAGACAGCCAGAAAGAGACATATAGAGAGAGACAGAGAGAGACAGTTAGAGAGAGACAGAGAGAGAGAGAGATAAGTCAGGTAATTTTTTTATACAACAGCAGCCGTTTATTTAAAGAAGTAGTGGCAGCGGCTTCTCCGCTCTACCTTTTGGTCTATATTGTTCTGTCGAGTCTTTGACTCTAAACAGGAAGTACATCATGACCTCAGAGATCCAGTTAATCTGATTCTAACTGATGATACTCACATATCAGTCACAGTATTAACACTGGTTGTAATGTTGTGGTTGATTGTTTTATATTATACACCAGGTGGAATTGTTGGACAGCCGGCATGTATCCCATAATAATGGATTGGATGAGCGGCAGTCCTTCATATCAGAACCAGGTTTTAAGGTTTGGTCTGAGACTTTGAAATAAACGCTACTATTGAGGAATAAGGTGATGATTGACAGGTTGACAGGTCACCATGTCCCGCCCTCATTGATGTCACGCCGAAAAAAAACAGAGCTTTAATTTAATTGATTTATATTCATTTAATTTTTCTGATTCAATTTAGAAAATTACAATATTTTTCTTCTTTTTAATTCCTCTCAACCGTCTTCATTATGGAAGAAAAAACTGTTTTTGTGTTTGTTTTTTTATTGTATCTTGAATAAAACACCAAATACCAAAAGACACACTGTCTGATGGGCCAGTTATACCGTTAGCACCACCCACAGCACCACCCACAGCACCACCCACAGCACCACCCACAGCACCACCAACAGCACCACCTCTGGATCACCACCGCTGTGGGTGGGACTCAAAAGTGGAATTAACCCCAAATAATTCTCCCCCTAAAAAGTTGTTTCTGCAGTGGTGCAGAAATTCTGGTGACTGAGATTCTGCTCCTGGTGGACCTACCCAGGGTCCAGCGCTTGTCTGGGTTCCTCCAGACCGGGAGAGGGGCTCGCCGCTGCTGGACAACGTCTTGGGGAGCTTTCGGCGCCGCCTACGGCTCTGATAGCCGCGGCCACTCCGTCACAGGACGCCAGGCTCCGAATGGAACCGGACCGGCTGTGGGCCGGACTACCGGGATCGGCTGAGACCTGAGGGGAGAGGGAGAAGGACAAAAAAAAGGACGGGGAGGACCGAGAGCGTGAAATGTCATCGGACATACTTTCACTCTTTCCTGCTCCTGAGCCTCTTTATTCTGGTCGGGCTCACATCACCGCCTCGTCTGAGCTCCTGACTATAATTATTATTATTATCATTCCTTTTTATAAAATGATTTCTAGGTCCAGTCTGTTAAATTGTTCTCGGCGCCGTGAGCTCTCTCCCACTCATTATGGACCGACCCAGAGGTCCACTGCAGAGGAAACCTGAGGTCCGTCCAGTTCCCCCGCTGGAAACAACTGGACGGGCCACAGGTGGCTGCCGGTTCCTCGTTTTGCCAATCCATCGGCCGCCTCTTCAAGCGCTCCACAAACCTCCTCAAACCTCCTCCCAGAACCGATTTAATCAACGACTCTGACCAGAACACGTGGGGAGGAGAACCCGTTTCAGCCCCGCAAAATTATGGCTCGACAATGTTTAGAGCTAAAGCTCCCTTAAACACTAAAGTGTTATAAATATATAACCAACCATTCACAAAATCTATCCAGTTCTTCCTCACGCTGATGTCTACGCGGGTATAAAATATGAAAATGATCCATTTCATGGTTTTTGAGTTAAGTGGTCAAAGACAAAGAATCTGTGGGATATAAATAAGCAGCTGTGTGTGTGTGTGTGTGTGTGTGTGTGTGTGTGTGTGTAATACCAACCTCTCCCTCAGTGGAGCTCAGGCTGTCCCAGGTGACTCCTCTGTGGGTCTTCTTTTTGCTGGGAGAATGGGGAGACACCTCCTTCATGTCTACACACACACAAACATACACACACACACACGCACACAAACACACACACACACACAAACACACACACACACACAAAGGTAAGACAGTACAAACTGTGATTTAGCTTGGCTTGTTCAAATATACGGGGTAATCTTTCATCAGGAGTTTTAGTCGAGGGAATAAATGAACCCTGGACCCAGAGACTGTTTCACCTCAGTGTATTAAAAACACATTTAGACAGTTAAAATGTCAAATCTTCACCCAAAAGTGACAGGAAGTAATTTGGCAGGTAATTACCATTTTTGGGCTCGTTCGCCGAGAACTCAGGGAGTCTGTAATCATTCAAATATGGGAGATAAATCTAAGAGATTATGTCTTTTCCTCCCACATTACCCAACTGTCTCTCTCTTTGTCTTATCTCTCTCTCTCACTCTTTATGTCTCTCTCTAGTCTCTTTCTGTCTCTGTCCATCTCAATGTCTCTCTCTCACTTTCTGTCTCTCTCTCTCTCTCCATGTCTCTCCCTATGTCCCCGTTTCTCTCTAGTATCTTTTTGTCCATCTCTATGTCTCTCTCTCTCTCACTCTCTATGTCTCTCTCTAGACTATCTGTCTATCTCTCATTTCCTATGTATCTCTCTCTATATAACTCATTCTACGCCTCTCTCTCTCTGTATCTCTCTCTCTCTCTCTGTATCTCTCTCTCTCTCTCTCTGTGTCTATGTCTCTCGCCCCATCAACCGCGCCACTTTTGAGTATTGCGTAACGGGCTGAGTTGTTGGGATCAGTGCGGATCCAATCAGTCCGTTATCTCATCTCCGCGGCGCGGCATCAGGTACGGCTCTTCTCCGAGCGCGGCGCTTCGACAGATGCAGTGGCTGAAATAAATCCAGCTGAGCTTAAAAAGACTAGAAGAGAACAAAGTCAGACAGATGTGCTCAAAGGGGATTACGCCTTTGCATTTTCTTTGCGGAGGTTGAATGTGAAGCTTAAATCAGACGGAAAGGCTGTGTGTGTGTGTGTGTGTGTGTGTGTGTGTGTGTGTGTGTGTGTGTGTGTGTGTGTGTGTGTGTGTGTGTGTACGTGTGTGTGGGTGTTTACAGTGATCATTAGTCCAATCTTTTCAAAGTCCTTACAGAGTAAGAGGAGTCAATAAACTACAGGGGCGGAGAGAGGTAAAGGCAAACAGCTGCAAACAGACGAGGTAATTGGTTATGGATCACCAGATGAACTCTCCAAGGTTCTTTTAGGGCCCGACCCGCCTCCATTACTGTAACGCCCTTTATGTTGGTGTTGGCCACGCCACGCTGTCACGTTTCCAGCCAGTCCAAAACGCTGCTGCTTTGTCACTGAGGGGGGGTCGTGTATACCGGAGGAGGTCACTCCTGTTTTTGTGTTTGATTCTGCTTTATTGGATTTGTTGATATTTTTAACTTTATTATTTAAACTATAAATTCACTAAAGTTGAATTTGAAAGTTTATGCAAGAGCAATAATTAGACATCAATATGTGGATATTCGGACTGAGCTAACACCACATTCCTTAAATAAAAAAATAGCAAAATTAGATGTAAAAAAATCCACCACCGGACTTCACAGTGGGTATGAGGGGCTTTTCTCTATGGTTTTCTTTCGTTCTTGCTACATACACCCACCCATCTTGGATGTTGTAGCCAGCAAGCTCTACTTTGGTCTCATCTGACCTCTGACCTTGTTGCAGTAAAAGTCCCAGTGGTGTTTCGTCAAACTGTAGCAGCGTTAGCTTGTACCAGCGTTAGCTTGTGTGTGGACGACAGCAGAGGCTTTTTTCTTGCTACCCTCTCAAACAGCTGGTGTTGGTGTCGGCGCCATCTGATGGTGGTTAGGGAGACTTTCTGACCCCAAGATTCAACTGACCTCTGACCTCTCTAGCTGTGATCCTTGGAGAGTCTTTATCCAGTCCAACCATCCTCCTCACAGTGTGTGGGGTCAGTTTGCAGACACGTCCTCTTCCAGGTTGATGTCTAACATCTCCAGTCTCTTTAAACTTCTTCATTATTGATCTAACTGTTCAAACTGACCTTTGAACTGCTGAGAGATGTTCTTGTCTCCATTGTCAGATTTGTGCAGCTCTACAACTTTTCTCTGCTCCTCATTGCTGCGTTCTCTGGTCTTTCCCTTTTAACCAGAGGATCTCCTTGTGGTGCCGATAATTGTGGTGCATGTTTCTGAGAATTGTTATTTAAGTTAATGTAGTTTATTTGTGTCTCATTGATTTTGTTGCCCATCCTTATTATTAAACATATTTTGGGTGGAGAAAATAAACGCTATTGTTCAACATTTATCTGATCGTCCTGGTCGTTTCACACGCAGAGTAAACAAATGAGATTAACTGCTTTATCTGAAATGAGACCCTGATTTTGTTCTCCTATGGATAATCCCGGCGCAGCCTGTGGCCAAGCTAAGTCTGCGGTCTGCTGGCTCCAGCATCACATCTACTGGAGAGTCGGGTATAAGATGGACCCGGTCAGAGAGGGTCCCGTCACAAACCCACCTCTGGTTTGAAGTGTGGCCTTCACAGGACTGTGCTGCTGAGCGCTCAGCCTCTCGGCACTATTGCTGTTGTTGTTGTTGACCTGGATGCCGTTCTGCTTCATCAGCTGCATTAGCTCCGACTCCAATGCTGCGATCTGTGGAGGGACAGGAAGTGATCAATGTTAATCAGAGGCAGGTATTAGAGGTATATGCAAGGAGATTATGTTTACGTCACTGTTTGTTTTCTCACTTTGTTAACAGAATATCTCACAGTCACAGTTATTAATGGTTTTTGAGAGTGGAAGTTTTTTTGGTTTTAAACTCAGAATTCCATAAACAAATGTCATGTAACCCTTCCCTGAGAATAAAGTCAGAATTCTGTAAATAAAGTCAGAATCCTGAAAATAAAGTCGGAATCCTGAAAATAAAGTCAGAATCCTGAGAATAAAGTCAGAATTCTGAGAATAAAGTCAGAATCTTGAAAATACAGTCAGAATTCTGAGAATAAAGTCAGAATTCTGTAAATAAATTCAGAATTCTGAGAATAAAGTCAGAATCCTGAGAATAAAGTCAGAATTCCGAGAATAAAGTCGGAATTCTGAGAATAAAGTCAGAATCCTGAGAATAAAGTCAGAATTCTGTAAATAAATTCAGAATTCTGAGAATAAAGTCGGAATCCTGAAAATAAAGTCGGAATCCTGAGAATAAAGTCAGAATCCTGAGAATAAAGTCAGAATCCTGAGAATAAAGTCAGAATTCTGAGAATAAAGTCAGAATCATGAAAATAAAGTCAGAATCCTGAGAATAAAGTCAGAATCCTGAGAATAAAGTCAGAATCCTGAGAATAAAGTCAGAATCCTGAAAATAAAGTCAGAATCCTGAGAATAAAGTCAGAATCCTGAGAATAAGTCAGAATCCTGAGAATAAAGTCAGAATCCTGAGAATAAAGTCAGAATTCTGAGAATAAAGTCAGAATCCTGAGAATAAGTCAGAATCCTGAGAATAAAGTCAGAATTCTGAGAATAAAGTCAGAATCTTGAAAATACAGTCAGAATGCTGAGAATAAAGTCAGAATTCTGAGAATAAAGTCAGAATCTTGAAAATACAGTCAGAATCCTGAGAATAACAGGAAGCCATGAGTGTGGTCCATACGGAGGTCCACACATCCTCCCCTCTAGTTTGTTTTTATAGAAATCCCATGGATGCATGTTTAATATCTCACACAGTATTTATGAATGTTTATAAATTTGTCTTTCACATTACCAGGAAAACTAATGCAAGGATTTATACAAAACCGCAGAACCCGCTTGCATAATGGAGAAGGATGGAGAAGAGGACCAGACCAGAACCTGAACCATGTCCTTTACCCTGACTTGCAGACCCTGGATCTCAGCCAGGTGGGCTTTCTCAGCCTCCTCCAGCCGCTTCCTTTCTGCATCCTCCTTCTGGATAAACTCCACCTCTCTGTGGAGAGAAGAGGGAGGGGGGGGGGGGGGATTATGAGGTGCTGAGTCAGCATCTGTTAGCTAACAGTTGCAGTGGCGTTGGTCGGCCCGCCTCTCCTTCAGCTGGGGTGATGAGGGACTCGGAGTTTGTACAGGAATTTTTCTGTGACGTTTTTTTTTCATCTCGACGCTACGCCTAAAAATAAACACACGCTCATTTAGCGGGAATTCAGACGTTTCTCTTGGTGCCGTGAAGCTCCGGGCTTTGCTTTCGGGTCTGTGGGTTCACCGTCTCTCCTCTGAGGTTCACTCGTTGGAGAGAGATCGCTTCTTCAGTTCACTCCCATCGTTTGACCTGCAGGGCTGGCGCCAATTGGAGGCAGTCGGGCTGGATCTGAGCATGAGAGGCTGCTGACATGGGTTTAGATCTGGGCGGTTTTTCAATAATGGACCCATAGGGGCTCGTTTGGGTCACAAAAATGAATAATTACCTGCTGCAAAATCAAACTGCGTGTATTTTTAAGAGATTATTCCGACAAATCTCGGCACCAAGACCGTTTGACTCTAATTTCCTCACAGGGACAACAAATCTATTGGAAAAGGATTTCTTTGAACTCTCATACTCTCTCGATGGCCGCGGTTAACGCCTCCTCAGTGGCCCATTTGAGGTGAGGTGTCCTCCAGGGCACCATGCTTGGCCCCTTACTCTTCCGCATGTACCTGCTGCCACTGGGTCACGTTAATAAACCGCTTCAATTAATGGCGCATATTTTTCAGGAAGCATTAGAGACTCAAAATGTTTCCTACCAAACAGTTGAGCAGGACATTAAAGGGGTTAATAAACAAAAAACCCAAACGCTTGGCTCACTTCTGCTGGAAGTCCTTGATGAGTTTCTTGGCCTTGTTGTACTTCTTCTCCAGAGTTTGGTGCTGCGCCTGCGCCTCCTTCAGGTGCTCGTTGACCGTGTGGCAGAGGGTCTGCGCCTCGATCCAGTAGCTCTCCAGCTTCAGCATCCTCTCCTTGTTCTCCTCGATGCTGGCCTTCAGCTGGCTCTTCTCCTTCTCCCAGCGCTGCTTCTCCCGCTCCACCGACGCCAGCTTGAAGGGGACGGGAGAAGGAGGAGGTTAGGATCGTGTATTTATATATTAATAATAATAATAATAATAATAACACATTTAAGTTATAACGCATTTTACATTTGGATCAAATCTCAGAGTCCCGCCGTCAGAGTCTCCCCAAAGCGCCACTAGTGTGGATTTTGCGCCGACCCAAGCAGAAAATATCTTCCATCAGTGTAAAACATGAACAACAACAACAACAACATCCTTCTCTTTGTTGAGCCTCGAGCAACAAATACGGTTCTGGAAACCGGACCCGACCTCAGAGTCGCCACAGAAACCATAAGATTAAAAAGCTAGACTATTTATATCCTGGTTAACGTTCGTCTTAAGTCTGGTGAAGCCAGGATGTAAAGTCTGTGAGGTATCCATGGTAACCACGCAAACAAAGAATATGGTTAAAATTCAAAGTATGAAAAAGCCCAATCATGTAATACGATTGATACATATGTTGAGTTAGAATGTATAATCTATCAGATAAAGTCCAACAGAAACCAGTTGAATATTTTTAAAAAACATAAATCACTTTATTTTGGAATCCCGTTTCCATGGAAACACAACGCAACAAAATTCAACAAAAATACACTTCTGCAGAAAATTCTAAATGTCGAAAGGCACCGATCGATTATGTTTAATAGAATAGAATAAAATAGAATAGAAAAATATTAATTAATGGGGAATTTTAGGCGTTAAAGCAACTCCAACGATTATGAAATGATGGTTGAAGTATTTTGATAAAAAATAGGTGTAAAGATTATGAGATATTTTTAGGAACTACTTCTCATACCAATTTGCGTCATGTCAATAATACAACTAATGTGGATTAATTAAATTTCAGAGTAAATAAATCAAATTATTATCCCTTTAACGATTTCACCAAAAAAAAAAAAACAACGATGGAAAAATGATTTATTTTCATATTTTATTTCTAAATTTACACACAAATTTCAAATTGTTTGGCCAAAACTGGATTTAAACAATAAAAAACTTCAACATTATAGAAATGATTTGAGTTGTATAGGATGAATAAACATTAAAGGTATCATAATGATAGCAAAGATTTATCAAGAATCTTTTTTATATTATTTTTTATGAAGTAATAAACTCTGTCCTCACATGTTATAATATACTAAATAAAAAAAAATCCCTATTTTGAAATTTTGGATTTTTAAATTTTTTTTTTTTTTACCATGACGTAACTTTATTTGTACCCCTAAAAGTACATTTTTCTTATTCATACCTTATACCAACGTAGAACTGGTAACTTATGAGGAGAGACATGTCATTTTTTTAAATCATTTTTCAAACAAACGTTTAGAGTTTTTCTCTAAAACTGAATCAAAGAACAAAACCGTAAGTTGTTAATAATAATTAACAACTGTTTAAGAATTAATCATTCTTCCCTTTTCTGAGCATTTAACAACATTTTAATCTATTTTATAATCTTTATTTGAATCAGGGATTTTTGTACCTTCACCTTGTTAAAAGTACATTTATGTATCTTTGAGGTTTTTGTACATTTCAAATTAAACAAAAGTCTAAAGTTTTCACCCTGGAGACCAAATAAGTCCAAAAATGTCACAAAAAGTTACACCTCCATTTCTCTGTGCGCAAAAATTTCCACCAGTGAAGCTTCGTCCATCATCGATCGTCGCAGCTACTATCTTCATTAACTCCATCTTCATCTTCATCCCTGGCCCTTCTCCACCAGCATGAACCCATGCCCTCCCGCCGCCATGACGCCCCTCCCTCTTCCGCTCACCAACAGCAAACCTCTTTTTCTCCTGCTCGCCGCTAAGGTTCCAATCCCTCACCTTGTTTTTGAGCTTCTGGATCTCGGCCTCCGTCACCGTGTGTTTGATCTGGAGCTGCAGCGGAGAGAGAAGAAGAGGAAGGTCAGATAATCAAACGCATGGCTGCGCAGGCGGAGGGAGTGAGCCGACCCCGTCCTCCCCTGACAGCGACCCGGCTCTGGCCCCGTCTCTGTCCCACTCTCAGACCAAAGGAGAGAGAGAGAGAGATAAATGTTAGAAGCTGAAGGATCTCACACTATCTGAAGTGTAAAGATGGTTCCGGATGGAGGACACCTTAGAACACATAATGGGCTGAACAGGGCTTACAAAGTTTTATTTCCACGTCCATATGCCAAACAGTTGGTTTGACTACGTTCATTTCACCCAGTCAGAACACATACACAACGCCGACAGACATTACTTCCCCTGTGATCCTTCAAAATAAGAGCACACGAAATACGCTAGGCAGCAAACGGAAACATGAGCGTGAGTTTTCTGCCATAAACAGAAAATAATGGCTTATACCATCATATTCTAACAGCTTTCGCTCGTAGATGTGGGCCGGTCGTCAGCAGGGCTCACTGTCT
>JBBDHG010000543.1:62500-77721 GCA_037951165.1 Lophius americanus
AACCGTCTCAGTCCAATCACCATCGCGGTTGTTTACGTCTCCTCCCGGGACCTGAGCCCATCTCCAGGGTTCGGCAGGAGGAGAACCAGCAGAGGCGGTTCTGTTGAGGGAGCAGCTACGAGTGTAACGCACCAGTTCCATCACCATACCGTATTATATGTAATAAAGTGACGAAGAAAAGATCTTTGTCGGCCTGTCAGTCCAGCGGGTCCTGATGGATAAAGGGAAATTGGACCTGCTTCTGACACCGACCCCCTCGCGCTCTTTGTTGAATGAGATTCTTACGCATGACATAAACGCGATGAACTTCAAGCAGCAGTGAGGAACACATTATGGGATGCCTTCGTGAGGGTCGGCAGGCTAATCCGTCCATGAGTGGAGCTGCTCCTGTGGGCTACAGCCGGGCCACACTTAGCGCTGATTCTGAATATAATGCTGGTGTCCTGCAGGTCCATGAGCTCAGTGTCTGCTGGATTAAAGGTTCTGTGAGTGAGCAGCAGAATCAGAGGGAGCAAAACGCAGAGTGACGCATATTACATCCGCCCCGTCTGTGCTTTGGATTTATTTTATTGACTGTGTAATACTGTACGGTGGGATTGGGTTCCAGCGGGCGGGTCGGCGGCGGGGTCACTACCTCGTCATCATCGGCGTCGTACTGGGCGTACTGCTGCTCCAGCAGCTCTCTTTGTCTCCTCTCTTGCTCCAGGGTCTGCTGGATGAGCGTCGCCACCTCGCTCTGCTGGCCGGGACGCTCTCGGCCAATCACGAACCTGCAAAACGACACGCGGCGTTAGAGACGGTCAACCGACACCTCAACCATAAAAACGTCTCAGCGGAACCTTTCACACACACACACAAAAAAAGGCACGACTTCATGACAAAAGATTTAGTTAAAAAGAAAAAATGTTTCCCCCCGGAGAAAATCTAGCAGGTGGTTTTAAAAGGAAGTGAAAGGGCAGCTGGGAAATGTAGTCCTTCACACTGATTTTACAACTTGTTTATTGTCCATATTCATTCTTACAATTTAAACCCGTGTCTTGTAACAAGGACAAAAAACATTATCGGAAACGTCGGACCTCCACGCCGACACAACTTTAATTAAAACAAAAGTGAAATAATACTTCAACTACCTCCATTATGGTGAGTCATCGTCTTGATATTACAGGGACTATAATTACATTACATTTAATATTACCTGACTGTGTTTTAAGTGTTTTAACTATTACTCCCATTACAGAACAGTTTTATTGTTAGGCTCAATAAGAGTACTCTCCCTTTAATCCTGCACAGGTTTATATTTTTATATTTACTTTTATTCATACGTTCCTGAATAAAAGATGTTTTTTTTTTAACACACTTGTCTGGAGAGATACCTCTTACACTTTACATTTGGATTAAATCTCTAAGTGCTAAAGATGTCTGGGAGTCCCATTACCTGTCTCTGTCTACTAGTGTGTTCGTGTGTTTGTGTGTGTCTGATTGTGTTTGTGTGTATATGTGTGTTTGTGTTTGTGTGTATATGTGTGTGTCTGTTTGTGTTTGTGTGTGTATCTGTGTACATGTGTGTGTCTTTTTGTGTTTGTGTGTATGATTGTGTGCATTTCTATGTGTTTGTGTGTGTATGTTTGTTCGTGCGTGTAAGTGTGTCTGTACGTGTGTTCGTATGTGTGTGTGTATTTGTGTACATGTGTGCGTGTCTATGTATGTGGGTGACTGTGTTTGTTTGTATGTGTATGCTTGTGTGCGTGCGTGTGAGTGAGTGTGCATATGTGTGTATATGGACGTGCGTATGTGTGTGTATGTGTGCGTGTATGTGTGTGTGTATTTGTATGTGCGTACGTGCACGTATGTGTGTGCGTGTATGTGAGTTTGTTTGAGTGTATGTGTGTGAGTGTATGTGTGTGCCTATGTGTGTGTATGTTAGTGTATGCGTATGCGTGTGTATGCGTGTGTATGCGCGTACGTATGTGTGTGTGCGTATGTGTGTGTATTTGTGGGTGTGTGTGTGTGTATGTGTGTGTTTTTGTGTGTGTATGTGAGTGTATGCGTATGCGTGTGTATGCGTGTTTATGCGTGTACGTGTGTGTGTGTGCTAATGTGTGTGTATTTGTGGGTGTGTGTGTGTGTATGTGTGTGTTTTTGTGTGTGTATGTGAGTGTATGCGTATGCGTGTGTATGCGTGTTTATGTGCGTACGTATTTGTGTGTGCGTATGTGTGTGTATTTGTGGGTGTGTGCGTGTGTATGTGTGTGTATTTGTGGGTGTGTGTGTGTGTATGTGTGTGTATTTGTGGGTGGGTGTGTGTGTATGTGTGTGTATTTGTGTGTGTATTCGAGTGTATGCGTTGCGTGTGTATGCGTGTTTATGTGCGTACGTATTTGTGTGTGCGTATGTGTGTGTATTTGTGGGTGTGTGTGTGTGTATGTGTGTGTATTTGTGGGTGTGTGTGTGTGTATGTGTGTGTATTTGTGGGTGGGTGTGTGTGTATGTGCGTGTATTTGTGTGTGTATTCGAGTGTATGCGTTGCGTGTGTATGCGTGTTTATGCGCGTACGTATGTGTGTGTGCGTATGTGTGTGTATTTGTGGGTGTGTGTGTGTGTATGTGTGTGTTTTTGTGTGTGTATGTGAGTGTATGCGTATGCGTGTGTATGCGTGTTTATGCGCGTACGTATGTGTGTGTGCGTATGTGTGCGTATTTGTGGGTGTGTGTGTGCGTATGTGTGTGTATTTGTGGGTGTGTGTGTGAGTACGTGCGTGTGTGTATGTGCGCGCGTGCATGCATGTGTGTGTGTGTGTGTGTGAGAGAGAGACCACAGCAGTCTGTGTGTGAGCAGCCAGAGTCCAGAGTAACAAAACACTGACTGCGGTTACTGCTGACGTACCGGACCGGATCGGACTGGCCGACGGGCTGCACATAATAATTTGGTTGATCAGGCAGCCGGTCATTAACCCGGCCTGGAACTAAATGGATAAAGACTCAGGCTGAGCCTCTGGGCGTGGAACCTCTAACCACTGTTGTTACAGGAGACGTACCGACAACATGAAGCTCATAAAACTGCTGACGCAGCGAGAGAGAAACAGGGGAAAGCAGAAACACGTGCAGGTTACACTTCCCTCCAAATATGGCTTGACTTCCTGTAAATGTTGTTTTCTGCAGGTTCGTGTAGAGGAGAGAGGGAGAAGGATAAGATCCTCCCTGATTCAGAACGAAGCTTTTTCTTCTTCATTAATCGAAGCTAGGTCTATGATGTCATCCCTTCCAGGGAGGGTATATCGCTGGAAAGCCCCTAGTCCGCTGCGTTGTACAAGCAATCTCCCTGAAAGAACTACTCAAATGAAATGCTATGAATGACGACAAAGCATTTTTGTAAAAAAAAAAAAGAAGAATATAAAGCTCCCCCTATATAATATATTTATATAGAAGATAAATCCCCTTTAGTCGATTCATCTGCACCAGATTTGGACTAAATCGGACCTACGGATGAGAAGTTTTGGCCTGAAATGTGCTTAGAAATGAAAAAATAAATAAGCACAGTTAAGTAATAGTACTTAATTATCATGTAATAATCGGTAGATTTATGACGCCTCATTGAATTGTTTTATTTTATATCTGTTATTTAGTCGATATGGTTGGACCATCTACCCCATCAGACCTGTTTCATATGAATATAGAGATAGACAAACTAGATTGAACCCGTCTGCATCCTACGGTCCTGAGGACGGGGACATAGAAAGGCACTCCTCCTGCCTTTGTAACTTTCAAAGTCCATAACATCATCTCCACTTCATACGTCTCATAACTTAAAAATGAGCAAGGATACTGTATATGAGACAGTTATATGTATGTATGTATGTGTGTGTATGTATGTATGTGTGTGTGTGAGAGAGAGTCAGAGAGAGAGGGAGAGAGAGAGAGAGAGAGTTAGAGAGAGAGAGAGATAGAGAGTTAGAGAGAGAGAGAGTGAGTGGGAGTGGGAGAGACATAGAGAGAGAGGGAGTGGGAGAGAGAGAGTTAGAGACAGAGAGAGTTATGAGAGACAGAGAGAGAGAGAGAGAGAGAAAGAGAGATATGAGAGACAGAGAGAGAGAGAGAGAGAGGGAGAGAGTGGGAGAGAGTGGCAGGTATGTGAGAGAGAAAGAGAGACAGTTGGAGAGAGAAAGGGATAAAGAGAGAGAGAGAGGTATGTGTATGAGAGAGAGAGAGAGAGAGAGAGAGAGAGAGAGAAAGAAAGAGAGAGACAGAGAGAGAGGGAGGGAGAGAGAGAGAGTGGGAGAGAGTGGCAGGTATGTGAGAGAGAAAGAGAGACAGTTGGAGAGAGAAAGGGATAAAGAGAGAGAGAGAGGTATGTGTATGAGAGAGAGAGAGAGAGAGAGAGAGAGAAAGAAAGAGAGAGACAGAGAGAGAGGGAGGGAGAGGGATAGAGTGAGGGAGAGAGATAGAGAGAGAGGAGATGTAATACAGTGAATTCAGGTCCCAGGAGAGAGGGAGAAAGGAGAGAGAGGGAGAAAGGAGAGAGAGGGAAAGAGAGAGAAAGAGAGAGAGAGAGAGAGAGAGAGAGAGAGAGAGAGAGAGAGAGAGGAGATGTAATACAGTGAATTCAGGTCCCAGGAGAGAGGGTGAAAGGAGAGAGAGGGAGAAAGGAGAGAGAGAGAGAGAGAGAGAGAGAGAGAGAGAGAGAGAGAGAGAGAGAGAGAGAGATGTGATATAGTGAATTCAGGTCCCAGGAGCTCTTTCGTATATTTCTAAAGGCGTTGCAGAAACAGGTCTTCCGCCTCAGCAGATGCGTATTTGATCCACATGTGGAGGAACAACTGAAGGGTAAGACAGAGACGGTAGTAAAAAAAAAAGGAGAGTTAAGTCATGTACTGTAAGAAGCCTCTGGACAGCAGGGAGGTCTCAGGAGCAGCTGACCTGGAAACAGCCTCCTCCATCCTCACGCATGGAGTCTGTTTGACTTCCTCCCTGCCTCCTTCTGCTCCGGGCCTCCCACACACAGAACATCCTCTCAGTTCAAACAGACACATTCAGATGGGCTTCTATTTATTTCAGGATGTGCACACGTGGATGCTGCAGCAACATGATGGGATGCCATTTATACATCTTTGCCCAACAGGGTAAAAAAAAGAGGCTGGAAGGTCCCCAGGTTATGTGTGTGCTCCTTCTTACTTACATACAGGGAAAGTACAGTGGAAATACTAAATATCTAGTAAAATACTAGATATTTACCGGGTAGAAGAAGAAATTAAGATATATGGTAAATTAAGATCTGCCAGGTTAGGATACATTTGACTCGTTTTACATGAAAGTAAAAACAAGATCATTTACACAGTAAGTAAGTGTGTGTTAAATGAGACTTATTTCTTTCCATGTTACTACCGTGTTATTACCATGTTATTACCATGTTATTACTGTGTTATTACCGTGTTATTACCGTGTTATTACATATCCTTCGTAATCCCTCAATAATACACAATTATTAACATGTATTTACCTGGTAAATACCTATTCACCTGTAGTGTTTCTGTATTTACGTAATAATCAGTGGTAATAACCTGATAATATTATTAAAATACTTTAACTGGATCTTTCAGCTTGTTCATTACCCTATTATACATTATTCTCCAAATCTTATCTGAAGTGCTCTCTGTTGGCATGAAACCATATTGCTGCTCACAAGTCGTCACCTAGCCTCCACTACTCCACATCTTCGTCACATCTTCGTTGTTTGGCTCAACAGCTTTTACCTCTGCAGCTCTGAACATCGCCCTTGTTCTTGGAAAAGCCGTCCCAGGACAATTTTCCTCCATCATACATAGCTGTGTTTAATTCTCACAAAATGCGTAAAAGGCCGGTTAGAGATTACAAACATTAATCTAATTCTTCCTGTGACACAGGTGAACAGGTGATAGATGGAAGCTGCTCAAGGCTGCCTCACCTGTAGAGTCACATTCTGGTATGTGGACAACCCATATTGTCAATATTAGCTCAGCAAACAGAATCTGTACAGTCAACAATCTGATCTGATACTGTTGGACAAGTCTTTACTCAGTCACAAGGTTCCTTCTTGGCACTAAACTCTCCACACACACACACACACACACACACACACACACACACACACACACACACACACACACACACACACAAAGGTCCCACAGAGACTGAGTCGACCACAACAGGACTGAAGCAGAAAGACTTTTTTGGCCTTTAACAGCTGTCTAACCGTGTGTCATACAACTACTGCATGAATAGATTGGATCATTCAGTTCACGCAGCGGCGGCGAGTCGAGTCGGGACTGTCCTGCCGGATTCCTGCAGCGCCTTCAGGTTCGCTCACATGTCCGATAGTGCAGCGCTGCAGTCGGGTTCTTGGGTGCTGATAGCTGCTTGACACACTTTGGTTTCTATAATCTCGTGGTAATCCAAAGATCCTCAGCAGCGGGCGGAAACTCGCAAATCTTATGTATGAACGCCATGTACGAAGAAAAAAACTAAATACATTCAATCAGGCGCTGAATCTCAGAATCTTACTTTGTGTATAAGCGTAAGCTGATGGTCAAGCGATTCAAATAATACTTATTTTTTTAATTTACTCAGTAAATATACCGTACAAATATTGTATTATGAACATGGTTAATAAATACATAAATACAGAGAAACTACAGTGGAAGTATTAAGTATTTTCCCTCTAAATATACCGTAGTAACAATGTTGTATTAGGTAATAAACAATGGTAATAATGACATAAATACAGAGAAAAACTAACGTGGAAATATTAGGTATTTACATGGTGAATAAAACATATTATTAGGTCATTACCGCTGGTAA
The DNA here is from genome assembly GCA_037951165.1 of Lophius americanus. Classification (NCBI taxonomy): domain Eukaryota; kingdom Metazoa; phylum Chordata; class Actinopteri; order Lophiiformes; family Lophiidae; genus Lophius; species Lophius americanus. Next base: position 69,331 of record JBBDHG010000543.1, read on the forward strand.
TAAGAAAATGAATACCGATAAACTACAGCTGGGATACTAGGTTTTTATCTGCTAAATTAAGATTGGTAATATTTTATCCACGCAACAAAGAACAACGGATAGAGAAGCAGAAACTTTACGGTAAAAGGAGGCCTTGTTCGTTTCCATGTTATTTCCATGTCCTTACAAGGTAATGAACCATGTCCTTCTAATTACCCAATAACACTTAATTACTAGGATATATAAAGGTGGTAAATACAGAGTGACTCAGGTGTGTTTACATATTTAAATGTAAAATGAAGTGTTTCCTGATGATGGAGTCATGATGGGTTTTTTTAATACAACACTGGATGTTGTAACTCCTGCACACATGGGAATGAACAAGTTTTCTATATTTGATGTTCGGGCTCGGATATTTGAGGGTCTCACCTGACCACCCCTGATGTGTTCCTGAGAACGGAGGCGGCGAAGCTCTGGGTGACGCCCACCAGACTGGTCCCGTCCACTTCCACGATCTGGTCATTCACCTTGATCCTGACGCAGACAAGAGGAAGCATCCGTCAGCAAAGTTTACAACGATTCCTGGCGAACGTCTTTGATTTATACAGCAAAAAAACAACAACAACAACAACAACAAGGGGAGCGAGGGACAAATGGAGAGGCCCATCAACCATTCTGGTTTTATTTCTGAAATTAGACTAGTGCCAGAGTCTCTGGCTGGCAGAGCGCCGGACTGTTCCCGAACAAAGAGACAGAAGACATGAAGCTCAAATATAACCGGAGGGGCTAATGAGGACCACTGAGATGTTCTCCGGGCCACAACACCACCAGAACTCCTGCTCTGCTCCGGACAGGCTGGGGGGTCGGATAAGTTCATGACCTGAAACGATCAGCATGTAGCGGGACATCCCTGCTAGATATCCAGTTTAAGTTTTCATACATCCGGAACCTTCTCTCTTTCAGACAAATTCATTCTGCCTGAAGAACCGTTTATTTAAAAAACGACGTTCAGTCGAGCAACCTGACCGTAAAGTCATGTGGTGGAAATATTGATGAAAGCCGGGATCTTGTGAAAGCCTCTCCAGCTCACTTTAACATGGTGAGAACTGTGGCTGACAGGTCCGATCACTAGGAGATTAAAGAAAAGCCCCCGATCCCCTGCGTTGTACATGCAATCCCCCCCCCCCTTGTTGAACTCCTCAGATTAAATGTGACTCATTAATCATCTCAAACGGTCCATAGTGACTCAATCTAACTATTTCTATGATGTCATCAGTCTGTTCTAGGATCAGATCCCATGGTGACTCAATGTTGAAGATAAATACAGTTTAACAAGTTTTTCTGAGCTCAGGAATAAAACCAGACAGATTTCCTGGAGTCGATTCATAGCAGCTAAAATTGAACACAACTAGACTGATGGTTGGGGAGTTATGGACCAGAAACTTAGTTCTTGAGTGACGTATGAACAATTAAAGTAAATTAGGACAAAAAGAAAATGTGAGGTTCATACGAGGACCATTTGTTGGGACTTCATGTCTGAAAAACTGTGTTTGATTAAAAAAAGCCCCTCTAGTGAATAACATATGCACCATTAGAGTGAAATATGACATCATCGAGATAGATCACCTCGAGTCGATCCCTACGCACCTAAATTGGACTAAATCAAACAAACCGTTGAGAAATTATGGCCAGAAAAACTTCGGGAGGTAAAACTCCCTCTAGTGTCAGAAGTATGCGACTGTCTTTTCCCCAAATCAATCCAGTTCTTCCTCGCACTAAGGTCTATGTGGGCCAAAAGGCCCGGAGCTACTATCAGAACACCTTCACTATAATAGATCATATTTTAGGGGGAGCTTTTTTTTAATATATATAAATATATAGATATAGATATATATATATATATATATATATAATATATATATATATATATATAATATAAATGAAGAATGCTGTTTTTTTTTTTAATTTCACATTTAATCTGGAGAGTTCAATTAGGGGGATTGCTTGTACAACGCAGGGGATTTGGGGGCTTTTCAAGGATATAGCCGTGCTGTCCGGTAATCCTGTCCTCTGGTCTTTTCACCCTTTCGGTACATTAATTCTTTTCCACGAGTGGGTGGGCCTGTCATTTTAGAACACTATCAACTCTTTCTCTTCCTTTTAGGCTCCTCCTCTCCTCCGTCTCTCTGCCCGACGCCTTTTAGATAATCTCACTCGCATGTGTTCCTGAAAACGAAAAGAAAAAAGCCAAAACGCCATTTACGGGACTAAATGAAAGAAAGAAAAAAATCATAATCCCTCAGTGAGACGCACCAACTGCCAACCCCTGTGTGAACCCGCTGCTCTCCTGCATCAGACTTTAATCTGTTTCTGAGGAAGCTCAACCTCCCAGAGGTGGAGGACCGGTAGGTAGAAGATGGAGGCTGAGAGGCAGAAACCCACAGCTCAGCTGCCGAGAAGCCGCTTCCTCCTCAACCCACCGTCTGGAAACCGATTCTGCAGCGTTCACACTTTATTATGTGATAAACCACAACACAGGAGCAGCATTTCCCTCAGACACACACACACACACACACACACACACACACACACACACACACACACACACACACACACACACACACACACACACACACTACAGATATAGATAAACAGAGAATAAACAGGACTGTGAGAGCAGATTTCCTCACCTAAAAATTGCAAAATGACACTAAACTCACACACACACACACACACACACACACAAACTCACACACTCACACACACACACACACAGGCACACACACTCTCTCTCACACACACACACACACACACACACACACACACACACACAAACTCATATACACACACACACACACACACAGGCACACACACTCTCTCTCACACACACACACACACACACACAAACTCATATACACACACACACATGCAAACTCACACAGTCACACACACACACACACTCTCTCTACCTGTCAGATTTAGCAGCAGGGGTTCAGATTAGATCCACTGGAACAGGGACAGTCTGGGACAGGATGTCCCCACCAGGACGGGATGATGAGAGTGTGTGTGTGTGTGTGTGGGTCTCTTAGTGTGTGAATGAACATATGTGTGTGTGTTTGTCGGTGAGATGCTGAGAGTGTGTGTTTCTAGTTGTGTGAGAGTTTGTGAGAGGTTTATTAACGGAAACAGAATAGCGTTGTTGACGCTGCATGTTTGGACGTGCCGAGCTCCGGCGTGTTCCCATCGGCGTTCCCGTCTCCAGACTCAGTAACTGCTGAGAATGGGAAAGCGCCGCTCACCTGCCATCTCGCTCAGCTGCTCCGCCCTCGATGACGGTCTTGACAAAGATGCCCAGTTTCTCCAGACCTGCGTCAGCACCCACGCCCATCCCGATGATGCTGATGCCCAGGCCTTCGTCATCTGGAAACATCAAGTCCTCGCAGTTTTACGATCTTAAGACCATGAATACAGATTTTCCTTTATACATATGCAAGGTACAAATTCTATACCTCCCCAGTCCTTATTGTGAGGAACAACTGGATTGATTTGGGAAAGGTTGGTTGTCTGTTCCTCTATTTTGTACATATCATATTTTAATCAGTTAGGGGAGCTTTCTTTGACAAAGCAAAAAAAAGTTTTTCTGACATAACAATCGGGGGGACTACTCGTACAACGCAGGGAACTGGGGGCTTTTGGATGGCTGTATCCTTTAAGTCAGGGACAGTTTGTACAGCGCATCATTCGTAAAACGACGCAGTTCAAAGTTCTTGAAAAAAGGGCAATGAAATACAAAAAATATGGATTGATAAGAGAAAGACAAAAAAAATATACATGAAATGTCTAAGACCAGTTTGCCACCGTCTCTCTTCTATTCATGTGAGGAAGAATGCACCAATATTTAACGTGTCCTTGCGTGTAATAGTCCCGGCGAGGCACCAATCACGGTCCGGATAGGGCTGCCGAGGAAACTTCATTGAATTAATGGCGACCCTGTTCGCAGTGTAACATCTGTGTGAGGGTGAGACTCTAGATCTGAGGAAACGGCGTGTTCAGGTGGGCGGCGGGGGGATGTGGGTGGGCGCTCGATGAGAAGCGGCGTACGAAGGACTTATGAAGCGCCCCGTAAATAACAGGGACAAAAACACTCCTGTTTATTTGGGTCAGTGACGCGGTTGCTTCAAGGTAGAAATGCGCCCAAAAATGTGGCTGAAAGCCTGTTAAGAGAAGAGAAGGACATTCTTATACCTGTGTGGGTGCAGACGCCGGGCCTTAATAACAGCTGAACAGCTAAGAACAGCTCAGAACAGCTGATCTATTAATGGAGAAGAGGAGCAGACATGAACTATGGGTCTTTGCGTGAAAAGACGGGGAACTCCCTTCCTGCGTGGCGTCCATCCATCTTCTCCCTGCCTGAATCATTCACGGGTTCTCAGGGTTGCATAAGGGGGCTCGGACGGCGAAACCCCACAGTGTAAAGTCATTCTATTCTATTCTAGGTCTGCGGCGATATTAGATTCCAACGGAGAGAGAAAAAAAATCTCCGTGGGTTGAAGAAGACGTGATGAAGATGAAGTATCACCTCTTAGCACCTCGTGCCGGGGAGTAGAGATAAACTGTGCGCCGCTACTTTGACGGGAAGAAAACGCAGCATTAGCGTCTGCGGGGAATAATCTGAAACTACTTCCTCCTTCACTTTTCTCTCCCACCTTTCTCCAGCTCCACAGGGAAGAGCTCCAGTTTCTCCACCCTCTTCTCCAGCTCGTACTCGGCGGAGGACGCCACGGGATCCACCTCCTCGTTACGGCGGTCGTAGTCCTCGTTGGAGTAGGTGTTGAACACCTAGAGGGAGAAGCAGAGGATCAAATATAGCAGCTGATTCCCAGAGCACAGATATACAAGGTTCTACCGGGTCAGCAGAGGGATTCTGGGTGTTCGGGTTTCTAAAGGAGACGGATATTGTACTGAGATTCTGAGGTCTGTTTCGTTCCATAATTACAATTCATAAATATACATGGAAGTAAATAAGAGCTCTTGTGCTCCCTGCTCCCGGAAAGCCCCCAATCCCCTGCGTTGTCCCCCCTGAATGAATTCATCAAATTAAATGTGGCATTATGTCCGGTTAATAAGAGCGTTGTGTCTGAAAAAGCCGTGTTTTTCATAAAAAGCCCCCCCTAGTGAGTAAAATATGAATTATTAGAGTAGAATATGACATTCATATGCAGCAAATTCGGACTAAATCAGACCAACGGTTGAGAAAGACTTTGGAAATAAAGCTCCCCTGGTGGCGGATATATGCGACTGTCCTTTTCCAAAATCGATCCAGTGCTTCCAGTATAACATTCGAAAATGAATCCTTGAAATCGTTTTTTGAGTTATCGCGTTAGCACGAAGGATCTAGGCCGGACGCAATAACAATTCCATAATTGTCCTGACTTTTCGGAGGTAGAATAGGAGCTGTTTTCTTCGTAACTCATGCGTTGTCTGCGCAAGAGCACGGCGCGGCGGTCGCGGGTTTGATTTCGTCTGTAGCCGTTGGCTTCATGTCCCCTCCCCGACTCGCTCTCCCCGTTTCCTGTCTGTCTATGGGCCAAAAGAAAGATAGAATATGTCGTTGATGCAAAGTTTTCTCCGTTGGGTTGAGGAGGTAAAAATAACTGCTCCCAGCGGAGAGGCAGAGGCGGTGTCGAGAGAGCTGTGCGTAAGCAGACTGGAGTCCAGTTGGGCAGCATTCTGCACAATACAGACCGTCGATGCTCGATGAGGGGGCTCGCGGATCTGCAGAACATTTACCCATATATGTAACCATCGGTGATGATGATGATGATGATGATGTAAGCATCACCCCAGCTGTCTGTGCATCACCATCGGACTGCATCTGCTATGATAAGATTCTGAGAAGCCAGCAGCCTTCCTAGAGTCTGTCACATTGCGCTTGACGATGTCAAGTTATTCACAACAAAGACATGCAGCTCATCTCTGACCCATCGGATCAGAACCAGAGAAGATGCAAATGACCGCCCACCGTTTAATCACATCCCGGCTGCTGCAGTGTCTCTGAGCAGGACAGTCGCTCCTGATCTCACTGCCCTGCTGCTGATTGGCTGAAAGACGAGTTACAGTGGATTTTTAAATCACGTGTATTTTCTTTGAAGCCCAACGCCAGATATCTGTTCGAACCCTAGTGAGTAAGACAGGATGTAAACAAAACAAATCTCCATTTTCACATGTCAGTCAGACATAGTCGATTCATCTGCATCAAACTTGGACTAAATTAGACGCTAAATCAACGCTTGAAAAAGGATGCCCCCCCCTCAATCTTTTGGAGATAAAACTCCCCCTAGTGGAAGAAATATAAAACGGACCTTTACCTCAAATAATCCAGTTCTTCCTCGCACTGAGGTCTATGTGGGTGTAGGATTTGAAAATGATTCGTGTAATAGTTTGTGAGTAATCGCTCCATAACCAACAATCTGCAGCAACGTTGATTCCATAATAACCCCGATCTACAAAATATAGACGTTGATATAATATATACCAACATATTATAACTTGTATGTGTAGCGTGACGCTGCCAGGGCTGGTTTTGAGTCCGTCCTCAGTGCGCCGCTGTGTGATGACCTGGCTGTCATCAATCATTCAGTGTGATAAATTCAGAGGATTATCAACGCTCGCTCGCACCCACCTACGCACCCACACACACACACACAAACACACACACACGGATACTAATGCAGAAAACCCACACTGCTGACGAATGCTAACACCAGCAGTCACACGGTCCTGGATGTTCAGGACACAAGGCTACCATTGGCAGTCAGTCCGTCCTCTAATGGCCCCTCTCCGTCACTACGTGCCATCTACAAACACATTAGCATGTGGCGAGAGAGACACGGATAGAGAGACACAGAGAGAGAGAGAGAGAGAGAGAGAGAGAGGTCAGGTTGAGAGAGGAATCTGAAAGAGAAGGTGAGTCATAATGATGGCGACAGATGAGAAAAGGGCAAGAGAGGGATTTAAAAAAAAAGAAAAATCGAGACGGTCAAGGGTGGTCAAGCAAGAGCCACAGTGAGGAAGAGAGGGAGTGACATGATGAATGAAAGAGCGGGCACAGGGGAAATGAGAATGAGTAGACACAAAAGTGAGAGGAACCGAAACAGGGAGGCAGACTCGCCAACAAATGGAAAGAATTTACCCACAAGATAAAGAAAGCTGACAGTTTTCTGGCTCCAAGTGGAAACTACTGCTGCCAGAACGCCGCTTGGCTTTCCAGTAAGGAAAGGCCACGTTCAGTCGCTCTGGCAAATATTAAGGCACCCAAGGGAGGAACAGAGAGTACCCCTCAAGAAAGCCAGAAAAAAAAGCCTCTGCTGTCGTCCACGCAAACACAAACGAAGCAAAGCTGCTACAGTTTGAAGAAACGCCACTGGGACTTTCACTGGAACAAGGTCAGAGGTCAGATGAGACCCAATGGTTCAGAGATCACGACATAAAGATTCGGCCATGACCGTCCCAGTCAACTGACCTAAACCTCACAGAACATCTGAGGAGGAGTCTGTTCAGATCAGAGGATTCTGATTGAACACTCATCACGTAAAGAAAGCTGTCAAACACCTATACTGGTGCGGCTCCTTGTTCTTTTGATTAGCTTTACACTTCCTGTCTTAGTCTCTCTGATCTAGTTAACCTTATATTCCCTTTCTTTAGTGTTTGGTATGAGTTTGGTTTACTGTTAAAATGTGTTTTTTTTCCTTAACTGTTGGTTATGGATGTCAGTGGCGCAGCGGCTGAGCCCTCTCACTCATCCTAAGTGCTTCCTGTGCTGGAGTGAGTTTTTATAGAAGGCACATCAGGTATTCCGGTGATAAGATTAGGATTATTCAGGCAGGACAATGGCCCCCGTCCGGGGGAAAAGAAGGCCGACTGACAAAAACATGCTGGAGAGGCTCGGGGAGAAAATGGTAATAAAGAAAGAAAAAGAAAAAGTGTTGGGAGTGTTAAAAAAAAAGAAAGAAAAATCAATTCTAATTTACATATCATTCATTCTGAATCCATTATACAGCTGGTAACATTGTACTGTACTGTATTCCATCTGATACCGTAAAAAATAGGTTGACCATTACATTACTGTTAATTAGCCCAAAATTATTATTTTTTTTTTACTGTAAATTTTGTCTCTCATTTAGACAGAATTAAACTTAATTGTTAATGATTTGCTCGTGACACCAAGGCGTTTTACCTAAGGTTTGTATATTTTCACTGTAAAATTATGTTTCCCAAATATTTTGACGGTGAAAAAATTGTTATATACTGTTTTTTTGAGGGTCTTCCACTTCCACTTCACGGTATCTACTACTGGTATGAATTTTTCTGTCCATTACAGTTGTCATTCACCCTAATTTAAATACACAATTT
>JBBDHG010000545.1:0-110299 GCA_037951165.1 Lophius americanus
GGTCAAACTCCAGCCTGACGAAACCTCCGCCTGCATGAAAACAAACCCAAGCGTGGAATTGTGGATTAAACCACAAGTTAATTCTTTTAGCCATTCACAGACGGACGATTATGTTTCAACCAGGGAGAATGTGAGTCTTATGCAACGGTCATATAGTCTTTTTATCAGACTGGTGTGTGTGAGGGTCTTGTGACGGAGCTCCACCACCTCCAGGCTCTGACACTTGTGTCTCCTGGGTGATTTGAAATCAAACAACTTTGGGCTTTTCTAACTTTGTGTCCCTGATTTTTCATTCCTGCTCATGAAGACAATATTATCACACCAGGACCTCGTGTTGTGTTTGTGTGACACACACACACACACACACACACACACACACACACACACACACACACACACACACACACACACACACACACACACACATTTATTCGACTGATTTACACATTTAGATGTTGAACAGAACACACAGGAGAAAGTTAGCATCATATCTGCATGAATATTGATATTTATTCTTGAAAAAGGAATTAATCAGTGAGCTTCAATGTTGCTAGGCAGTTTTTTCTTTTTTTAAACTTTTAATCAGAGACAAAACCATTTTCTGTTTATTATTATTATTATTATTATTATTATTATTATTATTATTATTATTAAGTCGCTTAATCTGAGCGACATTAGCTTCATAGACAGAGTATTATATCATAAAAGTTAAAAATAGACAACAACGGAAGACTAAATAATGTCTATAAATAATAACAAAAACAAAAAGGAGTAGTGAAAAATTCACTTATATGATACGATTATTTTAGGAACTGACTTTTTTGAAAACTTGTATAAATCTCATGCACTAAAGTACTCCTAGGTTCTACCCCCATTTGAGTCCGTTAAAGAGATCAGAGCTCAACAGCACCCCCAAAGGCGGAACCGTGACAGTGTTTTTTTTTTTAAAATAGTGAGCACGGCCTCTTCAAACGACGTATCTCGAAGTGGTGCCTCCTTCTGGTGTTACAACTTACATGTCCGTCACTCTACATTTGCACAGCAGCTAACGTTAGCAGTACAGCTAACGTTAGCAGTACAGCTAAAGCTAGGGACAGCACAGAGTCAATCACGAACCCTTTATTTTCACTTCGTCATACAACTGGTTTAAGAAACCCACGGCGGACAGGACGGACAGTACGTTCATTTCAACAGGTCGGAACACATACACAATGCCGACCAGAACATTCAAAGTACCCTCCTCATCATCGTTTTCAATCTTTACAGAAATAAGCATCGGTTTTTGCCGGTCAGACTTCAATCGGTGAAAATGCAAAATGTTACGCCCCATCCTTTGATCCAACCTTATACAGGTGTCCGATTGGCCTCTGTTACTACCTCCATTGTCATCTCATTTGTGGAATAACTCAGACCCCTCTTCATGCTGTTTTTGTGTTAATGAAAGGCTACGTGACATAAATTGTACCGCCGGCATACAGAGCCCCCCTGCATTAACGTGGTTCTGTTGGATAGATACCAGTTGTGCTTAAGTTTAAGTCCATCAAACAAAATGATGTCCAACCTTCGTAAACACAACAGAAAGTGTAGAGCTCCTCTTTCAGGTCGACCCCTGGTTTTCTGGGGGTCACGTTTCCTGAACGGGGGTCTTTGTCAGTGCAGGTACAGACTCTCCTTTCGCTCTTAATCCCCCGTTGTGCTTTTCGAGTCCAGGCTCGCTGACCCCGTCCAGATGAAGCCTAGTAAACAAATGGGACCCCGCAGTAAACGCCGTAACCCTTCGTAAAGACAGTAGTACCCCCACGCCTGCCTGTCCCCCACCCCCGCACATCTTCCTCCTTCCCCTCACTCTCGTCTCCTCCACGCTCTTCCTTATCCTTCCTGGACCTCTGTGGTCACGTGACCTGCTGGAAGCTGCTTGTTTATCAGGAGACACCATGTGTTGGCTAATGCCAAGTGTCTATATTTATGGCTGAGATAGTAGGAGAAAAGAGAGAGAGGAAGGGAGAGAGAGAGAGAGAGAGAGAGAGAGAAAGTGGGTGGAGGAAGGCAGTGGGCGGGAATATGCAGGGGGACTTCAGCCATTGGCCTCAGACAGGAACTGGAGTGTGAATAGCTTACAATGGCTTAGGCTCTAAGTACAGCTGGACCTCTGATTTTCTCTGCTTGCAGAGCTTTGAAGAAAAACGGCAGCTGCCTTCTAGCCCCCCGCCTGAATGAGCCTGCGAGCCGGCAGCTAGCACTCACCCTCGCAGACAGTCGGATGATCCACGGATGGGTTTTGTGGAGGAGGGAGAGCAGAATTCAGGCAGCCTGGATTTATCCTTCTTTAATGTTCCCATGGAAATAAGTGGCGGAGAGGAGAAGCGGCGGCGGTGTGGCGTGTAGAGGTAATTCTCTGACCTTTTCCTTCTTCTCCTGGGAATCATGCCCCGGCTTCCGGGATTAGATTGGATGTGATGTGGGTGGGGGGGGGAATTAACGGATACGGACAGATGCAGGAATACAGAGGCAGGTGGATTTTTTTTTTTTTTGTACAAGACTGTGTTGCTTTTGCAGATTTGCGGTGTCATGTGATGATGGCAAATTTGTGTGTATGTGTGTGTGTGTGTGTGTGTGTGTGCTTTTTCTTCGCATATTCCTTCAATCTTCAACCTCACTGAGTCTTCATCATCCCTCAGTCTCTTCTACCAGCTCTTCTCTTCAAACGAAAGCCCCATTATTATCCTCCCCAGTGGCTTCTGTTTCGTCAATGCCCCTCCATCTTTTGTGGAATTTTACAAGGTTTCCAGCCTCACTTACGATGTGCCCACTATTTATTTCCAGCCCCCCCCCCCCCCCCCCCCCCCCCAATCCCCCTCATTCGTGTTCCCGTATTGAAAGGGGGGAGAGGTGGGGAAGGACGGGGGGGCGGGAGGATTGTGGACGGGACTCAGCTGTGTGGAGTGTTGAAAGAATGGCCCGTTATGTTTTGTGTGTCCGAGCCCCCCGTCCCCCCCCTGCCCCCCTCCTCCTCCATAAATCACTGAATCATCAAACAGTCACTGACAGGAATCTGCTCTTCTTCTAAGAACACATCAAAGCTCCATGATGAAGAAAAGTTGGCTTTTCCATAAGTTCAGGCTTTCATTCCAAAAAAATCCAAATGACACCCAGGGATTTCTGGAATTCTCCACCAAAATGACCTTCCAGTGCAAAATTGAGTAAAGAATATTTTTTTCTAGATAACAACGTAACTGATACGGATGAGAAGATTCAGAAGTTTTTTGCTGTAATAATGACGTGTTTCAGTCATTTTTTTTGAAGCAAAATCGTCAAATAATTCCAGCTGTGATGAAAATAAGACGCTCTGCTGATTTTATTTTATTTTTTTAAATTAAGCCTCCAGGGGAATTTTGTTTTTGTTTTGTTTTTTAACTTGTCCTATGTCCTTAAAAACATTTAACATAATTCAATAAGAAATTCCTGTCGGACATGTTGACGTTCTCCTGCGGTGGAAACATCTGTGTCATGTGACATTTTCTACAAATGCTTTTGTTGTAATAACACGATTATAACAATGTATTTTCATTTTGTCATACTCTCTGCGCTCTAACACGGGGAAATCACTTCCCTGTATTTGACCAATCCCAGAGGAGAAGTGGGTCAGTGGTTCAGGACCAGTCCACCTCCTGACCTCCATCTGCCTCACATAGTCCATAAACTCCTTATATTCCAGTTAGTTCTGCCTAGAAGTGGACCGGAGCTTAGAGGGACTGGGCTTTCACACCTCCACCTTCACCTCCATCCTCTGGAGAAGTTCTCAAATCTACTTTAAAATCGCATTTTCTTCCTGACGTTTCCCGTCTTTTTGACCTTTTCTGTGCGTTCGTCTAAATCCGTTGTTGTTCGTAACGTAAACCCTGTGTTGGGTTTTATGGGGGAAAGAATTTTAAAGCTTGAACTTTGGACAGAATATTATCACTGAGATGATCGGTGATAAAAACTCCAGGTGAGAGCAATCATCAGTGGTTGCAGAGAACAGATAAACGGTCATAAATGAATAACGTCACTTTTTTTCACTTCTATCATCTGCTGCTACAAGAGACGCGACTGACAAAACCTTCTTGATCGTGATTTTTGAAGCGTTCTGATCGTGTGTTGCGAGAAGCGTCGGATCTCTTCACTGCTATTCCTTACTATTCCTACTACTCCCTCCCTCACCATATGAGGGCTCCACAGACGACTGAGTCATTTAAAAAAGGACTTAAAACTTTACTTTTTATCAGAACCTACAACTTTAATTAACAATGCAGGTTTTTATATAGTTATTATTTTATTCTTTATTGATGCTTTTATCTGCTTTTACTTTGTAGCACTTTGAGATTTGATCCAAATGTAAAGTGCGTTATAAATGAAATGTATTATTATTATTATTATTATTACTATTCCTTCAACCCCAGGTAATGGACCTCGCCGCAGCCCGGCGGGCTCTCAGCCGCACCTCAGCTCCCGATAAGGTCTGAAGTGCGGCTGCGATTTGCGTAATCATTAATCCGAGAACCTCCGCTTCATAGATCTCCCCCCCGTTTCCCTTCATAAATCATTATCGGCCAGCGATCCCTTTAAAGCGGGGATAGAAGTGCTGATTGAACGCAGCCACGGCCAGTAAGTAGGTAAAACCCACCTTGGTCTCCATGTCAGCTGATCAGCCTGGTGGAAACTGGTTTCGCGATCGTCCGTCTCTGCAGCAGCAGGACAATAAACGCGTTTGAGTTTCACCCACATTCAGACCGAGTCTTTGACGATATTCTGTAAAAGTCGCAGGAGCTCCTCTGGAAAAACCGACATCGTAACGGATGCAGATGGAGGTCCGGCCACAGCTTGTGGTTTGGGACGACGCCGTGGTCCCACCCGTGAAACCGGTGCATTGAGGGACTACTTGTGTGGACGAGGCCTCAAAGTGCTGCTTCAATCGATGCTGCTGCAGTAATTGGCTTAAAGGCCCAGGAGAGTTTCCCCCTGTGTGACTGTTGGCTCTTCTCAGCCCCTCCTCTGCTGCGACTTCTCAGAGACACTCGCCTCACTCCTTCTCACTCCTTCTCACCTCGTCTCTCGCCCTCTGTTTTCATAACACGCGCTTCTCCATCAACACGGCAGGTGTTTGTGCTGGAAACAAGCCACGGACCCTCGAGTGGTCCCAAGTAGGAGGAATGAAATAATCATGATAATAATAATAATAATAATGATAATAATGATAATAATGATAATAATGATGATAATAATGATAATAATGATAATAATACCTCCTTTTTTTTCTACCTGTCTAAACATTTATTTATGTTAGACAGAAAACAGGTAGAAAGTATTTCTCAATAATATATGAATTTTGATCTTACAGCCGATAAGGGTATATAATAATAATAATAAAAACTCCTGGATCCCCCCCCCCACCCCATCACCATCAGTGTAATCTCCCTCTCTGGTCAGTTGGATTCTGTCCGTTCCTGCGAGGCGTTGCTGCCCCCCCACCCACCCCGCCCCCCTCCACGTTCTCACACACAGCAGCAGCGGCGGGGGTTAAAGCAGCAGATGTTTGGCTGTTGCTCGGCGTGGCGCTGCGAGGGGGCATGTCTGTGTCAGACAATGGGGGGAAGCTCCTCGGACCATCAACAGCAGGAAGGTGATGGAGGGTATCAGATGTCACAGGAGTGATGTCGGCCCCCCGGGCCTCTGTTTACACACAGGAGGGCGTTTCTCACCTGCGTTATGGTGATTGCGCTCGTGGCGGTTTGCGCACTGCAAAAAACAGCTGTAAAGGTTCTTGTTATAGAGTCGTCGTCTCGTATTGATCAAATCAAAAGAAATATTTAAGCCTAATATTTAACATTTATATGTATTTTTACTAACATGTAACATTTCCATTCATTTGAACGATGTAATTTTAACATAAACCGAACAATGAACTTATTTTGATACATATTCGTCTTAAAGAGATGAATGGAACAAGTAGAAACGACATTTTTGTAATAGGTTTAATAAACATTAGGTGTCTTCTAAACATTTAGCCTTTAAATTAATGGTGTTTCCTGAATATTGTATGTAAACCAAAAAAAAAAAAAAAGACATATTTAAATCTTGATTATATTCATGAATTGGTTAAATTCTTAATTGATTAACAGATTTATGTTGATTCTATGACATTTGAATACTTACTTTACTTAATTTAAGAAAATATGATTATTTCCACAAATTCAAATTAAATGAAGGGACTTTAACTTTGACTGTGTGAGAATATTAAAAAAATTTAAAGGTGAGCTTTTTAAAAGTAGTGGAAAAATCTCGACACTGAACGACAATAATGAACTAAAACTTAGACAAAAACTCCTGAATCACAAGTCATTAAAAATACGGTTATCCAAAGACAGCTCGACTTAAAAATGATTATTTTAGTCGTTTTATTGAGCCGACTTTAAGGTTCAACACTTAATCTAAGCTCAGTTTTAGCTGCAGACAGTTTTAAGGATGGAGAAAAATAATCAAGACCGCTGGTTTCTGTCTTGTTAGCATGCTGCTAACAAACACACTTGTTTTCTGTCTCGGCGCTTTCAAACAAAACTTTATTGACAATTTGTAAATAGCGACGACGGGCTTCAGGATCCGGACGGGTCGCACAGTTTGAGAAAAAGAAATCGGGAGTTTCCGCAAACGTTTGATTCGTCCAGCGTGAGTTTAAATGAAAGGTTCACGACTCAAAAGTGTTACGGTGTGAGATCTTCTTTAATCTTCAGTGGAGGTGCAGAGGTCCGAGCAGACACACTGGAGGTTCTGTTGGTGTCGGCCCGTGAGGTCTTCGGGTTTATCTCGGCCCCTGGTGAAGAGACGGGGGTCAGGACAGAACATCCAGAGAGATTCTGTGGGGGATACAGAGATGGTATCAGCCTTCACGGCTTGGTTCGCCAAATAGAAAGAGAGAGAAAAAAGAATGAATTGTAAAAAATATAAAAAAGTCAAAACACAAAAGAAAATCATAGAAAAATATAAAACAACTTCTTTCGGCCCTTTCCCTTCTTGGATTTGAATTTATGGCTAATAAGAAAGGACGATCTTAGATTTAGATATATGTTGTTTTTTACATCAGAAGCCCTTCCTGACAAAAACCCTCCCATTTATCCGGGCCTGGACCGGCACTAGATGTGGCTCGGCAGGCTGGTACCACCAAGGACCGTTGCATAAGGGTCCACACCGGAATTCTAGACATTTGAAAAATATCAAACCAAACAAAGTCGTATCTGTATTTTCAGCGTTTTTGAAAAATGTGACTCTTCTTCTTTATTTCCTACAACTTTGAAGCTACACTTAAAACTTAAACTTAAACGTAACGATCAACCAATGAGGTTCTTCTATTACATCCAATGAAAATCTAGGTTTAAATTCAGGGAAAATAGCATGTCGGCGTGATGACGCTGACATGATTATGGAAAGGAGGTGTAAAGTTTTCCAGCTTTATTTGATTCGTACTTATTTTTCTTGGCGGAATCCAATTGACGATTTTTTATAAAGTTTGACACGTTTAGACCGATTTCTTGAAAAGGTGAAAACCTTATTTGACAACATACTCATAAACACTTGTGTGACTTTTCTTTTATGAGAAATTCAAATTCCTTTAGTCTGTCTTATCACTCAAAATCAAAACAAAGTGCATCAGATAACTGAACAGTTTTTTTTTCTGCAAATAAAAATACGACTGAACGTAAAAATACGACTTAATCTGACTTTACTTTTACTTTCCTAAATGAAAGCCTTTAAAAAAACAAACTTCTAACTGCACCGAATTCCCTTTCGACCTTTCAACTCTTTTTTCTTCTTCTTCTACTTGCATCAAAATCAAACTGCGGGATGTTACAGGAAATAATTCTTTGATTTTATTGTCTTTAAAAACATCATAAAAACTCAAAATTGTATTTTTCATAAAGAAAAACTTGTGTGACGGGTATCAGAAAAATAAAGAGACACCTTTATGTTGTTGTTGGTAACAAACAACGATCATCCACAACATTATAACCGCTAACAGGTAAAGTTCGAATAACACACTCGAATAACACACATTATTAAGTATTTATTATTATCATTTTCTAATGTTTCAGTTTTTTCAACTTGTCCTGGGCTCCTTAGAAAGTCACAGGTTATTTTGTCCCGTCCGTCTCAAAAGCTGGAATAGTCCGTAAATGTGTATTAGCTCTTGAAACATCTTGTTAGCTACTAGTGCTAGCTAGCTAAATAAATCTGGTGCCTGACAGAGAAACTGATCACTAGGCAAGGCAACGTTAATAATTCATATAACGCACTTCAGCATCGAGGCAATTCAAAGTGCTTTACACAAACAAACAAGAACGTTGAGACGAAGTACAAAAGAACTTTAAGAAGCGGTGAAACACAGTTTTAAAACATTAAGAAAGATAAAAAAACAAGCTAAAAGGATAAATGAAAATATAAGCTGGAATAGAAGAAAATCACATGTCTACGCCCTTTTTTCACCTCAGACGTATCAACAGTAGGAAAACGCCCTTTGACCTGGTCAGCTGGACACGTTTGGACACAGGCGTGAACATAAATGTGTCTCGCTGTCCGCTTGTGTCTGCCGGGGGTCTTAGTCTTTTCCTCACGCGGGACACAATGTCACGTCTCTGAGCCACTTTTAGAAGAAGTACAAACTCTCCGAGCTGCAGCGATGAAATATTTAGTCCGCCTCCCTCTTCATATGAACTGCACACAGTTTGTACTGACCCACAATGAAAAAGGCTTAAGTCAGGCTTTGTTTTCAAGTTCATCCCCTCTGCGTACAGAAAACACATAACGAGAATTTAAACTGAAATAGAGACGCTGACCTCAAAGCTGAAGTTTACGACGTGGCCGACGTTCGCGTGGCTCATGTGGTCGTGAAGCAGAAAAAGGTCCAAAGACGTGGATCGATATGAAAAGGAAAGGATGATTTGTTTGGGGGTTTTTTTTTTCCGCTGAATAACTGAAAGATCGGTTCCGTGAATTGTAAAAGATTCCGCAGCCAGATGGTCTTAGAATATGCTTTTCTCCGACGCCAAATAAAAATGGCCTCTGAATGTTCCGCCAGGAGTTCTGGCTCATTTATTTACAGTTTCTACCAGAATCAAGCACAAACATTTGGAAAAATCCATTTGGATGTAATTAAGAAACTCTATCTCCATCTTTTTGTGTGTGTGTGTGTGTGTGTGTGTGTGTGTGTGTGTGTGTGTGTGTGTGTGTGTGTGTGTGTGTGTGTGTGTGTGTGTGTGTGTGTGTGTGTGTGTGTGTGTGTGCGTGTGTGTGTGTTCTTTCTGTACAGTTTTTTTAAAGATGGCGGTATGGACTTACTAAGGAATGAAAACATTTACAGCAGAATCAATGAAAGGAGAGGAGCGCTGGTCGGCTTAAGTCCAGTTAGAAAATAAGTTCAGGTTATTTCTCTGAGTGTAGCTGCTGCCTGGTTGGTTTTTTTTCAGTATGTGCATTAAATGATTCCTGCTGATGACGATCCCAAACCTACGAGCGAAATCTGCCAGAATAAGATTCTGTTACACATTTTTTCTGTTTACGGCTTAAGAGCACCTTATTTTGAAAGATCACGGCCAAAGTAGTATTTGTCAGCATTGTGTATGTGTTCTGAATCCATGAAATGAACCTTCTTCTGTCTTCCACGCTGTGTGTTTCTGAAACAATTATGATTATAAGGCATTTTAAAGTGAAAATGGAACTTTGTAAGTCTCATTCAGTCCATTTTATGTTCTATGGAGGATTCGTCCATCAGGAGACGCTTATGGATTAACCGTCAGTCACCCTGTGCGCACAATATAATAAGTTCTAGACTTTTTTTTCTACTTCAGGAGCTCCGTATAAATCCAAGGCACCTTTTTCCATTTAAAAATAAAAGGCCTTTATTATCGCACGGCTCTACAGGAACTAAAAACCCGCTGCTGACCCTTCATCAGGATATGACATACGTCATCGAATAGTGACATCCATCAGTGAATACATGACGACAACTATCATTATTACAGACAAAAATCATATTAACGTTCCAATGCAGGACGTAAGACATCAAAGTGTCGAAAAGAAAAGCAATAAAGCCAAATATCGGATTTTAATATTATATTGTGCCCAACAGAAAACCAAAACCAAAAAAGGGAATTCAATTAATGCCGAAGTGATTCATTCTGGAGTTCTAGGGTACTCAAATATGTGTACCCCAGAAACATTACCCACAATGCATCATATGTGCACCACTGAGAGGGAATCACAGAATCTAAGACCAGAATCCAGAAGAAGAACTCTAATCAGGAAAAGTGATGTCATCAGGAAAAGTGATGTCATCTGGTGAAGTGTTTTTCTATTACGCAAAATTAATGTGTCATTTTAATTTTCACAATCATTCGGGTCACTGATTGTAAGCAGACGCAGTGAAAGATGTTGGGTGTGGGCTGCGCTCGAACAGAAGTGTGAATAAAAACCAGAGCGATAAACGTGAAGGGAGAAGAACTGAATCTCAGATTCTCTCCCAGCTTGTCCTGTTTTCAAAACCTTTAACTCTCTTCTGACTATGACGGCAAGAATTTCTATAAAACTTTAAAAGCGCAATGAGTATTACGTTAAGAGCTCTTATTTTGAAGTGTTGAAGCGGAAGTAAGGCTAGCCAGCATTGTGTATGTATTCTGACTCGTTGAAATGAACGAACCCTCCATCCTCCCCACCGCGTGTCTCTTAAACCGTTTCTATGACAATATGAAGGGAGAATAAATCTTTGTACGCCTCGTTCAATCCATCATATGCTACATGTTGGCTTTGTTCAGGGACTGACTCTGAGCGCCCGCTAACTTTAGCTGCTCTGCTAATGTTAGCATCCTGAAACTTGTGGATTGTGGATTCCTGCCAAACATTTTTGGGTTTGTTCCATCCAAAGGTTATTTTGTCCTTACTGGTGTCACAAATTGCAAGCTTTGTGTTTTCTGGGGTTTTCTGGTTCAGATGTTTGGAGCCTCACGCTGGAAGTGTTTGTACTGCTCAGGCGCCGAACCGGTACGGTATCGGCCCAGTGAGGCGGCTCTGCGGTTTGCTGATTACATCAAACTAGGCCTTCCTGCTCGGATCCATCGATCCACCTTTAATTTTGACTCTTGTTTTTTCTCAAACCACAGCCATGACAACACTTTGGAGTTTTGAGATCTCTCTTTGATGATATTAATGTGTTACAGGATTGGTAAAATGAGTTTAACTGAATTCGATACTTGCAGTTGTTATAGTTTTAATAAAGTCGGTCGCCCAAAGGGTCAAATCTCCCTTTATTGGTCCGATAAGACAGGAGGGTGGAGTTTATGTAGAAACTCATTCATCCGGACGACTGAGGAGCCTTTTTACATGAAATACTTGATCTAATCCTTTAAATACTTTTTATTCCATTTGAATCAGAGCTTAAAATCTAACATTATCAGACAGGAGAAGGAGAATACTTTGAATATGTGTGTCGTGTTTGTGTGTCGTGATTCAGACGCGGCCAGCGCCTCCTGTCAGGTGATGTCTTTTGTCAAGGTCCGCAACTTCAAGGCCTGTAGTTAACGACAGGATGCTCCTGCAGTTTATGATCTGGTTCAGCAGCAGGGAGAGACCGGTCCGGTTATAGGACACAGGATGTGGGTCATCCCAGACCGGCACAGCGTACAGACAACTTCAGGGACACATGTCCTCTCCTCTAAGCCTTTTCATCAACCGCCAGTGAGGAAAGAAACTGGCTTCCACACCCGGCTATTTATATTTATACTCCACTCTCTGGATGTGCACCATAACTTTACTATCCTCCCCCCCTCCACCCTCCTCTCTCCTCCATCTGGACCTCTTACGCCGTCCGGTTTGATCTCCACACCTTCGTCCATGTTTGTGTTTCTGATGCACGTCTTGATACAGAAGCACAGATCAGCCATAACATTAAAACTACCAGACAGATTTACTATCTGAATTTAACTTATTCAGCAATTCTTGCCGTCGGATTCTTCTCTGGGATCCAACGACTTGAGCCGGCCTATACTTTCCACGCATGAATCCGCCTTTGGTTGCCCATGACCAACGTGACTTAAACCACTTTGGACGGCACCAACCACTGCAGACCCAACAAGACCTGCAGTTCTGGAGATGCTCTGACCCAGTCGTGTAACCATCGCCTTTTAGACGTCATTAAGATCCTTATATTTGCCCATTTCCTAGTTCAAACACATCAACTTCAAGGAGGAAATGGTCATAGCGGCCTAACAGGCCCCGCCCACTAGCAGTAATCTTTTTCTTTAAATGGAACCCACTAATTTCATCCTCTGGTTGATTTTCTTTTCTTTTTTTAATATATATATAATTGTAAATGAAATATCTCTGAGATTTAGAGAAAAACTTTTTAAGAAACTCTCACAGCTATTTCTCTGACGTTGACAGTATTTGTGCTGAACTGACAGAAACAGTTGTGGTCCGATGACAATAGTTCATTTATCCTCGTCACGCTTTAAACCGTTATTGTTCAGAACCATAACGGTTCTGTTGTCCATCAGCTAACGAGTGACTGTTGTTATGGCGGCACTGGTTTTGCTTTTTCGCTGCTCTGATGGCGTTCTCTGCGTCACGTAAAGCAAAGCGGTGAGATTCCATTGTGGAGGGTGTGTCATCAGGGCGGTGGACGAGACAGAACCAACGCTGACGACGTGACAGTGAGGACCGGCTCGCCAGGACTCCTTTATCCTTTCAGCAGTGCATGGATCAATACCAGCTCTTTCATGCACACACACACACACACACGCACGCACACACACACACACACACATACACAGACACACACACATAAACAAACACAAATACACAAACATACACCCACGCACTCATACATGCACACACACACACAAACATGCACAGATACATGCACAAATTCACACACACGTAAACACACACACTAACACACACACACACACACACACACACAGACACACACACACACACACACACGTAAACACACACACACATACCTGGGTTGATGGTGGCTTAGTTGGTAGAGCGGTCATCCCCTCATCTGAAGGTCGGTGGTTCGATCCCACTGCGGTACACATGTGGAAGTGTCCTTGAGCAAGAAACTGAACCACAACTTTCTCCCAGTGGTTGTCCCACTGGTAATGAATGATGGTTACTGTTCCAGATGAACATGTGGCGCCTTGCATGGCATCCTCCATCATCCCTGTGTGAATGTTTGTGTGAAAGGGTGAATGCTGACTCATGACTCTGGTCAAGCAGGCTAGTAAAGTGCTGTATAAGTACAGTCCATTTACACACACACACACACACACACACACACACACACACGCACATTTCCAGCTCCATCCTAGAGTAAAAAAAAAGTGAGCTCCTCCCTCAAAGACCTGACAAGGTGGAAGTGTGAGGAGAACCAGCAGACGCACAAGAAGCCAGTGGAGCTGGTTGTGTTTGGGTTTTAGTCAGACAGAAACAGGGGGGGGTTCAGGAAGTGGGGTTAGTGGAGACTCCAAGTTATTTAAGGGCGGAGGGGGGCTTCTGATGAAGCTGCGTCTCTCTTGTTTTTGAATAAATATACTTTCGTGAGTGCATTAAAACTGCCAACCATTGAGAGGTTAGCGTCTCTCTGGTTGCCATAGCGACCATAGCGTCTCTCTGGTTGCCATAGCGACCATAGCGTCTTCTGGTTGCCATGGTGAATCACAGTATCTCATCTCCATTGATGATGGCTTCTAATAGTCCGGGCGAACCGGACCTTCCATTATATAATAATATATTTTATTATAGAAACATCAGAATTGAGCACCAAACTGGTGGATCTGTACGATCTCCCAGATGTTACTGCGGCTGCTGGCTGTCAATATTGCTAATGTTTCTAGCTAAGCCAGAGGTCAGAGGTCAGAGGTCGTGTGTGAATTAACTAAGTGAAAAAAGATAAAGTTACCGACAGAATCTCGTTTTCTCTGTTGACCAAACTGTCAAAAACATTGGCATAAACCGTTCTAATGACAACACAAACTATTAAACCTTATTTATATTTTGCTATCAATTTAATTATCAAGTCTAAAAAAAAAGACAATTTTTATAATGGATTCCATGTTTTTGTATTTTTTATTACGTTATTCATTTAAGTCCTGAGTAAGATGTACTGTATGCATGTTTAGATAATTAGTGCTTCATCATTATGTGTAAGCAATCTCATATGGTTTGATGCTAATAAGTACGATGTAATTATTAATTATTAGAGGTAATTATTAATTATTAGAGGTCGGTATCACTTTGAAGTGTATCTCCCCGAGGAACCTGGTTAGTTTCAAGAAGCTAACGTTAGCAGACTAAACCTAGCGACAGCACAGAGAAAACCACGAGCCCGCTGTTTATTTTTATGCAATCAATTATGGTTTTAAAACGTTAAAAAAAAAAATCGGACTCGGCCAAAGTCGGTATCGGTCGGTCCGACTTTATAAAAATTGGTGATCGGCCAAGAAAATCCCAATGAATCAATGTCTACACATGGTGTATCTATGGACCCTCATAGCTGGTAAACCAAAACCCCGAATCCACAGTTTACGTAACTAAGCTGCAAGGACTGGTTAATAATTGACAGGCTCACTGTAGCATCCCTGAGTAGAACGTCAGGAGAGTAGATCTGCCTGCTGCCTCTCTCTGGTTGAATATCTTTTACTCACCGTGTATATTTTATTCATTTCAGCGTGTTACATGCAAGAATCCCTAACATCTGTAGATAAATCTGCCACAGACAAAAAACCTCGCCGACACAAAAAAAAACGCGGTGAAAAATCTTTTTGTGCTCCTCCGTCCAGCAACACCTCGCTGTAGAGTTAAAGTTCTGATCCATAGTGGGAGTTACCTCGATGCAGGTTCTTCCCAATTTTACCTCAAGGCTCCTCGGTGAACCTGGAGGCTTTTGAGAGAATGTTCTATGACCTGACATTTACGAAAGTTGAACTTCTAGTAAGACGATGACGTCCACACGTCTGCAGTCAAGGATGGAGGTGGCAGCGTCAACTTGTGGGGGTCTTTTGTAGATTGAGTACCAGGACATCACGGGAGACATGAGTTCTGCTCAGTACCAGAGGATTCTGAAGGAGAATGTCAGGTCATCAGTCTGCGACGATGGTGCTTGAATGCCACTGGCTCATGCTGCAGACAACGAAGCCAAGGGGTCAATAAAGCCACATCTAAAAACTGAAGGGGCCCAGTCCAAGTCTGGACCTGGAACCCATGAGGTGGGTTTACATTGACGGCCTAATTCTGAATAGATTCGGAAAAGACATCGAATCGGAAAGGAAAAGCCGGATGTCGACACCCCTTTCCGAAAGAAAAGTCCCTCTCCGAATGAGATTTCATTCCTTTGCAAGGAGGTCGTCCGAGTCCTTTCCTGAAAGCCTCTCCGATAGGCAGTCGCTGAATGTAAACGCTGTTTCAGAAAGTTCTGGTTGAGTTTTATCGCCGCCACGCATTATTCATCGCAACTTTGAAAGAGTTTAACATCAGACAGTTAGATAGACGAAAAGTCACTTCTTCTTCTGGGCGCGTGTTGGCGGTTGGCGCCCAGCTCATGGTAGCGTTATCGCCGCCGTATGAACTGGAGGTATAGATCGTCTGCTCATGTCGGTCAGGTGCTTCCGATAAGATGAGTCGATGCGTGTGAACACCGGGTCGGAAAAGATCACAGGTCATGTAAACAGGCGACCGACGTTGCAATTCGGAAAGGTTTAATTTGGACAGTAGAAAAGTAGATAACCTTTTAATAAGCTCACCTTGTTGGTGCTGAATTACTGCCACCAGTAAAACCCAACATTGAGTTCTGGTCGGCTCTGGGTGAGTGGAATGATCCAAGGTTCTAATAAAGACTTTATTTCCTCAGCCCTGAATCTGGACACACATATTTTCCATCGTGCAGCATGTAAATGTAACGTTTAGGATCAGCTACTACAAAGAGGTGGACTTCTTCTCCTGCCGAAAAAAGGTAGATGCCAATATCGCGTGCGCCTCAGTGGGTGGTCTTCTGAAGATGGCATCAGCTGATCCATGTTGGGAGACGTATCAAGATGTTTAGAAGTACGCTTGCTTTTCTTTTCATGCTAGCACAACTGGCGCCTGGTTCTCACAGTCAAAGAATGGCGTCCATTCATTAAAGTCGGAGGAGTCGGGTTCATCAGAGACGGGCTCTCGGCCGAGTACGACCCAGTCGTCGTTTTTTGCCGGTCCGAGACGCCGTAGAAGACCTTTAGAGATTGTACGGAGACGAGGCCGACCTCCGTGTCGTTGTTCACACTGAGACGCATTCATGCCACATGATCTGTCAGTACAGCTCAAGACAAATGCTACGTAAGCAGATACTTCACCTTTAATAACGTTTGCCTTCACTGAGCTCCAGCAACAAGGACAAACGGATTCACTCAATAAAGCTTCTTTTTTTTTTTTTTAAACCAACTTTACTCATTATATTAATTATATGAACGCGGTTTTATTTATTTCACTGCGAAATGCCGTACAGTTGGTTTAAGAAACAGCGAGGAGGGTGGAGCGCACGTTAATTTCATCTAGTCAGAACACACACACAATGCCGACCGACATTACCGCCGCCCTGGTTCTTCAAAGTAAGAGCTCTGCATATACACTAAGCAGCAAACGGAAAATGAGCGTTTGATTATGACATTAAGAAAAAAATAGGTCAGAGAATCATAATTTAACAGCTTCTGCTCGTAGGTATGGGATCGTCGTCAGCAGGAATCATTGACTGCACACACTGAAACACGAATCTCATTTTGTGTACGGAATCATTGTCTGATTGGGAAAATCTCCAAGAACTGTATGCGCAGACAAATTATCTGTTACTTCTCAGAAGTGTCTGCCACTTTCTTTTATAAGTGCTAAAAAGCCAAACCTTTATTTTCCTTTTGTTTTCGTTATATTCTGCTGTGTTGGCGATAAATACACGGAACGATATTTAGTTAGTAAACGTTTAGCCTCCAGCCAATAACCAGATGCGGGAGTGCAGCTGCATTGTAAAACAAAAAGGTAGCAACTTTGTCTCTCTCTCTATCTGCACTGTAAACAACGTTGGCGTAATTAACGGTAAAATACCGGCAGCTTCGTTTGCCAGGAGTTCATTTGAAATAAAAAATGGTGGCAAAATAAAATTAATTACGGGATGCTTTCTGGCAAAAATACACTTTATAGTTGAGAACTGTTGTGTATTATCAGTAGATTATATATATATATATATTGTAAACATGTTTACGGTTATTTAAAATACACTGGAAACTACCTAAAAACAAACATCCTTCAAAAAAAACGCTTCTTTCTAGCCGTGTTTTTTTTAGTTTTTCACTGCATATAACACAACAAGTATCAGATTACAGGGATTTTGCATAAATTGCATAAATATTAAATAGTATTTTGAACATTCTTATGTGCTTATCAGTGATATCTGTAATTTAGTCAGAACCAAACTGTTTGTTTATAGTGTAATTACTTGTGACCTCAGAATTTTATCATCTGGTACTTTTACTATTTGAGGGTTGTTGTTTTTTTTCACTGTAATGTCTACAAACATTGTTTTACTGTGTTTGTCATAAATATAAATGAACTGCAGGTGTGTTTGATGTGTGGATACGCACAAAATCCATATATATGGACCGGGACTTGTGTGTGTCTGTGGGAATGTTGTGTATTTGTGTTGCATAGAAGGTTTTCTTTAACTTGAACGGATCAGAAACTAACTTTAATCCTCTGATTCACGTCTTCGTTGACTCTATTCTCCCTCTCGTCATTCTAAAAATGATTGGTGTATCCACCCCATGATTCAGACTCCCCGGATTCCTCTCCGGCCCACATCACTCACTTCCACCAGAGTCCATGAAAATTGGAACGTTACTTTCTCAGCAATCCTGCCGACATAAACACAAACAAAACCAGACCAAGAACTTCTTGGTGGAATTAAATACATAGTTCTTTCTCCCACTATTGTTATATACTTTAAATTTACGAGAGGCATGCTTATTACATTTTCTTTACAGTCGTCCAAATTCGGAATTCCCACGCTTTCTCTCCTGTTTTGTAATTGCTTAGAACTGCGGAATAGAAATCCCTCGCCGTGACATCACAGAGGACCTCGCCATGTATCCTAAAAATATTGCGTTCGATAAATAATGCAATGATTTTGCACGGAACGAGAAGAAGAACAGAGTGCATACCCCAGATACGAAGATAGTCTTTTCTCAGCAGAAATATGATTTGAACGTCGCTGCAGAATAGATTTCTGGTAAATAAGCTTTTATGGCAAAAACAAGAACAATTTATTTCTGTAGCACATTTTAAATCAACTAAGATTGACAAAAAGGGCTTTACAAAGTAAAATAATAGAGCATTACATCGTAATAATAAGAGTAACATCTTTTGGGTTAATAATAATAATAATAATAATATATCTCAATGAGGTTTCGATTTCGATATTCTGCAATATTGTAATACTTTAATCCCGCTTAGTTAACATAAAAGTGAAACACAAAACAATCTACCTTCCTCCTCTGCATCAGAGCTAGATGAAGACGAGGAAGGTAGATACTGTATATTGTGTGTCCAAGCGATCAGGTGGAAAGGCTGTGCGGCCAGAAGCATTGGAGGAGTGCACCAATTTATTCCTTAACACCCTTTAAAGTCCTGCTCAGGTGTTTGGTTGAGCACATTTTGAGTCACCATTTTCTTATTGAAAGAATGTGTGACAGAACCTGTTTAGAACACGACCCAGTGGCAGCATGTATACGCTAAAAAGTAAGGGGCCGCAGATGAAGCCCTGGGGGACACCGCATGAAAGAAATAAAATCCAAGAAATGGGGAAATGGGGTTCAAGGTGACCCTGGAGGAGGAGTATATTCTGGAGGTGAAGAGAGTGTCGGACAGAGGGATTGAAATGATCGACGATCCCCAACAGGAACAAGGGAAACAAACATTCAAGCAGAAGGGATCTGCATAAAGCTCTGATGTGGATCTGTTGTGTAAACAAACACTGGTACGGTTTGGCAGGAATCCTCTGAAACTTCATATCACACTCTGGCACTGAAAGCGTGTTTGGCGTTTTGCTCTGTAGGACGAGCACCTCGTCAGATGTTAACAAGCAGATGGTGAACAGATGACAATCTGCACCGCTGCTGTCATCCCTCCACTCTGCTTTTTTTGTTTTTTATCGCTCTAGCGACGCCGGCTGATGACTTCAGTGCCCAGTGTGTACGAAAACCAACACGCTCTCTAATCCGACTATTAGAAAACATGTCGCAAACGGTATTACTGCCATCAGAGAACGCCAAGGACCTATTCTCTTCATGTGAGGGTTTTGTTCCAGCTGTTGTCCGTAGATTCCCTTTTCTTCATCGGTTTTCTCGAGGACGCTGTTCATGATGGCAGGAAGTGAGATCAGTTGGGCGCCGTCCTGTGGTGGATGTGTACGACTGAGCAGAACGCCGTGCAAAACTACTAATGTGGGTTTTTTTGTGGCCGGACCCGAACCCTGAGGGAATATGTGTGTGTTTGTGTAGCGGAGAGGCTCAGACAAACGCTTGAACAAGCAGACACGAGCTTTCACACCCGTCTACGACAGAACTCAGTGTCGTTGTTTCAGGTTCTACAGCTGGAGGTGTTTTTCAGTTGGCTTCACGTTTTGTGAAGATTGACATAAATAATTATACAACTTTATAGAAATATTCATTACGTATGCTTAGAGAGGGAAACATACCTCCTTTCCCCCAAAAGTGAACCAGCTGGTTTTTCCAGCTCCTGTTGGAGCCAGTTTATTGCTGGTTCAACAAGCGGATCTTCTGTTTGGTCTTTTATTGACTGGCGAGAGACTAGACCAACTGTCAGTACTCATGTCTTCATTCTGTTATTTCTTCCTTTATTTTGTATTACTTCTCTCATTTTATTTTGAAGGTTCCTTTTTCTGGATCAGGCTCCCTGTTCACTTTTTTATTTTGTCACTTCCTGTCTTGTTTCTTGGAAGTCTGTTTTACACTTTTATTCTCTGTGTGATTTTTGGTTTTTCTGTCTGTTTGTGTTTTCACCTGTTCTCCGTTTCCCTCTCTGTGTCTGTCCTGTTCATATAGTCCCTGCTCCCCTGTCCTCTGTGCCAGTTTGTTGTTGATGTCCTCGCCATAAGTTGTTCTTCTTGGGTTTAGTTTATCCTGTATTTTGACTTTGCCAGTTTTGTTTGATTTTGCTTCTTGTTTTCTTGCCCTTTTGGATTGTTTAGAGAGACACATTATCGCATTGCACAGGCATCTACATCATTATGTCCACGTCTTTTTTTACCCAGTAATACCTGCTCGGAAATGTTTGACATCAATACATCCAAAAATATGGCTCTGAAAAGTCCTGGCCCATGTTTTGAAAGAGGAAATACAAATGTTCCAAATGAAGCAGTGACTGGAAAGTAGCCCTGGAACTGTTCCGGTCTTGCCTCGGTGATTCCCCTGTAGCTCCACTGAGAGCTCAAGCTTTCATTTATGGTGTGAGACATCTAACGTAAGATTGTGCTAAGAAGATAACTCATACCTGCACGATCTAATCCAATCAACTTCAGCTGTAATTTGTGTTTTTACAGCAAATGAATACATCCTAGCATGCTAATGTATACACTAGGAGGTGCTAGCATTTAGCTCAAAGGAGCTGAAAAGCACCGAGGGTTGATGGGACAGCTGAGACGGGTGAAAGCCAAAGTGGTGCCATTGGATCCTTGAGTACAACAGCAGCGTTTCTTTTAAAACAAAAGTCTACGTTCTAAAGAGTTTTGTCCCAGGAGCAGCTAACAATTGTTCCTCAGCTGGGGTTGTGGGTCCCTTCAGGCCGGCAGCAGGGGGTCTGTACGATCACTGAACATGTTAGTTTGAATAATATCGCTCCGGTGTTATTCCAAAAGCCATTTCACTATAATAATTTCAATTAAAAACGACGATATAGGACCAGAAATCTAATTTTATATTTGGTATTTCTAAATGTAAATGCAATTGTCAACCACAAACAACAAAATCTGGATTATATTGTTCGCTGCGAGTGACAAGTTTTGATACTGAACGACATAAATCGACTAAAAATTTACAAAAGTAACACAGAAACGGAGCCAACAAAAATCCACTACTATGATGTTATTTGCATGATTCCAATAAGGAGCTAGACGTTTGAAAAATCTGACAAATCAGGCACCGGTTCTGTTATCGTACGTCTTTGTGAAGGAATTCTCCTTCCCTCCTAAAATGGTTTCAGTGTGGATCATCAGGGAACTAGGCTGAAAGCAATTATTGAAAAAGAGTACATTAAAAAAAAGAAAGAAAAGGTTTCGGAAACTATTGTTGTAGAGGAGCGATCACGGCTGGTGTTCACGCGGATGACCTCCACCCCTGATCACAGATGAGGAACTTTGGTCAACCATCTGGCCCGCCGTCTCCTCGTCTTTTGTCCCCACACAAAAGCCCTTGTCTTCATTGTCTGGTGTCAGATTCCTGTCACAGTGTTCCCATCACAAAGTGAAAAACACCACAGTTCACTAATTATTACCCAAACAGTTTCAGGCCCTGGAGGCCAGAAAAGAAAAATCTTCACTGTTGTTTTTATCTTTCTAAGTTTGTTCCAACAGTAGATCGATTGAGAGATTCAGACTCTCCTCTAATCTCTGCTGCCGCATCACAAACGAATCAGTTTATGTTGCCTCGGAACATTCTGCTCTCGAGAATGCAGAAACCACATAAGTTGGGCATCGCAGCCGTCAGTTTGTATTAGATTTAGCTCAAACTTTTGGTAAAGAATGTTTTCGGAAAACTATTTGACCCACATTCGTCTTTTTTGTTGTATCAAATAACATAAGTTTGTTTGGTAAGTCCTCACATGCTAAACTCTGACATCATTGCCTCCTCCTCGGTGGCGCCTTTGACATGCGGTGACCCCCATGGCTCCGTCCTTGGTCCCCTACTCTTCTGCATACAGATGCCGTGACAGCTTTTTTTTTCACTCTGGGCCTTCCTCATTTCAGGAAACTTAAATGGATGTTTGGATGTTGGCAGCATTTTCAACACCAATGATTCCACCATGTTGTTTCTGACGGGAGCATATTTTAGAAGTTCTTATTGATGAAGTATCATTTAATTTACATCGGAAAGCATAGGCGTTTGAATCATGACAACTAAACCTTATTTTTGCATTCTCTCCTCAGGTACGACCCGCCCTCCGAGAGACGGCGAGGTCCCTGGGGTGGATTACAACTTCCTGTCTGTGGAGGATTTTTTGGAACTGGAGGAGAGTGGCACGCTACTGGAAATAGGAACATATGATGGTGAGGATGATGATGATAATCATCATTATAAATGACACGGGGTGGGGGGGGGGGGCGCGTTTGTCCTGATTCTCCACAGAATTAATGAGCAGAGCGGCGATCAACATTTATTTTTCCCATCATGCAGAAGAGCGGTGACCCTCTGTCCGCCGCCGATTCTGATTACATTGTGCGTGATGGGGGGTGGGTGCGTGTGTGTGTGTGTGTGTGTGTGTGTGTGTGTGTGTGTGTGTGTGTGTGTGTGTGTGTGTGTGTGTGTGTGGAAGGGTGGATTTAGGTGAGACAGGTACACAGGACTAAGTCCGCCTCCTGTGTATGTGTTTATTTGTGTATGTGTGTGTGTTTTCGTGTGTGTGTGTTTTTGTGTGTGTGTGCGTGTGTGTGTATTCGTCCGAGGGAGAGCGTCGCGACATTAATCTGCTTGGCACCGCCACCGCTGTGTGTTGGCACATTTCCCCATCTCATGCAGACAATGTCAAATACCTGTCCACAGGAGTCTGAGGCCGTCCAGACCAGCGAAGAGGAGACGGGATTATCGACTCTCTGGATTATCGTGAAAAACAAAAACGTACGGGGATGTTACATAAACGCGTGTTTTCATGAAGCGGGGTTTGACAGACAAACAATCAAGTCTGAATTAATTCACCCTCTGAAGGAGGCATTCAGGGCACTCTGGAAAGAACGGACTCACCGTTCGCTCTTTGTTGAGAGTTAGACGTTACGATCAATTTTCCTCGTCCAGTCTTCGCAAAATAAGGCTGAGCCCGTCGCTCTACGACTCCTTCATACTCCAGCTACATACAAATACAAATACAAATGTGTCCCTTTCAAACAGTTTGTCTGTCAACGGTGGCCATGAAGAGGAAGTTTGAGCAACAACAACAACCAGACCGACGTTTTCCCAGATCCCCTGCGTCGTACAATCAATCCCTCTGACTGAACTCCTCAAATTATATCGGAAGTTACGTTTTTCATAAAAGAGCTCCACCTAGTGAGTACAATATGCTACATACTAGATAGATATCCTCGAGTGGATTCATGTGAACCTATTTTCGACTAAATCGGACCAACGGTTGAGAAATTATGGCCTGAAATGTGTCGGAGATAAAGCTCCCCCTAGTGTAGGAAAAGAGGAACGGACCTTTCCAAAAAATCAATCCAGTTCTTTCTCGCACTAAGGACTATGTGGGTTAAGAATGTGTAAGCGATCCGTGAACTAATTTTTGAGTTATCGCGTTCAAACCACCATTTCACTTCGGATGTGGTGAACCTGGATGTGGCGGCGATGGCGAATCGTCGCCACATCCAGTGTTAGCATTAAGTTTACGTTATATTTCAATTGTTATGGACATTAGAATTTAAAAAGCGTCAAACGCTGTCCGTACGTACCACAGATAGCCGCACGCACAAACAGGACACCGTAGTCGCAGGAACATGATGTCACCAGTGTGCGACTATGTCGTTGTTGCGTGTAGCGCGCCACTGCGCTACTTGTAGGTTTTATAGAGTATTGTGATAAACGTAAAACTACGTACCAAAACACATCCACGACATCGAGTCTAAATGAGCCTTAAAATGAACCGACAGACAACCGTCTACATCTCTGATTGAAAATATATCATCATTTCTGCAGGACAACCGGCACAGAGGCGAGGATGCTACGGCAGACAAACAGGAAGTAGTCACATGACCTCTTCTAAAGCCGCAAAATGTCAATAACCGGCTATTTATACATATTAAGCAAAAGACAAGTGGTTCACTGCGGTTCACGCTGCTTTCTAGCTGGCTGCTATTTGCTGGTTCATTGTTTCTGCTCAGTGGGCCTACAGAACCGCAGAAACGCAGCTCTGCAATCAAACACACACTAGTTTTCCTCTGACACCAGCCGGTGGTTCCGTTATTCGCGGTGACATCGTGATCCAGCCTTCCTCTCGGTGTAATGAGGAGATTTGGTGGATCTACAGCTTGTGTTTCTTCCTGGCGTCCACTCTGGCTGTCTCGCCTTCTCCTTCTCCTGCCTTCTGTGTGTGCGTCTCTCTCCAGCATGCTAATGTCCTTCTTGTTGCCTAGGTAACTATTATGGGACCCCCAAGCCGCCGAGGCAGCCCATCATTGGGACAGTGATTCTCGGTGATGCAGGCTCTCAGCAGTCCACTCCAAAACGCACCAAGTCCTACAATGACATGCAAAACGCCCGAGTAGTGCCTGCTGATGACGACGATGACGACCGAGCCACGGAAATGAACAACAGTTTTACAGGTGAGGGTCAGCAGCACCTGCGCGGCCCCTCTCTAACGGGGTTTCTTTTGTTTCTGCAGCTTTCTTTTTTGCGTGTGTGGTTCCCTCCAGATGTTTGGTTTCTAGAAAATCCTCTGCATGGACTCACATCTGAGTGTTTGTTCTCCAAGCTTTCCTCGGCTGTTTGGCGTCCTGGTCTGGTGGTTACATCATGTTTCTGTGACGCTGATCCGCTTCCTCTGAGGCTCCAAACACCGCCCCCTGCCTGTGAGGAGGGGCGGGACATGAAGTAGATGATTGGCTACATCAGCGTCACTCAAACTTCATTTCAGTCACAGAACGTCTAAAACATGTTTCAAAAAACTTACTGCCTGCACACCTTTGTTGGTCAACACACACACACACACACACACACACACACACACACACACTTACATCCACATACACACACACACACACACATACACACACACACACACACACACACACTTACATCCACACACACACACATGCACACACACACACATGCACACACACACACAAACACACACATACACACACAGACACACTTACATCCACGTACACACATGCACACACACACACACACACATACATGTACACACATGCACACACACACACATACATGTACACACATGCACACACACACACATACATGTACACACATGCACACACACACACTTACTTCCACGTACACACACACACACACAGACATGTACACACACACACACACACACACTTACTTCCACGAACACACATGCACACACACACACATGCACACACACACACAAACACACACATACACACACACACACACTTACATCCACGTACACACATGCACACACACACACACACATACATGTACACACATGCACACACACACACATACATGTACACACATGCACACACACACACTTACTTCCACGTACACACACACACACACAGACATGTACACACACACACACACACACTTACTTCCACGAACACACATGCACACACACACACACACACATGTACACACATGCACACACACACATACACACACACACGTGCACACTTACATCCACGTACACACATACCAATACACACACACAAACATACAAATACACACACACTTACTTCCACGTACACACATGCACACACACACACACAAACATAATATATTATATAATATAATACAATTCTAAATAAGAGGAAGTTTGTTAAGATGGGTAAGAACAGAAAATAAAAAGTAATCGTATCAACAGTGTCATAAGTAAGATTATTAAATTAGATTTTAATTAATTAGTTTATTATCAGGTAATCATTAAAAGGAGAAGAGTACGAAAGTTAAAATAAATAATTACATCAATATTATTAAAACTATATACCAGCTAGTAGAACCTTAAAACAAATTCTTATTTAAGTTGTTGATGAATGATTAAATAAATAAATAAATAGGTTGAATTCATTTCGAAGCCTGAACAAAAAGATTTTCTCGATTTGCATCCCGACAAGATTATTTGTCTTTGGAGGCCGAAAAAAATCCCTGAAGCTTTTTTTCTTTTTCTCTTTTTCATTTCTTGAAATTCCTTTTTTTTTTCAGTGCAAAGCCACGACCCAAACTTTTATTTTGGATGTGTAATCGTCCTGATTTCTCCCAGATGATTCTCTCCTGTGTCAGCCTTGATCCTCCGCTGGGATTGATGAACGGAACCAGATCCAGTCTAACTTTGCAGAACACTGCGAAACAGTGATCGTTTGTGCTGAGAGATCCGTTCAGAAGGATTGTTGTTGTTTACATAATGAAAACACGTCCAGTCTGCCCTGAAGCAGATCACGTTAGCGGCACCAGTCATATGTTGGGTCACACATTGGCGCTGTGACGAGAGGAAAGCAACACAAGTGACCCATGTATGAAAAATCACTATAAATATCTTAATTTAACATAAATATATAAAAAATAAATATATTGTGTGAAACCAAACTTTTTCGTTATTTAAGTGCTCTTATTTTGAAGGATCAGAGCAGAAGTAAGGATAGGCTGGCATTGTGTGTGTGCTCTGACTTGCTGAAAATTAGCGTACGATGAGTCCTAGCGGTGTGTTTCATAAACCTAATAAGATATTTCGGAGTGATTATTTGTTCTAGGGTGGATTTGTTCATGAAGAGACACAAATGGATTAACAGTCTTCTATCTTATCCGCCAACGAGATAATAGGTTATCACATAAGTGACTCCATAGTTCGCATGTGTATCATTAAAGAAATATCCAGAGTTCTCCCTCAAGTTTAACTGACTGATTTATGTAAAGGGAAATAATCTATTTGTACATACTTGTTTATCGTTTCATTATGGTCGCGTCGTCAATGCTAGTTCAGTTAGCATGTTTAGGGCAATTCACATTATGTGTTAGCATTAAGCTAACAGACCAAGCTTATAATAATAGATAAGTAGAATATATAATAATATATATATTTTTAATCTAATATAATCATTTATGTTTTACAACTGCAATATCCGAGTAACTTTATGTACAGGCCAAAAATAATGTTTTATAACATACTATATCTAAAACTGCTAACGCCGTTTTTCTACTTTTGAGCTTTTCTTTATTCTGTTATTGATCCAGATGCGACATCGTTTGGTTCTGCTGCGTACCCGTCTGGTTGATAGTCTGAGTGAGAGTAAAGTTAGTTTTAAATCTTGAATGTTGGTTAAAAGGTTTCTATAAACCGCATTTCTGCTCCGATGTGCTGAGAAATATTTGACGTGAAATTAAATGGTGTCACCAGAGGTAGAAAAAATTCAACTCACTCGCGGGAATTTACCTGAGAAAAGCACGGAAAGTGGGAAAATGCGATACGGATTTGACTGTAAATGCGTGAGAACCAGCAACCCGGAGTTCTGACCGAGCTAAACCTTTTCGGAAATTGTGGTTCTCCAGTTTTCGTGACCTGTGATCTGTTCCGACCCGGCGTTTTAAAACGCAGCACTTTCTTTCCGATCGCGCGTCTCATCGGAATCGATTCGGAATCCTGCCGTCCGTTTAAACCCACCTGATGTGTCTCTCCGCCGAGCTGCCAGTGTTGAACAGGCATCGGATCCGCTCTGAAAGGACGGTGGAGGTGGTGCAGAATGTCGGTGCGTGGGAACCGGGCTTGGGACGGCTAGCTTTGGTAGAAAGAGGCTTAAGGGGCGGAGAGGCGCTACGGGGTGGGGGTCTAAAGGAGTTTGGGAGAGACTCCTTCTGAAAGAATTAGCATATTCCTGGGGCCCTTTTCAATTCACTTGAAATGGGCGGGAGCCCAAACCTCAGATCGGGGGAAGGGGAGGTGCTGGGTCTTCAGAAGGAGGTCGTGTGATGTGTGCCGACGCGTCGGCATGTCTGCCTCTTCCTGCTGTGCTGTTTTCTTGTTTTCTTGTTTTCTTGTTTTCTTGTTTTCTTGTTTTCTCTGGCACGCACGTGACATAAACTTTGTTTTTATTCTTTCTTCTTTCCTTTCCTTTCCTTTTTTGTTTTCTTTTGTTTTGTTTTTTGCTCTTCTGTTGTTCCTCGTCTTCCTCCTCGCCTTACCCAGGATCCTTAGTGCGTAGCCTCTTCCCCTCTCCTTTGTTGTGCACAGGTAACCCCAACGACCAGGACGAGAGCCGCGGCGGCATCCTCCGCCCGTACCCCTCGCGTGACAATGCTCCGTCCTGCGGCCTGAACAATGCGGCCGCCTCCACCTCGGACAGCGGGCAACAGACCCTGGCGGAGCTGCAGGTGTCTCCGGAGGACCCCCTCGGACCGCTGCCGGAGAACTGGGAGATGGCCTACACCGAGAGCGGCGAGCTCTACTTCATAGAGTATGTACCAGCAACATTCCACGTTCAACACACGACCCTCTGATGTTCTGCCCGCATGTCTGACACTGCCTGAACCAGCATTTCTCACCATTACCATGGTTGGTGTTCTGTGTTTTTACCTGCACTGTTTCCCCCTCTGTTCGCCCAGTGGCTTGTCTTCCCTCCATGATTTGGTTTTTAGGCCTCTCCCCAGCCAACATGCCCGGCCCCCCTGGGTGCCTCCGCTCTCCTGTTAATCCCTCCATGTCCCGATCTCTAAAGGAGATCACATCCTGACCACCTGACTACCTCCACCTCTCTCTCCTCTCCGCAGCATGGCAAAGACTCAGCGCCAGGACATGGCTGTAGATTTTCAGAGCTTGTATGTGCATTTCTGCTATCACTGAATTACACTGTCTTGCCCTTTTTTAAACAGTAGAGTGTTTGTAATTGTCATAGTCCCGGCCCCCCCGTGTCAATTTTTGGTTAGCGTCGCTTCCCTGTGAAGCCGGCGCCGGCTCTCCTCTGTAAACTTTGCTGACGCGGTTCACGTTCTCGTTGGCGCTGACGCCGCGAGCCCCCCCCCCCCCGCTGTTCTCTTAGAGAAAGCCGTGCGATGGGACGGCCTGCGTTGAATCGCTCTGTTCTCTCGTTTGTCTCCTCTCAGCCACAACACAAAGACCACGTCGTGGCTGGACCCTCGGTGTCGAGACAAAGCCTCCAGGACCCCGGAGGAGTGCGACGACGACGGTGAGCCGCTGCACCTCACTTTGTTGTAATCGGCGTTCACACGCTCCCGTTTCACTCCGACCCACGATGACTTTGTTGGGTGGAGGTTCCACGGCTGCAGAAGTCAGGACGCAGATTTGTCCAACTGCGCCATCGAGTGGTGGAAAGTGAAGCAGCACCGAAGCTGTTTGTTGTGACGCGTCACTCTTGTCAGTTTCCAACTAAGGGCTTTTTCTCCGTTTGCCTCTCTTTTCTTCGTCTGCTTCTTCATCCCTCCATCCTCCCCTCCATTCTTGGTTCTGTTTTCTCTCCATCGTCCTGCTTTCATTCTGGAGAAGAAGGGATTCATACAGAAGAGCTGGAGAGTGACTTAGGTAAGGCTTTCAGGTGGTCGGGCGCCAGAACTGCTCGCCTTTTCTTTTTCTCTTTTTTTTTAACTCAAGCAGAAAAATGCTGCTTGTGTAATAAAAGTCAAAAGTATCGATCCAACAGATAAAAAACAGATAAAAAACAGAAACATTTCGTGATGTTTTTATCAGGCGTGCTAGCTCTGCTTAGCTTCAAGCATTAACTGTGTTTCTCAAACATAGGCTCTACTTTCGCGGCCCGTCCAGCTAAATTAAGCCCCGCCCTCGCAGACGCACACAGACCAGAGGCTGCAGCTTAATTTTGTCCTTTTATTGTTTCTCTCCCTGAACATAAACATTCACTTATGCAGATAAACAGTTCTTCTAATGCGAGACAAAAGCTTCCAGGTGAAGTCTGAGTGTTTATATCCTCACAACAACGTGGGAAAAATAATCAGAGATTGGTCCGTTAGCTCAATGCTAACACACAATGGGAATTGCCATAAACGTGCTAGCGGCGCAACCATGGTAACAGAAGGATGTACAAATGAATTATTTCACTATACTATATAATGTTTATATTATATTTAGAGTGTTTGTTAATGGGACGAGAGATGAGATGAACTAGAGAGACCCAGAAGTCTCTATAGAAAACAAAAATATTATCTTATCTAAAACAATATACAACTCTTATCTGAGTTTTCTTAATCTGAGGTTCTTCCTCTACTAGGATGGAGGCTGAAATCGGCCGATGACATCACAGTCGCCTCAGTTTGAATTAGTTGGCAGGATTAAATGCCAGGATGGCGACGAATCCCGTCTCTGAAAACGGATAATCTCTGAAAGGGCTGCTTTGAAAGTGGCGATAAATTATTCTGTTGAAACTGAAGCCTTCAAACTTTTTCATCAAGCTTCAGTGCAGAGGGTTTTTTTTTTTCTTCTTTTTTAAAGGATGGAGATAAAAGATAGCAACAATGAATCCAAAGAGCTTTTGACAGTGGAGCTTTGGAGCGGGGTTGTGATGTTTTTGTTTTTTGCACCATCGTTGGAGGTGCCAGCTGCAGGCAGCAGCGGAGCGTATCGACAGTTGATGGCAGCAGTGTGCTGTCATAGCGATATGAGCGAAGAGGAGGAGGAGAGGAGAGCGAATGTAAACAGTGTTGGTCTCCCGTAATGAAAACCAGCGACAGATTTAGTGTGAGTGTTTGTGAGAGTGTAAACTTCATCACGCACGCTGTTTTTACCTCGCTGCTCTGCACGTGTGAACCCAAGGGAAGAAGGTTAATGTCTTCAGACCAGTGACAGTGAGGAGGAGGAGGAGGAGGAGGAGGAGGAGGAGGAGGAGGAGGAGGAGGAGGACATCTCACTGAGACTGTCACGGTTTGATACGCCTCATCAAACCGAGGACTTTTCGGGGATATACCCCCGTTTTCTCTTTCTTTCAGGCTTTAAAACCATAATGAGAAGTGTATTTTAGGTGCTCTTATTTTGAAGGACTCAGTGGATGATTGACAGCATACATGTGGTTGGTTCTGCGCTATCGCTAGCTTTAGCCTCTCTGCTCGTGTTAGCTTCTTGAATCTTGCTTCTATCCCACGTGTTTTTGGGAGGTTGTTCCTCTACAGCTTATTTTTGTCTTACTGGTGGTACAAATTGTGAGTGTTTGTGGAGTTTTCTGCTTTATTTGGCAGCTCACACTTTCTTGTGTGTGTACCGGTTATTACGTGTTACCGGCACAGAACCGGTACAGGGAAGCTGCTCGGTCCATTGCCGATTTCATCAAACTAGGCCCTGGCCGATCACTCGTAAAAATGTTAAGAAATAATCACGCTATAAGGAAATACGGTCCTATTTGGTTCAACCTTTGAATTCATAGAAGCCGATTAACAATAGTTATAAAACATTCCACAGAACATTAAATCAATACTGAACAGAAAACTATATAGAAACATTACAAAATAAGTTATTTCCCTGTAAGTGTCTTATTACTTGGGATTGTTTTATTAATGTGTTATTACCTGTGTTTGTGTAATTAATGTGTTATTAGCTGTGTTTGTTTTATTAATGTGTTATTACCTGTGTTTGTGTAATTAATGTGTTATTATCTGTCTTTGTGTTATAACTGTGTTATGACCTGTGAATGTGTTATTAATGTGTTATTAGCTGTGTTTGTGTAATTAATGTGTGTTTGTGTGATTAATGTGGTATTACCTGTGTTTTTGTTGTTAATGTGTTATTACCTGTGTTTGTGTGGTTAATGTGTTATTACCTGTGTTTGTGTTATTAATGTGTTATTACCTGTGTTTGTGTTTTTAATGTGTTATTACCCGTGTTTGTGTTATTAATGTGTTATTACCTGTGTTTGTGTTGTTAATGTGTTATTACCTGTGTTTGTGTTGTTAATGTGTTATTACCTGTGTTTGTGTTATTAATGTGTTATTACCTGTGTTTGTGTTATGAATGTGTTATTACCTGTGTTTGTGTTATGAATGTGTTATTACCTTTGTTTGTTTTATTAATGTGTTATTACCTCTGATTTTTGTAATTAATGTGTTATTACCTGTGTTTGTGTGGTTATTGTTATTACCTGTGTTTGTGTTTTTAATGTGTTATTACCCGTGTTTGTGTTATTAATGTGTTATTACCTGTGTTTGTGTTGTTAATGTGTTATTACCTGTGTTTGTGTTGTTAATGTGTTATTACCTGTGTTTGTGTTATTAATGTGTTATTACCTGTGTTTGTGTTATGAATGTGTTATTACCTGTGTTTGTGTTATGAATGTGTTATTACCTTTGTTTGTTTTATTAATGTGTTATTACCTCTGATTTTTGTAATTAATGTGTTATTACCTGTGTTTGTGTGGTTAATGTGTTATTACCTGTGTTTAATGGTTGATGTGCTTTGTGTATTGCAGAACTGCCTCCAGGATGGGAGAGGATAGAAGACCCCGTGTATGGCGTGTACTATGTAGAGTAAGTTAATCAGCATCTTGACCTCACTAAGAAATGAAAGACCCTCGTTAGGAGAGTAAAGACCCACTTTAGGAGAGTACAGACACTCTTTAGGAGAGTACAGACACTCTTTAGGAGAGTACAGACACTCTTTAGGGGAGTAAAGACCCTCTTTAGGGGAGTAAAGACCCTCTTTAGGAGAGTACAGACCCTCTTTAGGGGAGTAAAGACCCTCTTTAGGAGAGTAAAGACACTCTTTAGGAGAGTACAGACCCTCTTTAGGGGAGTAAATACCCTCTTTAGGGGAGTAAAGACCCTCTTTAGGAGAGTACAGACACTCTTTAGGAGAGTACAGACCCTCTTTAGGGGAGTAAAGACCCTCTTTAGGGGAGTAGAGACCCTCTTTAGGAGAGTAAAGACACTCTTTAGGAGAGTACAGACCCTCTTTAGGGGAGTAAATACCCTCTTTAGGGGAGTAAAGACCCTCTTTAGGAGAGTACAGACCCTCTTTAGGGGAGTAAAGACCCTCTTTAGGAGAGTAAAGACACTCTTTAGGAGAGTACAGACCCTCTTTAGGGGAGTAAATACCCTCTTTAGGGGAGTAAAGACCCTCTTTAGGAGAGTACAGACACTCTTTAGGAGAGTACAGACCCTCTTTAGGGGAGTAAAGACCCTCTTTAGGGGAGTAGAGACCCTCTTTAGGAGAGTAAAGACACTCTTTAGGAGAGTACAGACCCTCTTTAGGGGAGTAAATACCCTCTTTAGGGGAGTAAAGACCCTCTTTAGGAGAGTACAGACCCTCTTTAGGAGAGTACAGACCCTCTTTAGGGGAGTAAATACCCTCTTTAGGGGAGTAAAGACCCTCTTTAGGGGAGTAAAGACACTCTTTAGGGGAGTACAGACACTCTTTAGGGGAGTAAAGACCTCTTTAGGGGAGTAGAGACACTCTTTAGGGGAGTAGAGACCCTCTTTAGGGGAGTAGAGACCCTCTTTAGGGGAGTAGAGACACTCTTTAGGGGAGTAGAGACCCTCTTTAGGGGAGTAAAGACACTCTTTAGGGGAGTACAGACACTCTTTAGGGGAGTAAAGACCTCTTTAGGGGAGTAGAGACACTCTTTAGGGGAGTAGAGACCCTCTTTAGGGGAGTAAAGACCTCTTTAGGGGAGTAGAGACACTCTTTAGGGGAGTAGAGACACTCTTTAGGGGAGTAGAGACCCTCTTTAGGGGAGTAAAGACCCTCTTTAGGGGAGTAGAGACACTCTTTAGGGGAGTAGAGACCTTCTTTAGGGGAGTAGAGACCCTCTTTAGGGGAGTAAAGACCCTCTCTCCCTCAGTGATTGTCAGACTAGCGCTCCACATTCATAACAACCCCGGATGTATGGTAACCTTTTACTTTCCAACCCTCTCATGAGTTATTTTCTCTCCCCTCCCTGTGTGTCTATGGCAGTCATATAAACAGAAAGACCCAGTATGAGAACCCAGTGGTGGAGGCGCGGCGGCGTAAAATCCTGGAGCAGCAGCAGCCGCAGCCTCCAGAAGGTGAGCGGTATATTCGAGGTTCGTTTCCTGCCCTGGCAAGGCACCATTTCTTTCTTCATTCATGTCTGTGAGTGTCGTGACCTAGTTGGTTCTGTGTTCTCCTGGGTTTGGGCCAGACTGCTACTCTCTCTTCTGTGACTCAACACAAACTCCTTTTTTCAAGATGCATTGGGGGGAAAAAAAAGAATTCCCAAAGGCTAATTAGTTGTTGTTTTTTCCGTGGTGGTCACTGAATCACAGCTGGCCCAAGCGCTGGTGGGGAGTTCTAGCCTTCATTTCTGTGATTTTGAATCATAAATGCCGTATATCATTTTGTATTTGGTCATTTAATTTGCTGTACTAGGAAAAAGGGGAGGGAGGGATTTTTACAGGTGCTTCTGAAAATGATCGGTCACCTGGTTGGGAGTCGGGGGGGTACTTATGTCTAACTCATGGAAACCATTTCAGCCGGCCCTCATGTCCATTTGCCTGAATTTGCATAACACAAATAAAAGCTACACTTACTTTTAGACTCAGCGTGACGTCAACAAACATCCATAAATGTGTAGAAAGAAAACATGCGCCTCATTAAACTACGACTTACCTGTCAATCATTTTTCACATGTTCATATTGTAGCATTACAATTTCACCAGCATAAGAACTTTTAATGCACACGGCTCTTTGTATTAGGATTTGACCTCCATTTGTTTGCGTCATAAAGAATTTGTTATTGTTGTTGATTCAGTATCGAGGAGCTGTGACACTCCCTGAAACCATGACATCATCACACTTCCATTTCAAATCCTAGATATTCCACTGAAAGTCTCGGAAGAGAAGTAATAAAGGGAACGTGACGATCATTAATAAGCATTTTTTCCAGAGGTGCACCGATCAATCGGCGCCAGGAGGCTTAGTTTGATGAAATGGGCCGAGCAGCCTTTTACTTGAGGCTGATTGGGTAACAGTCACACACATGCGGCGTAGACGCACACCAAGCATGAGCTACAACGTCCCTCAAGTAAACCAGAAAACACAAAGTTCGCAAAACTGTAACACCAGCGAGGACAAAATA
Source organism: Lophius americanus (assembly GCA_037951165.1). Taxonomy (NCBI): domain Eukaryota; kingdom Metazoa; phylum Chordata; class Actinopteri; order Lophiiformes; family Lophiidae; genus Lophius; species Lophius americanus. The sequence goes on from JBBDHG010000545.1 coordinate 35,072, forward strand.
CGCCGCGATGGAAAAACCCTGAAAGCGTTCGGCACAACGAATCCCACGTTAGCGAGTTTCAAGAAGTTGATGTTAGCAGAGCGGCTAAAGCTAGCAGGTCTCTCAGAGCCAGCCGCGAGACCTGAAGTCGCGGAACAAGACCAACATATAACATGTAATGAAGTGGAAGTGGCTTAAGTTTTATTTTCACTTTGAGAAGTCGTACAATTGATTTAAGAAACACACAGTGGGGCAGATGGAGGGTACGTTAATTTTAACAGATCATATCACATACACAATGCCGACCAGAATAATCCTTCAAAATAAGAGCACTCAAAAATAAACTACTCATCACGGTTTTATAACTTTTATAGAAAAAACAGTATCGGCCGGTCCGACTTTATAAAAACCGATGATCGGTGATCAGCCAAGAAGTTTTAATCGGTGCACATCTGGTTTTTGTATTAGTTTTGGGGGGTTTTTGCATTTTGAAATGTTTTGTTGCTGTGTTGGAGCAAGATGTTGTCTCGCCGATGCTATAAACCTCCGGTCAGAAATTTTTTTTTATTTAAACTTTATTCACCCGGTTATTCCCACTGAGATTAAAATCTCTTTAACAAAATAGGCTTTGCCAAAATGGCGGCAGTACACAAAGTTTCAGACACAAAAAATAAAAACAACAGACGAGGTCAGAGTGTTAGATCCGCTGGAGACTAATAATAATTAAAACCTTTACATTTATTAATGGACTCTGATTCTTCCATGTCTTTAAATTCTGAGTCGGTAACAAGGTCCTTGAGTTTAAGGTCAATTCTGCAGAATAATTCCGAGCAGATGATGCAGAAAAAACATCAACTGTCAATCACTTAAAATAAAAAAAAGCTACTTTACCCCGCAGTGTCGAAAAACTCCAACAGGAAAATGTTTAATTTCGGGGACGCTGTCATTTCTGCAACACTTACAAACAACAAACGAAAAGCTCTCCTGGACGTAAGTGAGGAGTTATTTACAGCCCAGAATGATAAACGAGTCAGACGCGCTGAGAGCCTGGAGTGTGTAGAAGTGTGAAGTGTGTGTGCACATAAATACAGCGTTGTGTTGAGTGTGCGTCTATTAATGTGTGATGAAATGCGTGTGTGTGATTTTTTGTCTGTGCAGAGTGGATAGAGGAGCACTCTTCAGCGGCGGCGCCATTAGCAAACTACGCTCCGAACCACCTGGAGACCTACAGGGACCCGCAGGGACCCCCGACTCTACCTCCCGGACCCTCAGGAGCCAAACGTAAATATACTCGAGTTCAACAGGCGCCGCAGACGCTCCGTCATTCCTGCTGGATGTGTGTGTGCTGCACACTTCACAGGAGGACACACGTCCAACGTGTGGTTTTCATGACAACAGGAAGTAGCTGAAGTTAAAACGACTTTAAACATGTTTGTGTTTTCTGACTCCAACTACATCAGACGTTAAAACTCAATTTCTTGCTGATTTTTCTTTTTTCTTTACACTTTTTGAAGTGATATTTCCCCGGACTAAGCTCAGCACCATGATCGGGCATTCTGTTCTGCTCTGGAATGCCCTCCCCGACCATCTGAGGGCTCCACAGACGAATGACACATTTAAAAAAAGGACTTAAAACTTTCCTTTTTAGCAGAACCGATAACTTTAATTAACATCGCTGCTTTTTGGTCATGTTTTTATATAGTTATTATTTTATTTTTTATTGATGCTTTGATCTGCTTTTACTTTGTAGCACTTTGAGATTTGATCCAAATGTAAAGTGCGTTTTAAATTAAATGTATTATTATTATTAGCATCTTCGGTTCTGAACACACAGAGGATATTTGTAGACGTAAAGGGATCAGTTGTTGTTTCCTGATGTGTTTTTGTAAAATTCTTAAATGATTTAAACCGCCGTATCCGTTGAAGATTATCCAGGGATGTTGAAAGCGGGTTTTTCCGGGGTACGGACCCAAGACTGAGGCTCGTTTTCTCCGCAGGAGGGAAGCCTTTCTTCACGAGGAACCCGGCGGAGCTGAAAGGAACCTTCATCAACACGAAGCTGAAGAAGAGTCGTCGGGGCTTCGGCTTCACCGTGGTTGGAGGAGACGAGCCGGATGAGTTTCTGCAGATTAAGAGTTTGGTGCTGGACGGGCCGGCAGCTGTGGACGGCAAGATGGAGACAGGTGCAGTACAACAGCAGCATCCACAGGGGGGCACTGTTTTCCTTCAACACACATCCATCTGGGTTCCTGCGCTCCTCTTGGGTTCTGGTCCAGAGTCCAAAAGAGACAGAAGCAGATATAAAAAATGGTGTATTGTGAACATAAAGTGACCGGTGCACATTATTATTATTGTTGACACATACTAGATATAACTAGAAAAATGGCGTTTCCAGTAGAAAATGCGGTGTGTGTGCTTGATGGAGTGGAAGTAAAAGTATTAATATCATAATGACAACAATAAAACAGTCGACCTTAAGGGTTTATAAGATTAAATAGTTTGAATGGTTTCAATGGTAAACATTTAAATGATCCTTTATGAATACTTACAGCTGTTAAGCTTTATTGGTAACATCAGCAGACTTGAAGATCAGCCAATCACAGACGGATGCTCACACAGATGGTAACCCACTAATGGTACCACCAACCCCACTCAGGGTCTAATATCGCTAGGCATTCTGGGAAATACTCAATTCATTTCAATGGTGAAATTCTACTTAGAAAGTGCATAGTATCTTTAAAAGGTTAAAGGTTAAAATGTGAAAAGTAACAGCTCTGATTTAGTTTGACTTTATTCTCGACATTCCAACTTTATTCTCAAAAAGATATATGAAAAAAAGATTTTTTTAAATTATGCCTGAACCTTATACTCTTTCAAACCGCTGCAATGCTAAAGAAAGACAGAGAGACAGACAGACAGACAGACAGAGAGACAGACAGAGACAGTCAGACAGACAGACAGACAGACAGACAGACAGACTGTCTGGGACTGAGGGACTGAACAGACATTTGGACTGGGTGATAGATTCAGGGTTACAGTTTTTCCGAGCTTCTTCCTCTGTTCTTTAGTTATTTGTTTCCTGGTATTTCACCCGTCTGGGGAATTTTGCCGGATAAGATCAGAAACCGTGTGAATGACGGCGTCACTAACTTCCTCCGTCTCCTCGGCGACAGGTGACGTGATCGTCAGCGTGAACGACACCATCGTGCTGGGCTACACCCACGCTCAGGTGGTGAAGATCTTCCAATCCATCCCCATCGGGTCCATGGTGGACTTGGCCTTATGCCGCGGCTACCCGCTGCCCTTTGACCCCGACGACCCCAACACCAGCCTAGTGACCTCGGTGGCCATTCTGGACAAGGAGCCTATCATCGTCAACGGACAGGAGGCGATGGACTCGCCGTCCAACCACGCCAGGCCCCATAACGGCCTGAGGGACCCGCGGCCTCACAGTCCCTCTGCCGACGTCGCCTCCAACAGCTCGCACGGCTACCCCAGCGACGTCGTCACCCTGGCGTCGTCCATAGCAACCCAGCCGGAGCTGATCACCATCCACATGGAGAAGGGCGACAAGGGATTTGGTTTCACCATCGCCGACAGCCTGACGGGTGGAGGACAGCGGGTGAAGCAGATAGTGGACTACCCGCGCTGTCGCGGCCTGAAGGAGGGGGACATCCTGATGGAGGTCAACAAGAGAAATGTCCAGAATATGAGCCACAATCAGGTGGTGGATCTGCTGAGCAAATGTCCCCGAGGCAGCGAGGTCACCATGTTGGTGCAAAGAGGTTCGTATTACACTGCAAAAACTCAAAGTCTTACAAAGAGTCTGTTGGGTGGGTGAGCAGATAGCTGAGTGTGGAGAAGGAGTGGGAGGCGGAGGGAAGAGAGGAGCGATGGATGAATGACGGAGGAGGGGTGGAGGAGCACATTAGTTCAGGGACTTGCTTGAATTGAATGTGGATGCTGCTGGATTTGGACCTCAGAGGCGTTGGCGGACCACAGGTTTGACGTTCTGTGCTGTGATTTGGTGGAGGATAAGAAAATAAAGGAGTTAGAGCCGGAATTAATGAATATTTCTTCTTTTTTTTTCTTCTTGACTTCCTGTTTTTAAGACACGACTCAGCGAAAGTGACATTTCGTATATTCATAGTCATGTGACTCACATTCATCTACGACATGATACTAATAATGATGATAATGATAAATATTTTGGTTTGGCCCTTTTCACAGAGTGAGTCACAAAAATAAAAGCACAATTCATAAAAACACAGGAGCAATAAAAACAGGGGGAAAAGAAAACATTAATACATGTGACACAATATCATCGGAAATTAAATCAAATGACGCTGGATGAGCCTGAGGCATCAAAATGAAATGGGTATCGCATTGAGGTTCTGGTTGACCCGCCATAGCCTAACATTACACAAACTTCCTAGTTTTTGTTTGTGGGGTTCTACAGAACCGGCGCCGACACTGATTGGAGGGTCCTCATGTTTGTCCTGTCCTCACAGGAGCTGTTAGACTGCTGCCCAGGCCCGCAGAACCAGAGTTCTATTGGTGGCAGGTTGGGATATAGAGTTGACCTCGTGCTGTGGCGGTGGAATGAGACTTCTCTACTGGGTTAAATGTCAGCTTCATTATGGCGTCTTTAGAGAGAGAGAGAGAGACAGAGAGAGAGAGAGAGACAGAGAGAGAGAGAGAGAGAGAGAGAGAGAGAGAGAGAGAGAGAGAGAGAGAGAGAGAGAGAGAGAGATTGACTCCGGCTCAGGACAAACTCCACAATTTGAAAAAGGAGGTTTTTCATTTCACAGGAGGAGACGTATATCTTACATTTTAAACTTTAAAATACTAAATCCAACTACAACTGCTGGTTGAGGAATCATCTGGCCTGAGAGTGAATAAGAGTGAAGAAGAGTGAAGAAGAGTGAAGAAGAGTGCGAGACGAAGTTAAAGGTTTGGGTTTGAAGTGGCGCCTTCAGATGATTTAAAAAGGGAAAAGGAGGAGATTGATTTGATGTTCAATCGAATGTTCCTGAAGTTCTAAGCTGATCGGGGCGTCCTGAGATTAAATTGGAGACCCGTGACGGACATGTGGTAAACGCCATTACATCACTTCTAGATCAAAGACAGCCTGGCGCAAAATTATGAACTTTAGGTGCGAATTCTGACATTTTGCCTGGTGCTGGCTGACCCATCTGTAAGACAACGAAAAGCGAAACGCACCGCCGTACGCTCCGTTTCTCAAGCAACACCGTCAAATAAAGTTTTAAAACACCATCGTCACACGATTTCACCATCGTCCGGCGCTTTCTTAACCAAACGACTTACTTCGAATCCAAAAATAAACACCAGCGGCGGATTAATCCCCATTAAAAGTAATAACGGATCCTGGGACTGAGATGGCGAGCAATCAGGTGATCGCTAGCAGCTAGCACATAATCGCGCTCAAGCGACGCCGGAGGGAGGAGGGGGGTCAGGCAGATAAGGAGCGAGTAGAGGATGGGAGGAGCAGGGATTGTGTCTGGGCGGAGACGGAGGTGGAGGATTAGAGGAGGGGGGGTTTAAGATTGTCTCTCAGCAAGAGGAGTTTTTGTTCTAGAAGTTCAGGCGGACCAGAATCAAGCTGGACCTAAGAGGGAGTTGGTTCATCTCTCTGAGCTGGGACCTTGGGGGCTAAAAGAGGGACGCCCCCTGGAAAAGTAGCCACTTCAACATAGAGTCGACCCGCATTTGCATCTATGTGCAGTTTTGGTTCCGACAATTCTATCATCTTTGGTTCAAAGAGGGGGAACGTTCTGAACACAGACAACCCTCGAGGTGGGAACCAGAACCTTCTTGTCTGAGAGGAGGAGGAGGGGCTTTTTCCCCTGTAAAGTCTAAAAGTCATGAATAGTAAAGTCTTTTAAGTGCTCTTATTTTGAAGGATTACAGAGGAAGTGACGAGGCCGGTCGGCCATATGAATGTATTCTGAGCTGTTCAAATGAACACAGCCTCCATCCTGAAACCGACTGTATGACATGTAGAAGTGAAAATGAAACTTCGTAAGCCTCATTCAGTCCGTTACATGTTATATGTTGGCTCGGAGGTCTCGCTAGCTTTAGCCGCCCCTTTAAACTTGCCCCGTTCCTCACATGATTAAATGTTAAATGTTTCATTATGTTAATTGTGCTTAACGCTTTCGGGGTTTTTCCTCCACATCTTATTGTAGCAGTGGTAGATCGAGCCTACTATATATAAATATATATGTATATATATATATATATACACGTATCTATATATGTATATATATGTATATATATATATATATATATATATATATATATATATATATATATATATATATATATATATATATACATATCTATATATATATATATATATATATATATATATATATAGTAATATTCAGTGTTGAAACGATGCATGAATCATTAAAGACGTGAACAAAAATGAACCCTGCTATCTGATAGATTTGAAGTCGTACGTTAGTGTCGACAAGAGAAAAACATCTCCTTTACATACGACACAGCACCGGTTCCACAGCCGGTCCCAGGAGGCGGCGCTGCTCAGAACCAAACATTAGTTTGCTCTCGGCTAATCACAGACGAGTCTGCTTGAAGCTCAGAGGCAAACAGTCAACGCTGTTTTTACTCGGAGAGTGTTTGCAGAAACGCTGCAGCTCGCTTTGCCTGCACCTCCGTCATCACCTGTGTCTCGCTGACGGGCGGGGACAGTCTTTGGAAAGAGACACAGTCGTCTCCAGCCTGTCATCATCAAACTCTGGGAGGGAGGGAAGGAGAATGTCACCGCGTGAACCTCTGAGCCGAAAAAGAGGCAGGAGTCGGTAGTTGCGGTCAGGTATAAGAAGCGTTTCTTCACGCCGCTCCGAATCCAATCTTATCATTTAGTGTTTTTTTCTGTTTTTTGGGGGGGGTGGGGGGGGGGTGTTAAAGGGCTCCTTCACTCAAAGCAGTTGCAGGCATCTACCTGTGAAGGAGGCCAGCCCAGCTACGACTCCTCCATCTTATCTTTCCCCGGCATTGTTGCCATGACAATCGTGCACAGTTCTCCTGTCCCCCGAGAGAGAGCGAGAGAGAGAGAGAGAGAGGAGAGAGAGAGGAGAGAGAGAGGAGAGGCAGCGGGAAGGAATGTGAAATGTAGAAGAATGAACTATGACGGTGTCAGACCAGGAGGGAGCGTGAGGTCGCTTCGTTTAGAGGAGATGAGGAGGGAGGGCGACTGGATAATGGGAGCCTCTGAGAAGTGTGACACGGGGAATTATTTCCGGCTCGGGCTCAACAGAAGGGGACATTACTCATTTTCTGCATCCTCTAACAATGTATGTGTGAGGAAAGCTGGAGGAGGGACGGGCGGTTCTGTCAGTGTGGGTTCTGCGAAAGACCCACCAAGGCCACAGCTTCAACAGCATATTGAAATGCCGGGCCGCTCATCGCACCGCAGCTTCTGTTTGAAAAGCTCCAGCTTTTTGTTCCGAGCCGTCGCTCAAGGATGAGCAGTGACTCCTCGCCTCCTCCGCTCGCACCTCTGCAGCTACACACTCCTGCTGCTCGGCAGTGAAAACGGATGTTCGCCTGCGTTGTTTCTCAAAACTCTTGTTGTTATTTCGATCCTGTCGAGGAGGGGGGATGTTCACCCTTTCTAAAAGAATATACAGATATGTCTTCCTTGTCTTTATTCATGATATTGAATTGAAATTATGCGCAAAAATCTAACCTTTTATTCACGTCTCCAAGTTAAGAAAAACAAAACATTCTAAATGAAAAAAAAACAACTTTTTTTTTTCTCCGAAACATTTGTGCCAAAACGATCTCCCCTTAATAATCGTGTGATTTAAAAGTAACTGAAGTACATTTCCAGTCCTATTTTATATCTTTAGAATCACAGGAACTCTGAGGAGGCGAACAATGACTTCTCGCTTTACTGGGGTATAAATATGAGGTGACGCAGGCCCAATTCAACCGCTGCCACAAAAAGTGGATTTTCCATTCTGGGATCAACAAAGTATGTCTGAGTCTTGGTTTAATTCTCTCTGAGGGTCTTCGTGATGGTAAAGACCAGGAAAGAAAATCTCTGAACAGTTCAAATGTCAGTCTCCACAGAGAGAACAATAATTAAGAAGTTTAACGGGACTGGAGATGTTCAAAATCAGCCTGGAAGAGGACATGTCTACAAACACGCTTGCCCCTGTGAGGAGGATGGTTCCGCGGGTAAAAGGCGTTTTCAGGATTACAGCTAGAGAGGTCAGAGGTCAGTAGACTCTTGGGATCAGAGAATCTCCCTAACCACCGTCAGATGACGCCAACACCAACACCAGCTGTTTGGGAGGGTAGCAAGAAAAAAAGCGTCTACAGTTTGACAAACACCACTGGGACATTCAATAGAGCAAGGTCAAAGGTCAAACAGCAACAAAGTTGAGCCTATCGGCGACGAAGATCCAAGATGGGTGTGGTCTAGCAAGAAAAAAAAAGCCCCTAGAGAAAAGTCCCTCATACCCACTGTGAAGTTTGGTGGTGGATGAATGCCATGATGGGTTTAACAAAAACCTTTTTTTTTTTTGCATCTCATTTCATGTGTTCTGGAGGGCAAATATTTTTTAACGACTAATAATAGACCCACGCCTCCCCCCACATCTGTTTCACCCCTCGGCTTCTTCTTCGTTACTTTTACTCATTTCTCCTTTTTTTTGATGTAGTGTAGAAGAAGTGAAGGACGTGGCTCCGCCCACGCTGATGCCCAGCGCGGCGCTCACGTACTTTTTCACTTCTGACTACTCCCCCTCTCATGCCCGCGGTAATGGATGAGCTCATTCTGCAAGAAATGGCCTCTTTATTTATAGAATCGGGTGTTTTTATGACCACGGTGAGAAAACTCAGAGCCGTTAACACGCAGCGGCGTTCCCAAGTGTCATGATTATGGACCGGGCTTTTCTTTTGAACACCGCCGGTGTCGGCGCACCGCCCCAAAAATAAAATGCAAAACGCATGAAGGCGTAGACTCTTACACAAACCCTCGTGTGTGTGTGTGTGGGGAAACATGCCATTCCCATAGTTCTTCCACCGAGCCTCCGTTACTCATGAATGTTAAATTCAACCGGATTCAATCCGCCCAGAACCGCCCGGATACGTCAGCATCAAAACGCCACGAGCGGCGCGAAAGCGTTTTTCAAAGGCCTGCATCATGCATGAGCGGCGAGAACACACCGTGTAACTCAGCCGTTCCAGCCGACCCGGCCGGCGGAATGCCGGGTCCGGGTCAAACCACATCAGTCACTTGAATTTTAATGAGGTGCGAATTTTATTGACCATCTGGTCATAATTCCCTTCAATTGTCTTGATGCTGTTAAAGTTCGCCGTACCGCCAGTGAGAGAAACATTTCAGAGGTTGTTTTGAAAGTGAGATGTTTATGTTGACCTTCCTCTCCGTCTTATTAACTGATCTCAGGTCGGATAAGCTAGTGTTCTGGAAAACGCGTATTATTGACATCTGACCTTCTGATGTGTGTGGGTCAGACACACACACACACACACACACACACACACACACACACACACACACACATACATCAGCTGAGAGGTTTCACCCGCTCTATAGTCCGTGGGAGAGGGAGGGAAGATGAGGAGGATGAATTATGAATCGTGTAGAGAGAGGGGCTTTGCAGCAACAGAGAGTTTTAACATTTAATGATTTTTTCGCCGATGCAGCAGAAAGAGACCAAGATGGATGCGTCCCGATGGAGCGTTGCATTTCACGATTCCGTTCCGTTGGCGCTCCTGTCGCCAGATGTGGCAGGAAGGACAACATTTTCCTCGCCCTTTTTAGCGTAAATGAAGGAAAGCGATGCTTTAATTGACTGGTTCTGATCACTGCTCACTTTTACAACAAGGTCCACCGTTGCCTCTGTATACAGAACACCTTCATTACCGTGGCAACAGAGACTCACTTTCCCAGTTCTGCCTCGTATTCGTCATGCATTCACTCCAAAGTGGTGAATTCTCAACATGGAGGCGGAGTCTGAGGAGGATTTTTGTCGATACGTCAAGGAACCGTTGGGTTGTGATGAAGATAAAAAAAGAAATAAAGTGAGTAAAGTGGGAATGTAGATTATTCAGCTCAACTGGTGTGATGAGAATCCTCGCCCCGAAGTATTAATATTTCATTAGCACAAATGAGATTGATCTTCTTGGTGACTCTCTACAGTATGTTAACTGGCATGAGAAGGAGAGAGGGAGAGAGAGAGAGAGGGAGAGAGAGAGAGAGAGAGAGAGAGAGAGAGAGAGAGAGAGAGAGAGAGAGAGAGCCATGTTGCACGGAGGAGAGGAGGGGGAGGGAGTACGGAAAGAGGCAGAGAGAGAGAATCAGCTCCTCAAACTGTAAGCTTTGAACCGAGCAGAGGGAGGCAGGAGGAGCGGAGGATCTCTGAAGTCACACAGAAGATGTGCAGAGGGAGGCAGGAGCTCAGGCGTTCCTTTGATGCGACGCTCCAACCGCTGAGCTCCTCCTCGCTGGATATCAGTTGAGATTCTGCCGAGGAGCTCGTGTCGGAGACAGCTGGCGAGCAGCAGACTGTTTGGGGTTTGGGTGGAGGGGGCGCGGTGGTCCGGGCCTGCGCGTAGAGACCCGTCACTCGGACCGGCGGACCGGGGGCCGCTGCAGCAGGAGTCAGAGCGTCTAATGCAGACAGATCCGTCGCTCCTCCTCTAGAAGCACGGCTGAGAGCGGTGGCAGGAGTGGGATGCGATACATCGCTGGGACTAGTGAGAAGAAGAAAGAGAGAGAGAGCAGAGAGGAGGAGGAGGAGGAGGAGGAGGAGGAGAGCGGGGGGTCAGAACCAGAGTCCGGTCCTTCCCTGCTGGGAGGGGCTCTTGAGACGAGGGAAGAGGTCGGCAGGTCATTAATGCTCTCTCTGTCTCTGTGCCGATGTTTTGCAGGCGTGGTGCCGGCCAAGAGGAGTCCGAAGCTGGTGGTGAGTAGAACCGTCAACCTTCAACCTGTTGGTGTTTGTGCATTTCAGCTCGAAGAGCAAAAGACTCACCCGCCTCTTCACTTTGGTCCCAGTCTGCACCTCCGACTTTGTTGTTATTCTTCTCCTCATCCTCTCTTTCTTCATCCTGATCTGTCACCTCTTGTTTCATCTCCCGCCACCTCCCTCCGCTCCTGCTCAGCTGTCTCCCTGTGGGTGCTGAAGCACAGCCCAGGCCCAACAGTGGAACGGTGACCAGCTGTTGGGAGGGGGGGGGGGGGGGGGGAAGAGGCACCAAGGCTGACAGAAGGGGGGGGGGGGCGGTGACCACAGAGCGGGACGGAGGAGAAGCAGAGGGGGGTTTTTGTGGGGGGGGGGAATCCTGATGATGGCTCATAGACAGGGAAGAGGCACCAAGGCTGACAGAAGGGGGGGGGGGGCGGTGACCACAGAGCGGGACGGAGGAGAAGCAGAGGGGGGTTTTTGTGGGGGGGGGGAATCCTGATGATGGCTCATAGACAGGGAAGAGGCACCAAGGCTGACAGAAGGGGGGGGGGGGGGGGGTGACCACAGAGCGGGACGGAGGAGAAGCAGAGGGAGGACGGGGAAAGCTGGAGTAAGACGCCGCAATCTGACTAGTAGCTTTGATGGAGAGGAGAGGTATGAAGACGAGGTCAGAGCGGGACGAAGGCCCGGTTCTGTGAGAGACATTCAGGCTTCAAGAGGAAATAACTCTCTTTTTTTTTTAAGACATATCTCATCCTGATTAAAAGAAATAACTAAAAATATCGATACGGGCTCAGAAGAACTCCTTCTGCACTATCAATCACTGACTCACCCTGACTCACCCTGACTCACCCCTGGGTGACCGGTGACCTCAGGGACCGGCCGGCTCAAGGTCAGTGACGGGTTCAACTCCCTCCATCAGACTCCAGCCATCAGCTGAGAAAGTCCATTTCTGCCGGACTGTTCTCCTCAGTAAGACGCCATAGCGGAGAATCGGACCCTGCGGACCATGTGACGACCATCGGACCATGCGACGAGTGAGCGACCGGCGCCACCTGCCTCAACCTTCATGCACCGGTTTAGGATTCACACCAGAACAAAACGATTGACTGCTGTTCCTGAGGAAGACTCCGTCTGCTTTCTCTGGTTTCATCGCAGTAGAGATTACATGAAACAAGCACAACCAGAGATCTTCGTCCTGGATTCAGCATCAAAGCCGAGATCTTCAAGGGGCGCCATTGGCGGGGGCGGGGGCGGGGGCGGGTGGGCGTGGCGCCGTTTGCAAAGCAGAACTAGATTGAATTAAAAGCAACTTTTTTTGTTCATATTTGGTTCTGAACAAAAGAAAAGAGAAAATCAATAATAAATATGCATAATGTAAATCATGAAACGGAACTATCTTGGTTCGGTAACATTCCCCCACAATTCTCTGTATCGTAACCATGGAAACCGTCTCTCGCCACTCTCACACAGGAGGTGTTTTCATCAGGCATGTTCAACGGCAAAGTCTAAAAAAAAATGACCTCGTGTTCTTCCTCAGTGGTCCCAAATCCCAGCAGAGAGTTTCTCGCGGTAGTGGGCGGAGCAACGGAGCGCGTGACGGATTAGATTTGAATTTAAAGATCAAAATAAACTTCCATTTGTGAATGAATAAATACTCAGAATAAAAATATTAATATAATGTTTCATATTTCAATATATAAAACTGTTAACAGAGAAAAGCTGATAGAATTGAACTCTGTAACCTATTTTTTTAGTAGTTTATACCAGAGCAGGTCATGATTCACCTGAGTGGGTCATGATTCACCTGAGTGTGTCATGATTTACCTGAGGGGGTCTTGATTCACCTGAGTGGGTCTTGATTCACCTGAGTGGGTCATGATTCACCTGAGTGGGTCATGATTCACCTGAGGGGGCTTGATTTACCTGAGTGGGTCATGATTTACCTGAGTGTGTCTTGATTTACCTGAGTGGGTCATGATTTACCTGAGGGGGTCTTGATTCACCTGAGTGGGTCTTGATTCACCTGAGTGGGTCATGATTCACCTGAGAGGGTCATGATTCACCTGAGGGGGTCTTGATTTACCTGAGTGGGTCATGATTTACCTGAGTGTGTCTTGATTTACCTGAGTGGGTCATGATTTACCTGAGTGTGTCATGATTTACCTGAGTGGGTCATGATTTACCTGAGGCGGTCATGATTCACCTGAGTGTGTCATGATTTACCTGAGTGGGTCATGATTTACCTGAGTGGGTCATGATTTACCTGAGAGGTTCTTGATTTACCTGAGCGAGTCTTGATTTACCTGAGTGGCTCATGATTTACCTGAGCGGGTCTTGATTTACCTGAGCGGGTCATGATTTACCTGAGTGGGTCATGATTTACCTGAGAGGTTCTTGATTTACCTGAGCGAGTCTTGATTTACCTGAGTGGGTCATGATTTACCTGAGCGGGTCTTGATTTACCTGAGTGGGTCATGATTTACCTGAGTGTGTCATGATTTACCTGAGTGGGTCATGATTTACCTGAGGCGGTCATGATTCACCTGAGTGTGTCATGATTTACCTGAGTGGGTCATGATTTACCTGAGAGGTTCTTGATTTACCTGAGCGGGTCATGATTTACCTGAGTGGGTCATGATTTACCTGAGAGGTTCTTGATTTACCTGAGCGAGTCTTGATTTACCTGAGTGGGTCATGATTTACCTGAGGCGGTCATGATTCACCTGAGTGTGTCATGATTTACCTGAGTGGGTCATGATTTACCTGAGTGGGTCATGATTTACCTGAGAGGCTCTTGATTTACCTGAGTGGGTCATGATTCACCTGAGGGGGTCTTGATTTACCTGAGTGGGTCATAATTTACCTGAGTGTGTCTTGATTTACCTGAGTGGGTCATGATTTACCTGAGTGGGTCATGATTTACCTGAGTGGGTCATGATTTACCTGAGAGGTTCTTGATTTACCTGAGTGGGTCATGATTTACCTGAGCGAGTCTTGATTTACCTGAGGCAGTCATGATTCACCTGAGTGTGTCATGATTTACCTGAGTGGGTCATGATTTACCTGAGAGGTTCTTGATTTACCTGAGTGGGTCATGATTTACCTGAGCGAGTCTTGATTTACCTGAGTGGGTCATGATTTACCTGAGCGGGTCTTGATTTACCTGAGCGGGTCATGATTTACCTGAGTGGGTCATGATTTACCTGAGAGGTTCTCGATTTACCTGAGCGGGTCTTGATTTACCTGAGCGGGTCATGATTTACCTGAGCGGGTCTTGATTTACCTGAGAGGTTCTTGATTCACCTGAGCGAGTCTTGATTTACCTGAGTGGGTCCTGATTTACCTGAGTGGGTCTTGATTTACCTGAGTGGGTGTTGATTTACTTGAGTGGGTCATGATTTACCTGAGCAGGTCTTGATTTACCTGAGTGGGTCATGATTTACCTGAGTGGGTCATGATTTACCTGAGTGGGTCATGATTTACCTGAGCGGGTCTTGATTTACCTGAGCGGGTCTTGATTTACCTGAGTGGGTCATGATTTACCTGAGAGGTTCTTGATTTACCTGAGCGAGTCTTGATTTACCTGAGTGGCTCATGATTTACCTGAGCGGGTCTTGATTTACCTGAGTGGGTCATGATTTACCTGAGTGTGTCATGATTTACCTGAGCGGGTCATGATTTACCTGAGTGGGTCATGATTTACCTGAGAGGTTCTTGATTTACCTGAGCGAGTCTTGATTTACCTGAGTGGGTCATGATTTACCTGAGGCGGTCATGATTCACCTGAGTGTGTCATGATTTACCTGAGTGGGTCATGATTTACCTGAGTGGGTCATGATTTACCTGAGAGGTTCTGGATTTACCTGAGTGGGTCATGATTCACCTGAGGGGGTCTTGATTTACCTGAGTGGGTCATAATTTACCTGAGTGTGTCTTGATTTACCTGAGTGGGTCATGATTTACCTGAGTGTGTCATGATTTACCTGAGTGGGTCATGATTTATCTGAGGCGGTCATGATTTACCTGAGTGGGTCATGATTTACCTGAGAGGTTCTTGATTTACCTGAGTGGGTCATGATTTACCTGAGCGAGTCTTGATTTACCTGAGTGGGTCATGATTTACCTGAGCGGTTCTTGATTTACCTGAGTGGGTCATGATTTACCTGAGCGGGTCTTGATTTACCTGAGAGGTTCTTGATTCACCTGAGCGAGTCTTGATTTACCTGAGTGGGTCCTGATTTACCTGAGTTGGTCTTGATTTACCTGAGTGGGTGTTGATTTACTTGAGTGGGTCATGATTTACCTGAGCAGGTCTTGATTTACCTGAGTGGGTCATGATTTACCTGAGTGGGTCATGATTTACCTGAGTGGGTCATGATTTACCTGAGCGGGTCTTGATTTACCTGAGCGGGTCTTGATTTACCTGAGTGGGTCTTGATTCACCTGAGTGGGTCTTGATTTACCTGGACGGGTCATGATTTACCTGAGTGTGTCATGATCTACCTGAGCGGGTCTTGATTTACCTGAGCGGGTCTTGATTTACCTGAGTGGGTCATGATTTACCTGAGCGGGTCTTGATTTACCTGAGCGGGTCTTGATTTACCTGAGTGGGTCTTGATTTACCTGAGCGGGTCTTGATTTACCTGAGCGGGTCATGATTTACCTGAGTGTGTCATGATCTACCTGAGCGGGTCTTGATTTACCTGAGTGGGTCATGATTTACCTGAGCGGTTCTTGATTTACCTGAGTGGGTCATGATTTACCTGAGCGGGTCTTGATTTACCTGAGTGGGTCTTGATTAACCTGAGCAAGTCATGATTTACCTGGACGGTTCTTGATTTACCTGAGTGGGTCATGATTCACCTGAGCGGATCTTGATTTACAAGAGCGGGTCTTGATTTACCTGAGTGGGTCTTGATTCACCTGAGCGGGTCTTGATTTACCTGGAGGGGTCTTGATTTACCTGAGCGGGTCTTGATTTACCTGGACGGGTCTTGATTTACCTGGACGGGTCTTGATTTACCTGGACGGGTCTTGATTTACCTGGACGGGTCTTGATTTACCTGAGTGGGTCTTGATTTACCTGAGTGGGTCATGATTTACCTGAGCGGGTCATGATTTACCTGAGTGTGTCATGATTTACCTGAGTGGGTCATGATTTACCTGAGTGGGTCATGATTTACCTGAGCGGGTCATGATTTACCTGGACGGGTCTAGTCTATATGGGAAACTAATAGACTATATTTATATTTATAACGGATATTTTCTCGTTCCTCCATCAACACCTTTCCCCCTCTCTCCTTTTCCCCTATACCACTAACTCACTCATCGCCCTGCCTTCACCTCCTCCTGTCTCCTCCTCCTCCCCTCACACTCTAACTCCTCTCTCCCTCTGTTTTCTGCCCACCCAGCACCAGTTGGAGAGGAAGGACAGCCAGGGCAGCTCCCAGCACAGCGTCTGCAGCCATCGCAGCGCCCACGCCGACTCTCCCAGCCACCCGCCCTCGATCATGCCCAGCGAGAGCGTGGCACCCACTCCTGCTGCCCCCACCCAGCCGCTCCCAGGCCTGCCCCCTCAGGACCCCGCAGATGGCACCCTCACCCTCCAGAAGAAGCCGGACCCCTTTAAGATCTGGGCCCAGTCCAGGAGCATGTACGAGAATCGATGTAAGTGAAACGACCAGTTTATTCCAGGAATGTTGAGGTTCTGCTGACTGAGAGTTTGAATGTGGGTCAAGTTCTGCCCAGCAATATTACGGACCCTCGAAACTTCAATGGGATCATCTGGCAGGAAAAACCTCATGACAGACCTTCAAGATAAAAGCACAAGGAATGGAATGACAGTCCCTTTATAGAAACAAAAAATATCTTAGATAGTCTGAATATTATAGCAAAGAGTTCTTCAGAGGATCTTCCTCTTTCCACAGTTGTTGAGAAGCTTCACACAGACCCAGACACCTCAGTAGAAGAACCACAGTATTGGTCCAGACATTCTGGTGGGTTAGTAAGAGTTGGAGAAACTCTTTCTTCTTTATTCTAATTGAACCGAATGAGGCTGAAGATTCTTTTTGGATTAAAGAAAAATAATTGTTTTAAACATCATTGCCCATTTATTCTACTCTTTGATTCTTCTCATCTTTCCAAACATATCTGTTCTTCTCTTGTATCTTGGTTCTGTTCCTCTTCTTGTTCATCTTATTCAGATCGTTCTTCTCGTTCTTGTTCTTCCTCACATTTTTCTCATTGTGCTTTTTCGTCTTGTTGTTCTTGTTCCCCTGTTCGTTCTTGTTCCTCTTCACTGTCTTCTCGTTGTGTTTGTTCCTCTTGTTGTTCTTGTTCCTCTTCACGTTCTACTCATTGTTCTTGTTCCTCTTCCATTCTTCTCCTTGTTCTGGTTTCTCTTGTTGGTCTTGTTCTTCTTCACGTTTGTCTCCTTGTTCTTGTTCCTCCTCACGTTCTATTTGTTGTTCTTGTTCCTCCTCCATTCGTCTCCTTGTTCTTGTTCCTCTTCAAGTTTTACTCGTTAGTATTGTTCTTCTTCCATTCTTCTCCTTGTTCTGGTTTCCCTTGTTGGTCTTGTTCCTCTTCACTTTCGTCTCCTTGTTCTTGTTCTCCTTCATCTTCTTCTCCTTGTTCTGGTGCCTCTCCTGGTTCTGGTTCCTCTTGTTATCATTCTTCTTCTTCCTGTCTCGTGTTTCTCATTCTTCCCCTTGCTCCTCTTCTTGTCTCCCTAATTATTTATCTTCTTCCTCTTCCGCTTCCTCTTCATATTATAACTTTCCAATTCTCTTTTTCTTTGCAAATAAGTAGATTTACACATTTTTCTAAAGTTTGACTCAAGTTCTCTGTTTTATTCCTGCTCTTTTGTATCTTCTGAGGATTTGTTTTTCTTCCTTATTGTATGAAGCCCAGTTTCAAACTGTATGAAGTTGAGATGGATGAAAAGTTCTGCAGATACAGTTTCTAAAATTATTCCACTTCTCACTTTTTGTCCAACCTGTTCAAGGTGGGAACGTTGCACCTTTATTCCGTGTATATTTACTGTTTTGTACGACACAGAAATTAAACGGTAAGGTTAATGAAGGTTCACCTTTAAGCTGCAGTGGAGTTAATAATGGAGCCGGAGGGCATTCTGGATAAGAAGGGAGCGCCGGCATGCTGGGCTGGCTATCTCCAACTGGAATATGCTGCACTCTTTCGTGAAAAAAAATGCAAAAACAGCACAATTCATTCTCGCCATGACATCATCGGGGTATCTCTGTTTAACGGCGCCACTGTCGAGGCTTGTGCTGTTAGCTTAGAGGCAGAATAATTAAGCCCCGCCCCTCTCCATGTTCATGCCTTCTACACTGAATGATGAAGTGGAATAATCACGCAACATTCCCTTGGACTGGACGGAGGGCTTAGACGGTGTATATATATTTATATATAAATATATATCTATAAATACATTTATACACATAAATACATACCAATAAATACGTATATATACACGTTTCTAGATATATATACATAAATATATATATATACATATATATGTATACACATACATATTTGCATTATTATACATATATAGTATATATATGCATATACAAACATACATATACACATACATACATACATATATATACACACATATATACAGTATATATATATAAACATATATATATATATATATATATATATATATATATATATATATATATATACTGTATATATATATATATATAAACATATATATATACATATACAACACTGTGACGACGTCAAACAACTTCTTTTCTGCTTCTAATAGAAGATCTGATGAAGAGGAGGCAGAAAATCTCCTCAGAATTCTCGATTGTTCTGTTCTGCGTTACATCTTTCAGAACTGTTCCGGTACCGGTGCAGGTGTTTAAAGGGAGAACAGGTCTCCGTGTTCTGTGTAATAAGGAGGTGGCGTCTCTGACGGGTCTGATGTTCTGACTCTGTTCCAGCCGGCGGAGCCGCGTTGCAGTGTTGGTTAATAATCTGGAATCTAGGACTTGTGCTGATTAAATATTAACGGGGCCCAAAGAGGGCTGCTCGGAGCTGATTGGTGTATCTGTTTGATAACCCCTGATGGAGCTGCAGCCCCCCTCCCCCTCCCCCTTTTTTCTTTTTTTTTAAAGTCTGCGGGGGTGGAAGGGAAGCGCAGTGGAAGAAGAAAGAGAGAAGACTCCGGAAGAAAACGAGGCCCAGATTTTTGCAGACTGTTTTTTTTTTCTTTTCTATGAGTTTCTGCCACAATCTGGAATTCTCCAGCAGGAAATCACAATATCAAAAAACCCAATCTAACAAAAAACATGACCAAAGAAAAAAGAATGCAAAGCGGACAGGAAAGAAAATATTCATAAACATATACGTATTTATATATACGTACATACATACATATGTCCAGACACTGCGGTCTGGACCCTGGTCAGCGCCGGGTCAATCACAAGCCCAGCAACAGGAACCCACGACACACACAGGAGCCGAAAACATCGGGGTCATTAGCGGGCGCCATGTGGTGCGAGAAAAAAAGGCCTGCTGGGAAATCTGGCCCTGTGGACGGAACCGACCGACACCGAACCACCTGTGTGATCATGACGAACCCCGACGAGTAACTTTTCAGAATTTCGCTCTGCGAGAATCAAGTGATCCGACTCAGCCGTCAATCAAGTCAAAGAGGCGGGACATATGAGGAGGGGACTGTCGTCTATAAGTGGGATCAGCGATCACTTGTAGATCGTGATAATGGGACCGATAGAGTTTGTGGATGAGGGCAGCGAGCAGGAACTGATTATTATTTATATTTTATATATTGATATTTAATTTGAACTCACTCTTCCTCGTTCTCCTGCGTTTCCTTTTAAATTTCTAGTTTGATATATTTACTTTTTTTCATAGCATTCTGTCTTTTATTTTCTTCTTACTTGGTTGGAATTTTATTTTGAAATTATGTTTTAAGATGCTTTTACCTTCACAAATATTTTTTTTTTTTTTTGTGAAGCATTTTAGGAAATTCTTGGTGCTACACAAATAAAAAACATTGTTATTATTATGATCCTGCATAGATGCTGATCAGTCAACACTGAGCGGAGCTGCTTAGCGGAGCTGCACAGAGTCTTATTCCTTCATGTTTTATTCATACGTTCTCTCGTGTGTTTCAGTGCCGGACTGCCAGGAGCAGGACATTTTCCTTTGGCGGAAAGACACAGGCTTCGGTTTCCGTATCCTGGGAGGAAATGAGCCTGGGGAACCTGTAAGTACCGCCACGCCTTTTAAATGTCATCAGTATGGTCATCATTATAGTTCTGAATCAAACGAAAACCTGACATGGAAGAAAGAAAGAAAGAAAGAAAGAATCCTTTATTAGTCACATAGAGTCATACACAGTACAACATAGTGAAATTACTTCTCTGCATTTGACCCATCCCTGAGGGAGCAGTGGGCAGCCCCTCGTGGAGCGCCCGGGGAGCTAAGGATTCAGGGTCTTGCTCAAGGACCCTACGACAAGTAGACCCTGGTGGGATTCGAACCGGCTACCTTCCGATCTTCTGATTGGGAGACGGCCGCTCTACCCACTGAGCCACAGCCGCCCCACGGTCGTAGACCCGACCCATCCTCTGAATCAGAGTTTAAAATCTCTATTTTCTTTCTTTTTTCTCTCACTCACGTCTTTCCTGAGTCATGGCGGCGTCTCTAACTGGACTTCTTCCTCCCTTGAGAATCATTTCGACAATTTCTTAAGACGAGCTCGCCTACGTTCCTTCTGGTTGTGCGCCGCGTTTGTCTAAAAAGGAGAAAGTCAGAGATTTTGGTGCAGACTTTAGGTCCGTGCCAAATCTTTCTGGGCTGTGATGGCGTCCTTGTCACTCTCGGAGCTGTGTGCCCAAAGATCACATGACCCTCTAAAAGCTCGGCAAACACACAACAGCAAAACAAGCTGTGGAGGAACAACCCCGAAAACATTCGGTAAAACAAACGTAATCACACCCTTCAAATTTAATCACGCTGAGGAACGCAGTAAGTTTCTAGAAGCTAACATTAGAAGAGTGGCTAAAGCTAGCAGGAGCTCAGAGTCAGCCAAGACGCCGCTGTATGTACGTATCTATGATGTCATCGATGGTTTTAAAAACAAAAGGACAAAAGAAGCTAAGTTCGTACAAATTCATTTTTAGACTTAATTCTCAAAATGAATGAAGAATAAAAAAAAAGATATTTCCCCTGCGATTTTGTTCAAATTTGTTCTCAACATTCCGACTTTATTCTCGATCTTGATTTTATTCTGGACATCTAGACTTTATTCTCGACTTTATTATCGACATCGCAACTTTATTCTCAACATCTTGACTTTATTCTCGACCTTTCAACGTTATTCTCGACGTTTTGACTTTATTCTTAAAGTTGCCACTTTATTCTCGACGACTTTATTCTCAACATTTTGACTTTATTCTCGACGTTTTTACTTTATTCTCGACGTTTTTACTTTATTCTCAACATTTTGACTTTATTCTCGACGTTTTTACTTTATTCTCGACGTTTTTACTTTATTCTCAACATTTTGACTTTATTCTCGACATTTAGACTTTATTCTTGAAGTTCCGACTTTATTCTCGACGACTTTATTCTCGACATTTAGACTTTATTCTTGAAGTTCCGACTTTATTCTCGACGACTTTATTCTCGACATTTAGACTTTATTCTTGAAGTTGCGTTTTTATTCTCGACGACTTTATTCTCGACATTTTGACTTTATTCTCGACGTTTTACTTTATTCTCAACATTTTGACTTTATTCTCGACGTTTTTACTTTATTCTCGACATTTAGACTTTATTCTCAACATTTTGACTTTATTCTCGACATTTAGACTTTATTCTTGAAGTTCCGACTTTATTCTCGACGACTTTATTCTCGACATTTAGACTTTATTCTTGAAGTTCCGACTTTATTCTCGACGACTTTATTCTCGACATTTAGACTTTATTCTTGAAGTTGCGTTTTTATTCTCGACGACTTTATTCTCGACATTTAGACTTTATTCTTAACGTGAGATCTCGACTTTATTCTCGACATCTCGACTTTATTCTTACCGTGAGATCTCGACTTTATTCTCGACTTTATTCTCGACACCTCGACTTTATTCTCGACTTTATTCTCGACATCTCGACTTTATAACCGACATCTGGACTTTCTTCTCGACATGAATCAAAAAGAAATCTTCCTCCCCTCATCTTTCTTCTTCTCATGCCTGGCCCTGAAACTCCTTCATAAATACACACTGACGACGGATATGATTATTTGACAGAAGTCTCCAGTCGTTACATGAGATCTTCGTTGGATTCTCATCTTCATCAGTAGCGATGAAGAGTCTTTCAAACTCCATGTGAAAAAAAAGAACTGAAATTGAAAGAAAGATTAAATTGTCACGTCAAGGTTCTCCGACGAGCGTCGAACTCCGGTGGCATTGGAATCTCCTCGACTAGACTGTCTGACAGGATGATGTCACCGCGTTGAAATAAGGTTCTGCTGAAGATTCTCCGGTCCTAGGACCGCTCCATGAGACCTGACACCTTCTGTAGTCCGATCCAGTTCATCCGGTATCCTGTGTTCTTGTCTGTCACAGATCTACATCGGGCACATAGTGAAGTACGGGGCGGCGGATGAAGACGGCCGCCTGCGTTCGGGCGACGAGCTCATCTGTGTGGACGGGACGGCGGTGGTGGGCAAGTCCCACCAGCTGGTGGTTCAGCTGATGCAGCAGGCGGCCAAACAGGGTCACGTCAACCTGACCGTCAGACGCAAGACCACAGGATACGGAGGTGAGGGGGGTTCAATGTCAACCTTCCTGTTTGGGTTCTCCCTGCTGGGCTGGATAAGCAGAACTGCTTCCTTTTCCACTTGAATGAAATACATTAATTGTTCTGTCCAAACCATGTTGTCTCCTCCTCCTCCTCCTCCTCCTCCTCCTCAGTGTCAAAAGGCGAAGGTGACGTTCCCCCGTCGCCAGCCTCCTCTCACCACAGCAGCACTCAGGCGCCCAGCCTGACGGAGGGCAAGCGGACTCCCCAGGGGAGCCAGAACTCCCTCAACACCGTCAGTTCTGGCAGCGGGTCCACCAGCGGCATCGGCAGCGGCGGCGGCGGCGGAAGCGGCAGCGCGGTGGTTCCCGCCTCCCTGCAGCCGTACGATGTGGAGATTCAGCGCGGAGAGAACGAGGGCTTCGGTTTCGTCATAGTGTCGTCCGTGTCCCGGCCCGACGCCGGCACCACGTTCGGTAAGAGAGGTCCACTCGTCCTTTCACTGCTGAGCATCAAACGATTCTAAACAATGCTAAATTTAAAAAAAAATCATCTTTCTCTGATTTACTCCGACTTTCTTCTCAACATTGAGACTTTTTTTCTCAAAATGACGCCTTTGTGTCCTAAATCTAGTCTTTGAGGTTTGGGCTGATAATACAGATTATAAAGTAGTAAAAATTCCTACCAAATGTGTGATTGTTTGACATCTACTCCTTAAATGGAACCAGTGCCACAAATTCAAATGCATGAGCGGTAAGAGAAAGTAGTGACATCATCATCTTTACCTTCAGAAAGGACATTTATGCTTTCTTATCTTTGAGCCTTAAAGGCTTTTGTGCCGAATGGAGTTGGAATGAAATGAAACCGTTCAGTTAACCCGAACAGTTTAATCTCACAAATGGGTGGAATGTCATCGACCCAATGACATCAGATGAGCTGATGTCACCTCCTGAAAGAATTCCTCCCAATTATGAGCAGCCACAGAGGTCGCAATGCGATAATCGTGAGCTCAAGAATCAAGAATTCCTGTATGGAGGGCTCCTCCCTCAGGATCTGGCTTTTCCTGTCAAACGCCATCATCACAGATTACCGCCACACATGGTTCTGCATGTAATTGAGATCCGCTGGGCTCGATCCCTGGCTGTCTGTAGAATCTACACATCACGCCAAAGCAGCATAATCGCATTTATTAAAGTTACTCAGGCGCTGATGAGGAGTAGATCTACTCCTTTAGCGAGCTAGTTAGCCGTTATGACGATGTGCGGTGGTGAGTCACAAGAAAAACACAGGCGTGGATGGAGACTACAATCTCATTAACTATTAAGTATTTAGCCGCTATGCTAACGTTAGCTTCATGAAACCCATTTGAAGTGTGTGATTAAGTTTGTTATGCTGGACGTTTTCGGGGTATTTCTTTTTGTGTCCTACGTTTTAAAACCATAAATGACAGCATACATGACTGTTAGCGTTAGCCTCTCTGCTAACATTAGCTTCCTTGAGTCGCAGCGGAGGAAGGGTGGCTGCAGCATGAGTGATGTAATAAGATGATGAGAATAAATGTAGCACAGATAGCGGCTGGATGACGGTGCAGAGGTTTAGGAAAGAAGACGAGGTGACATCACTTAAATACTTTCTTGCAGTACTTTCCTTGACGTGGTCTCATGTTTTCCCTGGGACTCCTTGCTTGTTTGGATGCACAACTATTTAAAAGCCTAACGCTGCAGTAAAAAGTTGTTTGCTCATTGATCCCTTGCAGGGCGGCGTAGTCATGATCCTGCTGCCGGCGCGTTAAAATGCTGCCAGCACAAAATAGGGCCAGAGGACATATTCAACATTTTTTTCCCAATGGTGCCATGAATTTACATCGCATCCATTTACCACCTACTAGTTTTTCCCACAGCGGTTCACTTAGAAACTAGTCAAACAAAAGTTTGTCACTAACTCCATTTATTACAAATGAATAATAATAATAATAATAATAATACATTTAATTTATAATGCACTTTACATTTTCTATCTTAACTTAATTAAAAAATTCAATATATTACCATTTGCAAACGAAGACACCCTCTAATATATCTTATTTCAACATAAATAGCTAAATAAATAACTATTTACATTTCAAAATAAATGTGCATTTTGTGAATGAATAAACAGTTAATAAATATCTTACGCTCTCTTATGTGAAATGATTTATTTGTACATACTTGTTTGTTGTTTGATTATTGTCACGCCGTCAATGCTAATCCCGTTAGCATGTAAATGGCAATTCCCACTATGTTAGCATTAAGCTAACGGACCGAGTGCTAATTATTTTCCCACATTGCTGTGAGGTAATAAACATTCAGACTTGGACAAAAAAGGACAAAATTAAACTGTAGCCTCACCAGCTACATCTAACTGGGCGGGGCTTAGTTCGTCCGGCGGAACGCCCGAGTAGAACCTATAAAGGATGTACTGCATTATTTTGCATGTTTACTTACTGTCAAAGATAAATCTGGGCTGGACTTGAATTAACACGTAGTGATTTGGATAATAAACCTTTTCTTTTCACTTCCTTCTGCCTTTTTCTGTCCATCCCTTTAATCAACATATCCAATCAACGCAACCAATCAATCAATCCATCACCACAAACCTTTATCACAAAAGCGGGAAATGCTTGTGTGGCCATGCCCCACAAAATAGGACGCATCATCGAGGGCAGCCCGGCGGACCGCTGCGGGAAGCTGAAGGTCGGGGATCGAATATTGTCCGTAAACTGCTGCTCCATCACCAACAAGTCGCACTCGGACATCGTCAACCTGATCAAGGAGGCCGGGAACACCGTCTCGCTCAGGATCATACCGGGTGATGGTAAGGCTTCTGGCCTCACAGTACAATCCTCTTCTGTTGTCTCTCGCCCCCTCTTCCTTTTGTCTTGTTTTATTTGCCTCGTATCTCAGCTGTTGCAACTTATGTCGGTATAAAAAAGATGGAAAGTGGCGTTCACATTTACTCAATAACTTCCCGCTGGGGTGGATTTTTTTCTGCTAGCTTGTTGAAATGTAATAGAACTACGTAATATTGCAGCAGAAGCAGTTTCTATTAGGATCAAAAGGTTTTCCTGGCGTCTCAGAACTTTTGGCGGGGTCCAAACTCGATCGGCTGACGTCAGCGACTTCTGTCCGAAGGGACGCGCGTCTGAGTTGCCATGGTGACACGATGTGTTGTAATAATGATAATAACAAGTAATAAATAGTCGTAAAGTAGAAAGTTGTTGGCTAATAAGAAAGGACGAATAGGAAATGTTTATAGCTGTCGAGCGATGCTTGCTATAAAGCTAACACTCTTTACAGTAAAACGTAGGTCGCTTACCCACAATTCTCTCTGTGAAGTAGAGCAGCAATACTTTACAGGGCGTTCGAGAGTCTTACCAGTTCAGATACGTAGGCAACTTTGAAAAAAAGAAAAGAAAAGGCATTTCGGCAAACAGGACAGCAAAAAAATAATCAAAACAGCTCGTTTCTGCCTTGGACCTTTCAAACAAAACTTTATTGACAATCATGAATAGAGACAACAGGCTGCAGGAGCCGGACGGGCTTCCCCAAACTCTGATTGGGACTGAGCGAGTGGAAATGAAACGGCCGAGGCTCAAAAGTCGTACAGAGTGAAACCCAGCTTAAGGAGCCTGAGACGATTGAGTCGGGCTCGGACCGAGCTAAACGCCTGCTAGCGTGTTTGCTGCAGAGCTCCGACTCTTTCTAACAGGAAACGGCAGGAGAAGACAGTCGTCTGGTTCTTCCCCTCCTGGAAGAGGACAAGAAATAGACTGATGCAAAAAGAAAAGATGTGCTTGTTTGCTCTGCCGTCATGCATGAGGGGCCGGCGGGGTCCGTGAGGGAACGGCAGAAGACAACGTCACAGCCAGTTAGCGACAGGTTGAATGAAGACGCTTGTGGCATGTCTGAACTCTAGAAGGCCTCATCTGGACTCTGACGTTTTGTTCTCCAGAGGGCCGTTTGAAAACACGACTGTGGGCGAACGCGTTCACCAAGAGCAGATTCATTTTCTTTATTCGTGTTTTGTTTTAATTTTGTTTGCTTATTTGATCTCTGCTTGTCTCCAGAATCTTCCAATGCTTCTCTGCTAACCAATGCTGAGAAGATAGCTACCATCACCACCACACACACACCTCACCAGGCCACGGAGTCTCGGTAGGTGGATGGGTTTTTTTTGTTTGTTTTTAAATTTGTATAAATGCAAAAACCTGCATTTATATAGGTTTCTGTTCTTCTTCTTCTTCTTTTTTTCATAGGAATAACTCGAAATCCAAAGGAGCCCCTCCTCCTCCTCCTCCAACACAGACTCAGACCACACAGGTAAGACTTTTCCCTCCAAAACACATAAAACTGTGTAACAATGAACAAAGATAAAAATGCCGATCAGCTATAAAATAATAATAATAAAGGCGTGTGACACAATAATTCTTAATCTGTCAGAACCATTAGACATTAGAAGTTCTGATAAAACATGCCGACACCTTAAACTCCCATCACTGCTGAGATTTCTGTACGTCCGTAACAAACATGTAGGCATGACAACGGGTTTACTCAGAGTCAAGGTCGCTGGGAAAGCTTCAGCTTCAGAATAGATTCAGACCATGTTCTGATTTATTCATTGGGTTTAAGTTAATTAATGGTCAGCCTATAAAAGTTCTGTCAGGTGTTCCATCCAGAGGGAGAATCATTGCGATATTTTTGACCAATTCCAATATTTTTTTCTTTAAAAATGTAACAGCGTAATGAGTAGCGTATTTTAAGTGCTCTTATTTTGAAGGATTGCAGTGGAAGTAAGGCTGGTCGGCATTGTTTATGTGTTCTGACTTGTTGTGAGTAATGAATTAATGAAACCTCCCTGCGGTCGTTTCTTAAAACAATTGTATGAAATGTTGAAGTGAAAAATAAAACTTTGTAAGCGACGTTCAGTCCATCATATGTTATATATTGGCTTTGCTCAGGGGCTTAAGGGCTCATGGCTGACTCTGGGCTATCTTTACCTGGGCTACCTTTAGCCGCTCTGCTCACTTTAGCCGCTCTGCTACCTTTAGCCGCTCTGCTCACTTTAGCCGCTCTGCTAACTTTAGCTTCCTGAAACTTGCTATGTTCCTGATTACATTTGAAGAGTCCAATTAAAGTTTGCCGTGCCAATTGTGTTACAAATTGGGATTTTTTGATTTTTCGACTTTACTTGCGAGATGTTTGTAGCCATGTTAGCTCGCGCTTGGTCTGCGTGTGCGGCGCATGCGTGTGACCGTCACCCATTCGGCTCTGTGAGGCTTCTCGGCTGACTGTCAATCGCTTCAAACTAGGTCTCTAATTGTGAAGTTTAACAAATGAGAAAAAAAAGGCCATGGATGAACGAGAACTGAAGAATCCTGCAGGTCTTTATTCTGGAACTCAGCATCACGGTGGGCGTCACCTCCTCTTTTAGCACTATAACTCTTTGACTGTGCGTATTGAAAGAAATCTGTCCAGTTTTAATGGTTCAGCCGTGTAAATAGAAGGAGTATCAATCACTTCACCTGATGAGAGGTGGAGGAAGAGCAGGTCACTAATGATCCCCACCTCCTCCTCCTCTCCTCGTGTTGAAGTCGCGCTACAGAAGAAGCTGCTTCCTGGCTTCGTTCCCAGCCTCCGTGGACACGAGCTAGCGCGTTCCTGATTGATGATCCGAAAGCCTTATGAGTTGTGAAAGGAAAGAGAAAAAAAAAAAGAAGAAGCTGCGAACAAAAGGAGCTTAAAATAAATACAGATCATAGGATTTCATTCTGAGCTCCGTGTCAGTTTGACAGGAAGTTGCAGAGAATCCTCTGTTTGAGGCGTTAATAATAGAAATAAAAAAAAGAGTGTGATCAATGTGAGCATATTCTTCTCGTGTCGAAAAATCCAGCCCAATGAAACAAAGACAGTTTCCATGCAGCCGGCCAGGGAATGTCAGGGGGTGTTGAACAGCCATCTTTAATTCCACTTTTAACATCATTAGGGTTCAACGACTTTTATAAAGTCTGACAGGCCGATTCTGATTTTTCTTTTTTACATTTTAAAACCTTTAAAACCATTTAAAATACATAGAAACATAGGGGTCGTCGACGGTTCTGCAGTCAAGTTAGCTTTAGCCGCTCCGCTAACGTTAGCCTCTAGAAACTTGCCATGTTCCTCGGGGTGATTACCTTACCTGAGTTACAAATTGCGATATTTGTGTTTTCTGGTTTGCTTGTGAGATGTTTGTCGCCAAGTTAGCTCATGCTATCATGCTAGGTGTGCGAGTACAACGGGTCACGGGTCAGCTCTGATGGTTCTAACTTGACATTGAACTTGGGTTCAAGAACTCTTTGATGCATCTTATGCCCCATGGGTCAGTCACTCTTCTTCTTCTCCTCTTCTTCTCCTCACCTCTCGCCCGTTGATTGTCCTAGGATGCCGAGTTCTACTCTGTGGACCTGGAGCGGGACAGCAAAGGCTTTGGGTTCAGCCTGAGAGGCGGACGGGAGTACAACATGGACCTGTATGTGTTGAGACTAGCAGAGGATGGAGCTGCAGTCCGAAATGGCAAGATGAGGGTATGAACGCATTAAAAGTCCAAATCTGTGGCAAAGTTCTTCTGGTTTCTCTCCCTGATGGTGACGGGCGGTTCTGTTTAAAGGGGCCAGATTAACGTGACCTCTTGGTTTTAGGTGGGAGATGAGATCCTGGAGATCAACGGTGAGAGCACAAAGAACATGAAGCATTCCCGGGCCATTGAGCTGATCAAGAATGGCGGTCGCAGGGCGCGGCTGGTCCTGAAGCGGGGAGATGGATCAGTACCAGAATATGGTAGGCACCCATGCTGCACTGTTCTCCTCTTCCTCCTGCAGATGAAACTGTTAACTGTTGTGCAGGATAAGAACCTTAGAATGACTCAAGCTTGGATGAAGACTAGATTGAAGCTTCACAGGTTGTGGCAGCAGATGAACATTAAACTTTCAAATTAAAAGCATAAAAATGCCAAATATTCTTAATTAACAGAGGTGGAAAGAAACTTTCAAACATAACAGAAGTGGGAGCAAATACTTTGTTTGTGTACTTAAGTAGAGTTTTCACTCATCAGTTTTGAATCCAGTAGCTCAGGATGAGTGGATTAAAACTTGAAAAAGGGAATAATCGCTAACTAACCGGCACAAATAGACGTTCCGCTCCAGTAGGACAGCGGAGGTGGACGCCTCTTCCCTACTTAGGTTTATTTGTTGTCTTCTACCAAAACATGAAATGAGCAAAGAACGAAAGAAAAATGGCGGCTCTTAAAAAAAAAAAAAAAACCCGTGGAAGTAGATTGATCGGTCTTTATTCCAACTCCTGCTAACGTTTCGTCTTCATCTGAGCAAGAGTAAGATGTGATGGAGATCAAACAACTTCTAAAATGAGTTGTACAATTGGCTATTTGATGTCACGATGTGAGGATCAAAGGATCAAAGGATCAAAGGTTGAAAGTAATTGGAGGTGGGGCGTTAGATGAACAGGAAGTGCAATGCAATTGGCCCGTGAGGTCATAAGAGTATGTGTCGCTACGTTTCCGTACGACACCTTTGACCGATAAAGGTTTTTTAAGTCGTACCGACTTAACAGACCTTTTGTTTATAAAATGAACCTGTAGCAGCATGTTTACGCTAAAGAGTAAGGGGCCAAGGATGGAGCCCTGAGGGACACTAGAGGTCAAAGTGGCCACAGAGAACGAGACGTTAACCAATTAAGAAAGTTCGATTAGCAGGATATTCGTTTTTTGGTATATTAAAGCAGAATTGAAGCAGAATTATGTGACCAAAGAAATAAAAACGTTTTTCTAAAAACATACTTTTTTCTTTTTTCCATGCTAAACTAAATTTCATCATAAAATAATTTTTAAAAGTCAGATTTTTCTTTCTTTCTTTTTTTTTACCGTTTAAAAACATTTCTTGAATAAACAATTTGTCCAAGAAATACGAAACGAATAAACTTTACCTTAGAAACACGCAAAGAAATATTTGATCCACACTTGTTCTTGTGGCTGATGACATTAAAGGGTTAATATATTGTATTCAGTCAGAAACAGCCCTTAAAAATGTGAATAACCTTCTACCAGAGTATACGGGTAGTGTACAGAGTACAGAGTACCGAGTACCGAGTACCGAGTACAGAGTACCGAGTACCGAGTACCGAGTACCGAGTACCGAGTACAGAGTACAGAGTACCGAGTACCGAGTACCGAGTAGGTATCAGAGGCTGTACTCTTTGACTTTTATCCGAGTAAAGGAGATTAAAAAATACTTCTACCTTCATCCACCACACAGACCTTTTTTCCACCTCTGAATATTCTCTGTCGGGTTTTATTCGTCAGCGTTGATCTCAGGTTTATCAGAAGATCCCGACGTTTCCTTCCCTCTCCGATGTTTTTAGATTCTGTGTGTAGGATATGAGATTTGATTGTATTTCACGACGAACCCCTTCTGCCCTTTTTTTTGTAAAGATGAAGATGTAAAACAGCCTCTTGTCTGTTTTATTTGTTCTCTCCTCTCTGCTCCTCCTTCTTTCCTCTCTGATCGTCTCTGGTCGCTGGGCTCTTCCTCCTCTCTTCAGCGATGATGTCTCCTCATCTCGCTGTCGGTACAATGAGGAATGACAAGATGGGAGAGCCCTGTTTCTACCTAATGGGCCAAAATCAAACCACGGTTTGTAGCCAAGAGTCTGTCCCCCCCTCCCTCCCCTCTCCCCCCCTCCTCCCCCGTCATGACCTCCCTCTCGATCTTATCCACCCTCTCAACTCATTCCTACTTAAATCCCACCTTGTGTGTGTTTGCGCACCGCTGTGTTCTAAAGTGTGCATGCTTTGTCTTGTCATGCCGAAAATAAACTTGATTTAACTTTTTTAGAGCTACATGAAACATGGAAGGAAATAAAAAAAACACCCGACCCATTGCGTCCCCCCCTCCCCCCCATACCAAATATTGTTCCTCCGCCCGTCCTCTGCTTCTGACATGCAGCTGCTTTAGCAAACGGTGACCTGAAGCCAAACACACTCTTTTTTCTTTTTATGCTTTTGGTTGTTTCCTCCCAGCGATGCACTTTGAGTGACTCGTCATCTTGTTTTGAATAATTGCCCAGGTGTCTGTTCTGTCGTTGAAAAACAACGCCCCCCACTGGCAGATGTGTTTTGTGCACCAGCGTTATGGCTAACATTACAGTGTGTCTCAACCCTCAGTCCCGTACAATATATATATATATAATAATAATTATAATAATACATTTAATTTATATATATATATATATATATATATATATATATATGTATATATTAATGGTGCTAATGTAAAACTTAATGTTTTAAAAACATCAGTTTTCCTAATTGTTTTTCTGGATATACTATATATATATATATATATATATATATATATATATATATATATATATATATATATATATATATATATATATATATATATATATATATATATATATAAAATGTATTTGACGTGTGAATGAGCAAATATTTATGCATGATAAATCTTTGCATCGACTGTCGACATCTTCACATTGATGTCTCCTGAAGACGATAAATGTCGCCTCATTGACGTCAAAGGTCCGTGTTTGTTTTGGTATTTGTGTTTTTCCTTTATTATATTGAAATAAAAAAACGAGTGGTGATATGATTTTTTTTTGTTTTCAGACACAAGAATCAAAATCCCATGATAACTGATGCAGTCCATCATATCAGAATGATTTATGTTCTGGTCTGACAGCAGACTGACCTACCGAAGCTCCTACTGCATGATACACCAGTACTACTGGTTTACTACATGATCCATCCTGGAGATGATGAGACACCACAACTACTGGTTAACTGCATGATCCCTGCTGGAGATGATGAGACACTAGTACTACTGGTTTACTACATGATCCCTGCTGGATGTGATGAGACACCAGTTCTACTGGTTTACTACATGATCCATCCTGGATGTGATGAGACACCAGTTCTACTGGTTTACTACATGATCCATCCTGGATGTGATGAGACACCAGTACTACTGGTTTACTACATGATCCCTGCTGGAGATGATGAGACACCAGTACTACTGGTTTACTACATGATCCCTGCTGGAGATGATGAGACACCAGTACTACTGGTTTACTACATGATCCCTGCTGGATGTGATGAGACACCAGTGCTACTGGTTTACTACATGATCCCTGCTGGAGATGATGAGACACCAGTGCTACTGGTTTACTACATGATCCCTGCTGGAGATGATGAGACACCAGTACTACTGGTTTACTACATGATCCCTGCTGGAGATGATGAGACACCAGTACTACTGGTTTACTACATGATCCCTGCTGGAGATGATGAGACACCAGTGCTACTGGTTTACTACATGATCCCTGCTGGAGATGATGAGACACCAGTACTACTGGTTTAATACATGATCCATCCTGGAGATGATGAGACATGATGAGGCTTGTTAACGACAACATCCGCTGTCAGAAAACCAAAAAAAACATAATTCATTTCTGTCTCCTTTTGATGTTATTTTTTCAGAATCAAAGTAGAAAGTTTACACCAAATCATTTTTTTCAATTTTGATTCTTGTGTCTCAAAATGAAAAATCAAACCGCTCGTTTCTCACGTTTTAAAATATTCTTATCTGAAACCAAACAAAAACACTAAATACCCAAACAGACACAGAAACCCGTCTGTAAATTCCACAAACTCCTTCTTCTTAGTCAACATGCTCCTCCCTGTTTTCCTCTCCTGCAGACGGCAGCAGTGACGGGAACCCTCCCACACCCGGGCCACAAAACTCTCCGGAAGTGAGAACGCTGCCGCCTAGAAGCAGATTTCACACCCCATTGGAGTCCAGTTATCCACCAGACCTTCACAAACCATCGAGCCAGGAGGAGGCTGTGCGAGGCCCGGACCGGGACAGGAATATGGACAGTGCTGAGTCGGACCACCTGGATTACCAAGGCCAGCAATTTAACCCCCGTCATCATCACACCTGGAATAACAATCACAGCAAAAGTTCCCCCAGTCAGCAGTCTCCAGAAACCAGCGGCGGCGGCGGCGGCGGCGGCGGTGGCGGCGGCAACAAGAAGGGTCGAGGCCGCAAAGTCAAGAAGTCTGAGTCGGAGAGCGGCATCTCTAAACTCCTGAAGACTCTGAGGAAGGACGGCTCGGGGAAGAAGGCTGCGGCTGCCCTGAAAATGCGAGGGCGGGATCTCTCCAGCAGCAGTTCCACGTTAGACGGGAAGTATCGCGCCAACCGCCGCGGCTCTCTCGATCGATCGCCGACCCAAAGGCGCGGCGCGTCCCCCGATCGTCGGCGGGCCAAATCGATGGACCGCAGGACAGAGAGGAGGCATCGGGACCGAACGCCCGAGAGGGAATACGATGACGGAGGGTTCCTGGCCGTCACCCCTGAGCGCAAGTTCTGTGAGCGGAGGCTCCTCAAGGACTCGCCGATGGCGGGGCGGGTCAGGGAGGCCACACCCCCCGACCACCCCAACCACAACGGGGACGCTTCTACTCCGTCCAGAGGACGCACGTACGATCGATCGACAAAGAACGGCAACCTCCTGAGAGACTCTTCGTCGGAGAGGAGGGAGGAGCAGTATCGCACGAACGGGACGCCGGAGAGACGGTACCGCGTGGAGCGGGACTCCTCCCCCGACAGCAACTACAGTCGGGACGAGCTGAACTACGCCGCGGCGCCCAGACTGAAGGACTACTACAGCATGATCAAGAACAACGCCGGTCACAACAACGCTGCCTACAACAACACGGGCCACAACAATAACGCAGTCGGCCCGAACGGCCCGAAAGGCCCGAAAGGCCCGAACCAGCTGCCCGAGCCCAAGAGGAGGCTGTACAAAGAGAGCCCAAAAGACCTGAGCATCTGACGCCGAGCAGAACCACCCCTGGCCGCTCTCTCCTCTAACACTGGAATTGGACCTCTGAGGATACCGACTCTACTGCTTTAAACCGGTTCACCGGTTTTGCCTGGACCCCCTCCCGATCCAGAGATTCACAAAACAGCGGGAGAACAATCCTCCTCTCAGCCGCTCACTTGTTTTCTGTCATGTCGGAGTTGTTTTTGATCACAAACACACAAAGTTGTTGTGCTTTAGTTGAGGTATTTCATGTGCCTGCTTTTTAAAGTCAGTGGTATTTACTATCTTGAACATCTTTGTTCCCTCAGAGCTATGAAACATTCTTCTTCCAGTCCTGGTTACTGCAAAAAGCTTGTTTTCCCACTCGGTTTTGTTTTTGTTTTGTTTTTTGCGTTCTTGAACGACTTTCCTGAACAAACTATAGCACAATAATAAACTGACGGTTCACAAGAGGTGGGGAAGTCACGCCGGACTTTCAGGGCGAAAAAGAATCTAAATTGAAGATGAGATGGTAGAGGAGTGATAAATATATATATATATATATATACATATACATATATATGTATGTATATATATATATATGTATATGTATAATATATGACTTTTTTTTAGGGATTTCATCACTATTTATTTCTAATCTGGCACATATGTGGAGCACGCTTGGTCTCTTCGTTTGAAAACCCAGGTAGAAGTCCACACTGTACCTGGGAGAAGCATGCTGTATCCTCGCTGTTGCATCTTATCTTTGAAATGTTTGGCAGCTCATCCTCCCTTTGTCTGAAAACGCCATCATGGAAGGAAAAACAAACATCAGGTGACCCACATCCACGGCGCCGATCCTTCGCTGCTCCTGTTTAACTCTTTCATGTCCTCGCCAAGAAAACAACTGAAAGAAAAAAATAAATCTTCATTTTATCCATTTAATATCTTAGACGTGTCAAATTTTTTACCATTAAATGACCCCAAAAAAAGAAAAAAGGTTAAAAAAAAATTGCATGATGAAATTTTGTACTTCATGGAAAAAAGTCAGTTTGAATTCGATTACTTCCACGTTTTGGTAAAGTTTGTTTTTAGAAAAGTGTTTGACCCCCTCCAGACTTTTCAGTAAGCCCGAAAACGCTTTAATATACCCCAAAAAATCCATTTTGCGTTATGAATAGGACTTTGTGAACGCGGTGGTGTCCCCCAGGGCTCCGTCCTCGGCCCCTTGCTCTTTAGCATACACATGCTGCCACTGGCTGGTATTATAAACAGGTTCAGTCACATTTCTCACTAAGAAAAAAGACTCAAAATGTGCCCAACCAAACGGTTGAGCGGGACATCAAAGGGTTAATGCAGCAGGGAAGGAACTTGGCGCGTTTCGACAAAAAAAGCAAAACAGTTTCTCTGTTTAAGGGGGTTGAAAAAATGTCAAAATGTGTTTCTCATCCGGTTCTGAAATTGGAAAAGCCTGAATTTTGTGGCCGCAGCAGCTTGAAGCTGCCTGGACACACGGTTGATGGAGTTTAACACAGATATGTGATTTTATCCCCGTGTGAGATGCATGATTGTGGTTTAAACACTTTATCCGAGCGAGGAGAATGGAGAAGGATCCAACAAGCATCGTCAGCCCCTCGTCTTCACGCTGATGATCCCGCGCGCTCCGTCATTGTCGGCCACGTGTGGAGAGTCACGGTACCGGAGGAGTCCGATCTGCCACGCTGAGCCACGCTGTCACGCCACTGGAGTCTGACTGCTGCTTTATGATGTGTCGTTACGTCGTGTGTGTGTGCGTGTTCTCTGTTTTACGTTTCGTTAGAAACCCCAAGGTAAACTGGAAAAATCACAACCGACGCATCGTTCGATCACTGTCGTCGCCACGGTACTGCACGGACCAGAAAAGTAGACGTCGAGAGAATTGAACCCCTCCGCCATCACCTTTAAAGAATTTTCCGTTGAAGTTTTTGTACGTCCAACTATTAGGAACCCGTCACGGATTGAAACGTTGCCTTTTTTCTTGTACAAAAGAGAAATTTATGAAGCCTCAGCAGCTAAAAGTATATCGTGTTTATATCTCTGAAATGGACCTGATGATTAATGGGGATTATGTTGATTTACTCCGGTTCAGGTATGTAAAGACATTTTCAAACGAATGACCGTATTTGGTCAGTGGAAGGAAACTGTTTGATGGTTTTAAGTCTCTCTTGATGGTTAGCCTGCCTTTGTATTATAAAGCACTCGTATGCAGTCTGTGTTCTTCAAGCATTAGTTCTCGCAGTGTGCTCCGGACAAAATGTTGTCTCTGTGTTGATAAAAGCAGTACATGTATATGGGCCAATCTTTTATATATATATATATATATATATATATATGTATATATATATATATATATATATATATATATGTATATATAAACTATGCATATATAAATACTACATTGTTCATAGCTTTATTTGACCCATGAAGCTATACATACAGTAACATTAGTCTAAGTACAAGTAGGTGTGGACTTATGCAGCTTCTCTCCTCCAGATGGATTACGATGTATATGTAGCTATCAAAGAAGTCTGTGAATGCTATTTTTATTATCAAATAAAGTTTTCCATACAAATACAAAAGCATTTTCGACAACTTTACTTTTTTTTTTTTTTTTTTTTTTTTTTTTTTTACAGTAATGTCTCCGGAGAGAAGCTCGAGTTTGTTTTTTTTCATCCGACTCACACGATGACACGACGTCTTGATGCGCAGCTTCAAAGGCTTTGGTTGACGTTTTTTTTTTTTTACGAAAGAAAGGGGGAAAAAAATTCCAAAGAAGTAAACCAGAAATAGCGCCAAACGGTCTGGGAATTATTTGTCTGCTTAGAAAAGTGTTAAATCCACTTAATGCTGCAGAAGATAAAAAATGAAATGAAGTGTAAGAAAAAGAACTGTGTCAGTTTAAAAAAAAAAGCACCTGAACCCAAATCATATCATTAATCTCAAAAATCTCAATAATGCTGGTTTTCTTAAGCATCAAGCACCAGTTTTTATTTATTTTTTATTTTTATTAATGGCCAATCACGCTATAAACATTCAAAACAATTTCACAATTTCAAACAGTTGGATAAAAACATCAATAATACTCAGATACTGATTGAATAAATATATTATTTGATTTAATTGAATGAGGAAAATAGTTTTTCTTGGATGCCTGGGAGGCGATGGATCCATTCCAAACTTCAAACGTCTCCTTTTTTTACTCCTTCTGAACCTTCTAGCGAGTTTTTAATGAGCGACGGAGGGAGAAATAAATATTTGTGACCTCTAATGAGGCGTCCACCTCTTAAACCTTCATGAGAAGCTGTGAGGTGTAATCCCACTAACAGGTTCTGACAGGTGAAATCGGAGCGTCACACCGGTTTGACCTTGAACCCTGTCTCCAGTTCACCACTTATCCCTCCTCAGACTACCTTGCCAACCCCTGCAGGACGTAAACCCCGGGAAAGATCTGAAGTGTCTGGAGGTGATCTGACCCCCGGTCCTGCAGCCCTCACAACCCGGACCTTGTCCTCGTCTCTCGGACAAACCGTCTCGTTTTTCCCTGCGTCAAACACGTCGACTTTGACGAGCAAATGTCCCGCCCACCGCCAGGATCCACGTTATTCTGACTTCACCTGTCGGCGGTTATAATGTTATGGCTAGCCAGGTTAACGTAAAGGTGGCGTATTGTGCAGAGACCCCGGCAGTAGGACAAACTCATTTATCGTACTTCCGAAAAATCACATAACATTTTTAAAAGCGATAGAAAACGTCTTTGAAAACGTCTCACATCGTAAATTATAAAGAATTAAAGTGTTAAAACTTGTTTTGATCTCAGGTGGTTCCTCCAAATAACGAAAAAAAATCTCATTTCTCTTTCCTTGTAACTGAAATAATTATTTATAATACTTTGTCAACTGTTATTGACTTTTTACTTAAGACAGAACAACTATCTTAATTGGCTTTTATGTCCGCCGGTGACACAAACAGCTGTTTTCTATAAGAAAGGCTTTTTTGTTTTTTAGCGTAGCGGGCCTAGCGTAGCTTAGCTAAGTAACAATTTGGAATAAAAGAGAAATAATGTGGACTGATAACGTGGTTCTACACACATTTTGATTATGTTTGATATTCGTATTATATCTCTATTATATCTCTATTATATCATAATTGGTCATTTTTCCCTAACTTTAATATTAGTAAGTAATTTACTAATATTTAGGAATTTGTTTGTGTGCTATATGATGGAAACGAAGAAAACAAGATAATGATTCTATTTCCTTTAATATACCTTTGCAGCATCAAGGTTGCTGTAGATAATAACGTTATTAAATAATAAACGAATCATCGATCTGGAAGGATATAATAATAATAATAATACATTTAATTTATCTCGGTTATTAAGAACCGCAGGTCCTCCATGTTAACTGAAAAGAAAAAATAACATTTGCATGTAAATGTGAATAATGCGTCACCTCCCAGCAAAACACGGGTCTTTTATTTTTGTGTTATTATCATCATTATTATTATTATTATTGCTGAAATGTCTGAAACAAAAAAAACAAAAACACGTAACACGACTTCTTTACGACTTCTTCTCTTTCTAAAGGTGGAACGCAACACATTTTGTCAAATGGGTTCATAATATCGTCCGAACTCCATCGCAAGTCCCCGATCGAACGGAAAAATGAACTGATATAACTGATATGATATAATAATCTATGGAACCCCCGTTTAAATCTGTCCTGTGATCAACACGCTTATTAATCATAATCGGATTTTGTTCTGGTGTCTATTCATATTCATCCCTGATTAATAATGTCCTAATCCCTCAGGTCCGACACCTTCAGATCCAAGGTGACCTTTAATGGAAACCAGATTACAGCCTGGGCGTAGGAGTCTGGACTCTGAGCCCCCGTCTTGTGTCCGAAACCTTCGGTCGCTAAAAACCGATCAATGGCGTTTATTCATTTTTGACTGAATTCATTTCACTCACCACGCGTGTCGCCGGCCAAACTGTAATTAAAACAGGAAGAGGTTGAGTCATTTGCAAAGTGCGTTTTATTTTACGTTGCCTTGATTACATGCCTCTACATTCAAAGATAAGCCAGTATCATATAGGATCCAACTGTAAAAGAGGAATCTTTTGTTCCCGTTCCTCTGGGGAAGAAAAAATCTCAGATAATGAAGTTGGATATTCTGTACATACAGGAAACGGGCCGACCTTTCCCTGGAACTGTCTTTAGGTTGAACCAACTCATTTGTAAAAATACAAAACAGGTAGATATTTCTGTAGACGTTTTCCCGGTGGAGCAGAAGTCTTCTTCTTCGGTGGTGGATCGTAGAGCCGATGGTGACGGCCCTGTTTATGCAGGAGACACGGAGCTGGAGGAGACGGAGGAGGCTTCTGTTTTGGAAGCGGTAGATGCTCCCTCCTCTTCCTCGAAGGGATTCTTCCCGCAGCACAGGGTGGTGATCATGCAGTTGCGGAACTGCTTGTTCATGCAGATGTAGATCATCGGGTTGTAGATGGAGGAACTCTTGGCAAAGAAGGCCGGGATTGTCATTAGGACTGGTCCGAACTCTGAGCCCTGATGCGTGAAGATCCACCAGGCCGTGCTGGCGTAGGGCAACCAACATACCAAGAAGGCGACGACCATGATCACCACCATGCGGCTGACTTCCCTCTCGGCCCTCTGGGTGGTCTCGGACTCCTGCTGGGCGGCGGCGGCCTCCTTTACGGCGCAGAGCAGGCGGCCGTAGCAGAAGAAGACGATGGTGAGCGGGATCATGAAGTGGCAGACGAACATGTAGATCACGAAGGACTCGTTGTTGAAGCCCTCGGCGCGGGTGTAGTAGTCGACGCCGCATGAGCACTGCATGCCCTCGGGGATGTAACGGGACCACCCGACGAGCGGGGGCACGGCGCAAGCACAGGCCATCGTCCAGGTGCAGACCAGGCCCATGATTGCGTGGTTCTCCCCGAAGCGGAAGTTGCTGATGGGCTTGCAGACCACCATCCACCTTTCCACAGCCAGAACCACGAGTGACCAGAGGGCGATTTCACCGCCCAGCGTCGCAAAGAATCCCTCCAGATTGCAGCCGAGGCGTCCGAGGACAAAGTAGCCGTGCATGGAGGTGTACATGGTCGTGGTGAACCCTCCAAACACCATGAAGAGGTTGGCCACGGCGAGGTTGAGCAGGATGTAGTTCAGAGCGGTCCGCAGCTTCTTGTGTTCCAGGGTGACGTACAGAGTGAGGAAGTTGACGGGGAAGCCCACCAGGATGAGGAGGAACATGTAGGCGCCCAGGGCAGCGTAAGCCGCCGGGTTGACAAGGTAGTACTGAGGGTATTCATAAGGGTTCCGGACAATGCCGGTGGTGTTTAGCATAGGGACATAAAAGTATGGTCCCTCTGTGCCGTTCATGGTTGTAGCTGGCGGTTACGATCAGCCTTCTGCGGTTATTCTTCTGGCTGCTCGGGAGAGTGATGGGAAGGGACCTTGCTACAAACGGATCCGGGGCCGGCTTTTAAAAAGGCCCACCTGGGATTATCCTTCCCCAAATCCGTCAGCACAAAGTGATTTAGGCCAGAGTTAATATCTAATCCAGCCACCACTGCAAACATAACTGACCACTCATCAAGATATTAAGGTTGGCCCTGTCCAGGTCCATCACGGAGACGTCCGCTCACCCTACAGCGTGATCAGAACTCTTTTTTCCCCTGCATGAATAAGCAACTTCTTCAGGAAAACGAGGGGAGAGTGTTTTCGTAGAAAGAGCTCCGAACCGCCGCTACGATCTTGTGTTTGAGGCGGGGAAACCAGCTAGTGAATAAATGAGCCTTTCATTCAGAGTACATAAAAACATACGTTTTTATTTTTTATGTACTCTGAAAACATAAGTTTTCATACGTTTTTATATAGAAGAATCAGTACCGACGAGTCTCTACGTGTGTAGGCCCCCCCTCTGTCCAGGCTGTAGCCCACCTCCTGCTGGACATCAGCTGGGGTTTGACCTACGACCCCTTTTGCAGCCCTGCAATGGATGTGGTGTAATAGAAAATGGATGGATTGAAGAATAGATGGATGGATGGATGGATGGATGGATGGATGGATGGATGGATGGATGGATGGATGGATGGATGGATGGATGGATGGATGGATGGATGGATGGATGGATGGATGGATGGATGGATAGATAGATAGATAGATAGATAGATAGATAGATAGATAGATAGATAGATAGATAGATAGATAGATAGATAGATAGATAGATAGATAGATAGATAGATAGATAGATGGATGGATGGATGGATGGATGGATGGATGGATGGATGGATGGATGGATGGATGGATGGATGGATGGATGGATGGATGGATGGATGGATGGATGGATGGATGGATAGATAGATAGATAGATAGATAGATAGATAGATAGATAGATAGATAGATAGATAGATAGATAGATAGATAGATAGATAGATAGATAGATAGATAGATAGATAGATAGATAGATAGATAGATAGATAGATAGATAGATAGATAGATAGATAGATGGATGGATGGATGGATGGATGGATGGATGAATCAAACTATGTGGATAAGAACCGACAAATGTCACATAATTTCCCCGTTTATTTTAGCGTAATTCATCTTTAATTTGGACGTTACTCTTCAGCGGGACTGTTTTTCTACTTGAGATGCTCGTCTTCCTCCTAAAGTCTGACGCATAGAGAACTTTGAGGGGACAAAAATGGCTTTGATCCTGGCACGGATCAAAGCCAGAGATAACATTTGTAAAATCGCTCCACTTTTTTCTTGCGTCTGGCACTGGTGCAGGTGGAGCCGGGGGTTGTCTGTACGCGGCTGAAGGTGGAGCAGAGGCAGTGGTGTTGCTGACTGATGGAGCGTCTTAGCTGTGGGTAAGGAGCTCAGCACTTTCCTAATGGGTGCTGTATTAAAGAGATTTGGGTCTTACGTGTTACTCTCACAGCCTCTAATGGATTTAATGTCACACAGGGTCATCCTCGCTCCTGCTTTCAGATCAGACACCCTCTTCGTCTTCTTCTTCTTCACCGTCTTCTTTGTCTGTTTACAATGTGTCGATGAATTTATACGGTTCGATTTGTCCTTTAGTTGGAAGTGTCTCTCTCTTTCTTTTTTAACACTTTCTGAAACAAACTATTTGAGAGGGCGTGTTTGAAATATCTTGATATACGTCCATTTTCTTGTTTGTGCGTTTTGTCGCATTTTCTTTAATGGAATGTTTACACGAAAAAAGAAAAAGAAACAAATAGGACAAGAAAAGGTAACAGAGTATATAAAGAGTTTGGTCTAGACCTGCTCTTTCTGGAAAACACCTTGAGACAACTGTTGTTGTGAATTGGCGCTATATAAATAAAGATTGATTGATTGATTGATTGATTGATTGATTGATCTCCACAACTTCAGATTGTATTCTGCTGAGAGGTAAAGGAAAAGGTTGGTGTCCTGAAAAATGTTGGCTAGAAACATTGAGGCTTTAATACATTTTTTTTTTTTTTAAATAGAGAGAATGTTTGAGTGAGTGAATTGTGCCCTCTGGTGGAAAGTAAGTGGAACTGACCGTGTGATGAGAAAGAATATATATAATAATAATAATAATACATTTAATTTATAATGCACTTTACATTTGGATCATATTCATTTAAAACAATGCAACACTAAATTAATCTACATTGTCCGACAGGGTCAAACGCACCGCAGACATCAAGTTGATGTTGGGCGAACGCTGCAAAAGCCACAACACCTTAAGAAAAACAATCTGCAAAAGCCTGAAGACAACAGAAGTGTTTACGGAGGACACTTAAAAGTGATGCACCCCCGGACGCACCTTTATATCACTTCATTTAGTGAAACAGATATAAAACACACAACGACTGAAGTCAGCAGGTGTGATGGTGGCCATTACTTTTCTCCAGCACCTTTTGACTGTGGATGTGGGTTCTGTTGCAGGATTGGGTCGTTATTAACTTTATGTTGATTAAAAGTTTTAATCTAAGTAACGTAGTTCCTCCGTAAACACTTCCGTTGCGTTGTTGTTTCTGAAGATCGTTTTTTTCTTAATGTTGTTGTGGCTTTTGTTATCTTAATTTGCAGCATGGGCGATGATGATGATGATGATGATGAGGAAACAGCGGACGTTAAAAACTGAAGATCAGGTACGTTACCATGGCACCGATTCCAAACATTTTCTTTTCCAGAAGTCATGGGCGTCCAACGCATCGAATGTTAATCATTTCATATATATAACGTAACGTATATTAACGTATATTATTTCATATTATATATAACGTTATATTGTATATAACGTTGCTACTAAACGTTACACGTTTAGTAGCAACGTTATAATAACAATGTTATTCATGCAGGTATGCGCTGATGCGGATATCTATGCTATGCTAATATCGTTGTTCACTCTGCATCAGTATATGGAAGACTAAGTCTGTCTATGAATTATACAGAGAGACAGTAGAGGACAGGTAGTTGGTTAGAAGTAGTGTGCATCACACAAAAACAGTCTTTGTTTAAAATAACACTAACTTTGATTTGTGTATTAGTGCCACGAGACAAAACTCCCCATTCAAAAAAATGGTTTTAGAATGAATGAATGGAATATCGTGAATTGTGAAATTTCGGTG
The DNA here is from genome assembly GCA_037951165.1 of Lophius americanus. NCBI lineage: Eukaryota > Metazoa > Chordata > Actinopteri > Lophiiformes > Lophiidae > Lophius > Lophius americanus. The sequence continues at coordinate 79,459 of JBBDHG010000545.1, forward strand.
AAATTTCGAGACTGCCAGTCCCGAAGTATCGTGAAAACCGTGTCAGACTATAAAACGTTACGTGTTTTTAACTCGCTCAAAAGTTGTTTTTCCTTCACTTAATGTGAACAAATGATATAATGTAAACTTTTACCTGACTGACTACACCTGACTACACCTGACTACACCACCCTACACCTGACTACACCTGACTACACCTCCCTACACCTGACTACACCTCCCTACACCTGACTACACCTCCCTACACCTGACTACACCTCCCTACACCTGACTACACCTGACTACACCTGACTACCCCTGACTACACCTGACTACACCTGACTACACCTGACTACACCGCCCTACACCTGACTACACCTGACTACCCCTCCCTACACCTGACTACACCTCCCTACACCTGACTACAACGCCCTACACCTGACTACACCTGACTACACCTGACTACCCCTGACTACACCTGACTACACCTGACTACACCTGACTACAACGCCCTACACCTCCCTACACCTGACTACACCTCCCTACACCTGACTACACCTCCCTACACCTGACTACAACGCCCTACACCTGACTACACCTGACTACACCTCCCTACACCTGACTACAACGCCCTACACCTCCCTACACCTGACTACACCTCCCTACACCTGACTACACCTCCCTACACCTGACTACAACGCCCTACACCTGACTACACCTGACTACACCTGACTACCCCTGACTACACCTGACTACACCTGACTACCCCTGACTACACCTCCCTACACCTGACTACACCTGACTACCCCTGACTACACCTCCCTACACCTGACTACACCTGACTACACCGCCCTACACCCGACTACCCCCGACTACCCCCGACTACACCCGACTACACCCGACTACACAGACAGACAGACAGACAGACAGACAGACAGACAGACAGACAGACAGACAGACAGACAGACAGACAGAGTTTATTAATGCTCCCACACACACACACAGGCAGCATCTCTGTAACACTCAAAATTGAAGTGAAATAAATGTTTTAGTACACATGACATTATCCAGATATCCAGATATTCTCGATGGTTTGATCCAGTGGATAAATGAGAATCTGCACAAAAGCATACAAGCAACAGAAAATAACTTCAACACCATTGTTCATTTCTTTTTAAATATTTAGTCAGACCCAAAAGTGACTGGAGCCACAAGAGAAAAGAGAGATCCAGTGTACAGCAGACTTTAGTCCCCATGCTGTGCAGGATTAACAGATCCAGCAGTGGATCAACTACTTAGCCTATTTACTCTCCTCTTGAAGGGCTCTGCTGCCCTCCTCTGGAAGCCAAGAGAAGGACGCCTCGATCACAAGTCTGGTGGTCTCTTCTCGGAAAATCAACCAAAAACCTGATATTACATCATCACTAACTATTCCACATGTGTTCACTGTTTGAAAACTCAAATATCTCAAGTCAAAGTTTTAATCTGGATTGATATTTTTGAGGCACTGGTGTTATATAACGTATTTCCACAATCTGCTACTTCATTCTTTTACTCCTCAGAAACTCAGCAGAAATATTTCACTTCTTATTTTCTGATAAATCCAAATATTGGTCTTTAATCAAATTAGGATTTTAGATAAAAACGACGAGGCAGATTCCCTAAGAGTCTAACTCCAGGACTAAACTGGATCCATTCTAGTAAAGTTGTTCCACCTTGACCGACTGCATCTTTAAAAAACTGTTTACATGTTGATGTCTCAGTATTAACAATCAAACAATCTCCTCTTACTCATCAGAGGATATTTCCTAATCCAGGCTTTAATCTAGCAATCCCGTATTTAACATCTGAAGGATATTTCAAACAAATGATCCATTTTAAAATTGGAGAAAAAAGTTACATGTTTTTTTTTTATCGCCAAAAATCAATAATAATGTCGTAAGTTCGTAATTACAAAATAACAGACATCTTTTATTTATTTTGACCTGGGTATTTCATGTCCTTTTAACTGTTTTTAACTTTGTACCATGGTTTTGAATGGAATATTATTATTATTATTATTATTATTATTAAAAGTTCTGTATATCCATTTTTATCTGGGGTCGGGTCACGGTGGCAGCCGGTTAAGAAGGAATTTACAGATATCTTACCCGGGAATACGGAGTTCTGTGAAAAAAATATATTAATAATAATAATAATAATAATAATAATAATAATAAAATAAAATTAAATAAAATTAAATAAAATAAAATACTTTGTCAATTGTTGAAGTTTTTGCCATCCGTTCTTTGAGCCTCAACATTCATATTTTATCTGATATTTTGTTGTTATTATTGCGTGGTAGAAATAATAATAAAATAATAAATAATAATACATTTAATTTATAACGCACTTTACATTTGGATCAAATCTCAAAGTGCTACAAGGTAAAAGCAGATTAAAGCATCAATAAAAAATAAAATAATAACTATATAAAAACCTGACCAAAAAGCAGCAATGTTAATTAAAGTTATCAGTTCTGCTAAAAAGGAAAGTTTTAAGTTCTTCTTAGAATGTGTCAGTCGTCTGTGGAGCCCTCAGATGGTCAGGGAGGGCATTCCACAGACGAGGGGCAGCAGAACAGAAGGCCTGATCACCCATGGTGCTGAGCTTAGTCCGGGGAAGGAGGAGGCGGTATGACTGGGTAGAGTGGAGGGATTGTGCTGAGCTCAGTGGGGTGAGTAGTTCTTTTAGGTAGGGGGGTGCGTTACCATGGATGCACTGGTGAGTGAGGAGAGAGATCTTATAATCAATCCTGGTGGAGATGGGAAACCAATGAAGGGAATGAAGAACGGGGGTGATGTGTTCGTGTTTACGAACTCTCATCAGGAGAAATCCAATGTGGACCCTTAGGTATGGCCCTTAGAGTGCTACCAGCCTAGCTAGCCACATCTAGTGTCGGTACCAAGCCCGAATAAATGAGTTGGTTGTATCAGGAAGGGCATCTGACGTAAAAAAACAACAACACTATGCCAAATCAAGATGCAGAACGAGAAGATCCGCTGTGAGCCGACAGAAGTTTCTTGCTATCGTTTCTTCTTTGTGTCTGTCTCCGTCGTATGAATAACGGTGCTGGCCGTGATTATACAGTTTTTATTGAGAAGCCTGACTTGCAGGGAGATCTTTCAGCTTCTAAAGAGAAATTGAGCGATTCTGAAGTGTCTGACAAGTATCTACCTTTTCTCCGCTGAAACAAAAGCCCCTCCAAAGACTGATCCTGCAGGATTCTGCCGTGTTCTCATGAATAGTGCACGGAGATCTCTCCGAACAGAAACACCTTTTAGCTCCGGAGATGTTCTGTTACTGCCTGGAGGTTATCCAGGAAACGCGGGGAAGGACTGTTTAAAAGTTTATCCATCTTCCCCTTCCTCTGCCTCCTTCTCCGTCACATCCACCAACCGCATGTCCTCTTTCACCACATCCAGAGAACAGTGTGTGCCCTACTCCAATGCGTCTAGCAATGCTGCCTTTCCACCTGGTCTCTTGAAGACACAGTATATCTACTTTCCTTCTCTCCAGCATAGCAGCTAGCTCTCTACCTTTTCCCTGTCATGTGCCCACATTTAAAAAGTTCCTACTCTCACCCCCTACCCTGCTGCCTTTCCTCTTCTCTCGCTGTTTCCCGGCACATCTTTCCCCGCTCCGCCTTCTTTTTCTTTGGCCAACGGCAGCATAGTTTCACATAGGTTAACTTTGACCACCACTGTTAACCAGTTGAGAAATCAGTTTCCGTGTTCTGGCATAGGTTTTACGTGGTAAAAGTACACCAACAGGTGACCCCTTAGTTTATCAGTACTAAAAAAAAGTGCTCTTGCTGTTTTTATCAAACTTTATTTTGCTCTTGGGTTGTCTATGACTCAGGTATTAAACATCTCCAGGATGTCTCCAACCAGCCACTCATTCACACAATCAATGAAATCAATTCAGCTAAATTCAAACTTTGACTCGGTCCAAACAGCCGGACCTCAGATGTTGTTTCTCCATTGCATGTGAAGATGACTGGATTTCGGAGGACAAACGTGTGGGCAGTGTGATGCTCTCTCTCTCTCTCTCTCTGCCTCTGTCATGTCTATGATGCTCTCTCAGCCCACAGGAACTCTCTTGCTGAGTGACCGGTACGAGAGGACGGAACACTGTGACCGGGACGTGGCGCATTCCACACCACTAGCTCCCACATACATTTCACACTCGGGGTAATACATATCGACAGGCTTATAAGAGTAATCCTGACATCGGCTGCCTCCGTTGATGTCGAGGTTGATTTCGATGACATCGAGTCGACTTTTCCAGCGGAAGGCAAAAAGTTTTGGGTTTTTTTGGGTAAAGTTCAAAAAGATTTTCAGGGATAAAAATCTGATTTTCGTCAGAACAAGTCATCCGCCGAAGAGGACAGATAACATTAGTCACAGATAACACAAGAACTAACAGATGGATCATTTTCAAGTTGTATACCCACATAGACCTTAGTGCGAGGAAGAACTGCAGTGATTTTGTGAACGATGGGTAATATATATCCAACACTAGGGGGCGCTTCAGTTGTAAAAGTTTTCGGCAAATCATTTCTCAACCGTTGGTCCGATATAGTCTAAATGTGGTGCATATGAATGGACTCCCTCTTTTATTTATATTATATTTTACTCTAGTAGTTCATATTTTACTCACTCTGGGAGTTTTTTTTTTAAAGAATAAACCTTCCTAACTGTTGGTCAAAGTTAGTCCAACTTTGTTGACTATGAATCGACTCAAGTTCATATTTTACTCTAAAAGCTCATATTTTAATCACAAGTTATGTCCACAGTATTTTACATAAAAATAAAAATAGTGTGTAAAATATGAACTGCTAGAGTAATGAATGATATTAACAGGATTGATCTCCTCCAGTCGATTCATATACTCCAAGTTTGAACAAAACCAGATGACGGCTTACAAACGATGGCCCTTAAACGTTTGGATATTAAACTCTCCATTGTGTTGTAAATATACAACCGATCTTTCCAAAAAATCAATCCAGTTCTTGCTCGCACTAAGGTCTATGTGGGTATAAAATTTGAACAAGATCCATGAAATGTTTATTGAGTTTTGTCTGAGAAACTGTGATTTCAGTTACAAAAGCGCCACCTGGTGAGTAAAACATAAACGGTTAAAGTGAAAGATAACGCCTACAAGATAGTTACCCTCGAGATGATTCATACGCAACAAATATGGACTGAATTGGACCAACGGTTGGGAAATTAAGGCCCGATGATTTACTCTTCACCCATCAGCTTCGCCCAAAAATGACTTCGACTAATTAGCCATAACATTCTAACCAGTAGTAAAGTCAGAATGAAACATTAATTATCTTGTTATAATGGCACCTTCCATCGGTACGAAGGATTCATAAAGAGGCATAAGAGAAAAAAAATGATAGGAGGAAGTGGGGGTTTTTTTTTCTTTCCATTTTTCATTTCGTGAAAAAAGTGGAAATATCGAGGATAAAGTCCAACTAAATCAGGAGATTCTTTATTCTTTTATTGTACGTCTCTGGGTCTCTGCCAGCGTACAGTCTAATGGATGTGATGAAGTCGTCTCCTGTTGCTTTTTGGTCGTTGCGTCTTCCGTTGTTCTTATATTTCTTCCATATTTAGACTTTTTTTTCTCGACGTTTCAACTTGTTACTCAAAATGAAGTGAAAATGAAATCTTCTCTATCTCTCTTTCTTTTTTGTTTTTGTTCTTATGCCCTGGCCCCAATCCTCCTTACAACCACACACAAACTCCACACAGGCCAGTCCGCTCTCATATCATCAAAACCACTGAATCGGGTTCACATGGATGCCCATCGCAGGACGGCACAAGGCCGATGACTCTGTTGCTGCACTGAGGAAGTTCACCAGTAGTGGGCGCTGTTATGCTTTGGTGTGAAGCTGGAGATGATTGGTTCATATTTGCCCATCACACTGTCTCTTCTACAGCAATCCATCCAAAAAACAATACGTGCAGCATTCTCTTGCTGAATTATTAGCAGCCTTCTCGGCAGCTAGGATTTTTCTTTCTTCTCCGTAAGAGCATCACCGCCATGATTGTGTGGACGCGGATGCGTCGGCGCCGTCAGCGGGGTGTAACCCGGATCTCTCACATCGTGGCCTCCCATCAAAGGCTTCTCTGGAACGGAATCCGGTTGAGTCAAAGACGATGAGATCAGATGTTTTTTTACCGCTTCAGCGGCAGGAAATGCATCAGAACCTCTCCGTCTCATCTGAAATGATGGGCGCCACGGAACCACGGAGGGTCTGTCAGACATTCTGTCTTCTGCTTTGGCCAATATCTGAGTCGATCAATCCCCGATGTCCAATCACATAGACCGCCGGATCCCTGCAGGCCACTGAGCACAAGGACATTCTTGCCTCTGGCTGGGTCTAAAAATACCTTCTTCATTGTGTGAGAAATAAAAGGTAGCTGATGAGGAGCCTGCAGGATTTTCTCGCCGGTCGGTCAGAAGAAATAACTGCGTGCAGCGAGACTCTCTGCTTCCATCACGACTCCCAGACGAGTCTCGATTTCTCTTTTCTCTTCCTCTCTGTCTGTCTGGTTGTGCCGGTCCTTCCAGAAAAAACACACACCCCATAGAACATACCATAAAAGTCCACAAACATATTCACATCATAAACACACACACACACACCACACACCATACACACACACACCACACACCATACACAAACATATTCACATCATAAACACACCACACACCATACACACACACACCACACACCATACACAAACATATTCACATCATAAACACACACACACACACCACACACATACACAAACATATTCACATCATAAACACACACACACACACCACACACATACACAAACATATTCACATCATAAACACACCACACACCATACACCATACACACACACACCACACACCATACACAAACATATTCACATCATAAACACACACACACACACACCACACACATACACAAACATATTCACATCATAAACACACACACACACACACCACACACATACACAAACATATTCACATCATAAACACACACACACACACCACACACATACACAAACATATTCACATCATAAACACACACACACACACCACACACCATACACACACACACCACACACCATACACAAACATATTCACATCATAAACACACACACACACACCACACACATACACAAACATATTCACATCATAAACACACACACACACACCACACACATACACAAACATATTCACATCATAAACATACACACACACACACATACAGACACACATTTATACACACACACACACAACACACCATACACAAACATATTCACATCACAAACATACACACACACACACCCCACACATACACAAACATATTCACATCATAAACACACACACACCACACACACACCACACACAAACATATTCACATGATAAACATACACACACCAAACACATACAGACACACATTCATACACACACACACCACACACAAACATATTCACATCATAAACATACACACACACACCATACACATACAGACACACATTCATACACACACACACCACACACATACAGACACACTTCTCAGGAACACTCATACAGACACACACGCAAACACATATCACACACGCAAAAAAACACACATACAGACACACAAACCACTCACACACACATACAGACACACGCCACACGAACACACATACCGACACACATGCAAACACACACACAAACACATATCACACACACACACAAACACACACACACAAACACATAGCGCACACACACAAACACACAGACACCCTTATTACACACAGACACACACACACACACACACGGGCAACATTGTTAGCGATGACGTTTCTGTGTGTTCGTCTCAGCGCCCATTGTTCATATTTGACAACTGCATAGAAATTATTAGTCTTCGGCGTGATTCATCATCTCTCAATCGAGCGGTTGCTAGGGCGATGAATCCGCGGTGGATTTGCTGGAGAGCAATGTCCTCACTCTGACACCCACTGATTATGTGCTGGGAGCGGGACTAAACGGCCGGGCTGGGCTGGGGTCTAACTTCTGCTGCTTTAATGGTCTGGAGATGAGAGACAGACGTCCAGATGCAGGCGGTCAAACCTCTGACTGTGGGGGACGAATGTCCCCCTCCTCAGCAAACACTCGCAGACGCACACAACACCTCCCACGCTCTCGTCGGCACGTGATCACACACAGCGACCGCCTCCGAGCGCGTTTATTCATCAAGCCGCGCCAAAACGTCTTTCATCAGATAATTCATATGCTAAACCACCGCAGAGACGGGAGCAGACCGGATCATGGCGACCTCTCAGGCTGGCATTGATCAAAGTCTGTTTTGGTCTGGCGTGGACAAAAATCTCTCTGTTTTGCTTTTGCTGAACAGTTAAGGTTTTATTTGAATCTCCTCAAATCTCCTGCAAAAAATGAAACCCAGCACTAAAAAAACCCAGAATCTATCAAAACCCATTCCCTGCACCAACATCAGACACACGTCTGATTATTCAATCAGACGCTAATTACCCTTTAGTGCAGCTTTAACTTTTATGCACGCCCTGATTTTGTCTCTTCAATCCTCCAGCAGAAAACTCTTGGTCTCAGACACCAGCCTCCGTCATTAAAACCCCCAAACATCCTTTTTGATGAATGATGAATCCCCCCAGAATTCATCATTTCAGCTGGATTTTAACAAAGTGAAAACAACTCAGTTTTGAAAACTTGCTGGAAACCCCCCCCCCCCCCTGCAAACTCACACGTCATTTTAGCTCCGCCCATTAAAAGAAAAAGACATTCATAACCAAATTTAACGACACCCGAGGTACATCAGAAGGAAACTGTAGAATTAGACGTTGCAAGACTTAATTTGCATAAAACTGTAACCTCAATCAAAGGTAGGAACTTCTGGAATTCTCTACCTGCTAGTTAAAAAAAGATTAAATGTTTAAATCATCCTCTGTAACACTCTAGTACTGGTTAAAACCGTTTCTTCATCTCTGTGTATTCAGTTTGGATGGAATTTCAAGGCCCATCAAAGGGACTCGTGTTAGAATTTAGCCCCAGCAATAAACAGGAGAAATAAACTAATAAATAAATATGCAGATGTCTTACCGATTATCACATTAACACTGAATCACCACCATCAAAAGTCTTCATGTGTGCTCACAGCTTCATGAGACCATGTTACTTTTTCAATCACAAAAAAAAAGAAAGAAAAGCAAAATGCAGTGAAGCCGATCCTTCTGCATCCCGGCTCTGATCCTGGTCCGGTCAGAGGAGCTGATCCACATCTCGTGTCTAACATCTGCACAATCCCTGGAGGCCTCTTTCATGCTCTGACACACGACTGGAGAGTTCTTCCTGTTGAGTTAGCACAGGTTCAACGTGAGTCAGACTTAGTGGTAAGCAGGGCGTTTTATTTTGAAGGCCTGTGTTTTTGGAGACATGCTGTCGATAAAAAAGCTTCCAGTATTCAGAATCGTCTGCATAGTTTCCATTTTTTGTATTTATAAAATGGGAAAAAACTACGATGTGCCAAAACAGAGCCGGTCCAAAGCCCAACGACGCCCAACGATCCCTAGGAACGCCCCACAAGATAGCTTCATTTTATCACACTATATATGTCCTTTTAAGATCACTTTGCCGTCATAAAAGCGACGAACATGGATTCTAAGAAGACGTGGAACTTTGAAGCAGTCTGTAAGATGAAGAAATTAGTAAATATTGAAATTTTAAAGTTAAAAGAACATTAGGACACAGTTTTCAAAATCAGAAGTCTAATAATCAAACTCTGCTGATATAACATAACAACCACCATACTTCCCTTTCACTAAAATATTTGACATATTCTTCACTTCAGGGAAAAGTAGCATGTGGATAGATGTCCATAACAGTTTTGTCATGGTCAGCTGTATCTGCTTCTTGTTTTTTTTGCTCTCCTCGTTTCCTTCCTTCCTCCCTCCTGTACTCTTATTTCTGCTGTCTGTCAGGGGGGGAAGTGGGCGGAGTTTCCTGCTGCAGCTGCTGCCAATCATCCTCCACACCTGTTGCTAATCTCAGCAATCAAAGCCTCTCAGCTCGGTAAAACCCGGAGGCTAAGCTTTTGTTAATTCCAAGTTTGTCACCTATTAGATGAGTGCATCTTTTTTTTTTCTCTCCTGCTTCCACCTGCATGATTCACTGCCTGGTGAAGAGGATATCCTCTTTCTGCCACGTCTTCATCGTCTGCACAGCACCATCTCGTCTCCAGTCAGTGTTGGCTGCTGAGTTGTCTCCTGTAATCTGACAAACATGTAACCAATTATTATGGTTTTGGCCTCAGATAACGCCGGTGCAGTTTTGCCGTTTATGTTTCAAGCGCTCTTATTTTGAAGGAGTGGAGCGGAAGTAGAGTTTGCCAGTGTGTCGTGAGTGGATTTGTCTAATCTTTACTATTTCTCTGTTCTGATCAGCAAGATTTAAAAAAAGAAGCACATTGAAATACATTAAAATGATCTAGTAGATCCCACCTCCAGAGGAGCATAAACTAAACCTGTCCTGTCCTTTGCTCTCCACTTCAAACTAACTGCCTTTCACCTTGTCTACCATGTAGGTGTCGCTGTTGAGGTTTAATCGGAATTTTTTTTAAAATTATAATTCCCAAAGATATACTTTTTTTTTCAAATAAATGATACTGAGATTTGGTGATTGGACCATTCATCTCTGGGTCCAGTTCTACCCAGCCCCGAATACACCGTCAGTACCACTTAAAAACATGTCGATGAGGGTGACCATCCGCACCTGTCTTTAACTAAACATCTTCCAATCTATATTTATCACGACGATGATGCATCGGTATCTAGAAGAGGAACAGAGTACATGAAGTCGGTCCATGTTAATCTCTGTAGCCGCAAAATTTTTCACAATGTTAGTTCTCCTGACGCATCAAAGCTTGTTGTTTGCAGTCATTAATCTTTGGGCTCATTATTTCGTATGAATGGTTAAAAGTGGGTATAAATGAAACCGTTAATCAGTAAATGAATCCGTGGAGCTGCCGCCCCATATTATTGTCAAGTGTGTCTGCAATTTAGAGAAAGGGGTGACTTTGTTTCAGCCGGGTCAGAAAAATAACACAATTTCCAGTTAAGGCCTTCATTTCCTTAATGAAAGGCAGCATCGGATGCAGATCTAGAGACAGATCCCCGGATGATGGATTGGGCTCCTGTGGGGGACCAGTAATGGGGAATATGCTACAAAGGCTTTTTCACTCCATCTGCTTAGCCACCTGATTTGACAGCTAACATAACATTAACTTGGCTTCTGAACCCATTATAAAAAAAGAACTCCCCTGTAGGTATTTGTGAACCAACCAACCGTAACACCAAGGAGAAAAACTAGAAAGGATAAAGTTTTTGTTCCGAGTCAAGAACATTTTGTGTTTTGCTAACAAACCAGTATGAGATGGATCATCTGACAAGGCTAGTAAGGCTACTAGCTTAAACCAGGGTTAGCCTTAGATTTAATTAAGATTTGCTAGTTAACCAAACTTGACTGGACGGCTGAATGTTCAGTCCGATGTTTCCCAGAGTTGTAATAATAATAATAATAATAATAATACATTTAATTTATACATTTGGATCAAATCTCAAAGTGCTAAAAGAAAGTTGTGTAGCCAATAATATTATCTGTATTCCATTGGATTTTATCTTGTCGTCGGATGTGCTTGGCAAAAAAGTCCCAGTTGTCCACACTGGTTTCCTGTTCAGGTTCTGTTTTGTTGGGTTCAGCTCGCCATCCAAATAATTCTTAACTGGAAGATCCAGATCCAAATAACAAAACAAAAAAAACAACCTACACAAACAGTGAAGAAGAGAAAGTAAGGTGAGTCATTCTAGGTAAAGTGCATTACAAATTAAATGTATTATTATTATTATTAACATGGGATCTCAGAAATAAGCCTTAATTATTAGTGCGTCTTCACACAACATTAACTCAGGAAATACCTCCGTTATTGTACTAAAATGAATGGTCTTTGGCTACAATGTGCTAACCTAAGCTACCACATAGAACAGCAACAGCTTTTAAACATGTATTCAGGAACAAGTCAATAAAATACAACAAAATAGCATTTCTGTAAACACTTACTACTCATAAAGTGCCAACTAGCCGGATAGCGGCTAGCGATAGCGGCTAGCGATAGCGGTTTTGACTTAATCATTGGTTAATATTATTTTACACGAGTTACAAACAATTTGTAGAACAATACTGTATACAACAAAATGAAGCATTTAAAGAATTATGTAAAGATCAAAAAAGTATTAGAAAATGTTTCATATTTTACGTCGCTCAAACTAGCAACCATTTATCACGATGACATCATTCAAGTCTCTTAGCGTTATGGTTGCTTTCACATAACGTCACTGAATTTGTGCTGTTCTGATTTTTATTCATAAGTTAGACATCCTCTCCAACATGACATCCATTATCTCAGACACCAAGGTCTACATTTAACAAACCAAAGAAATGTTTAATCAATACAAAATAAATGAACGCTCTCATCCTGCTGACCTTTACTGCTGCTGCTGGTGCCGTTTCATTTTTTTCATTCTTTTTTTTTTACTGTCTAAATACTCGCTGCGCCTGGTTTCACCTCCTCAATCCATCCTCATGCCGTGTCTTGGTAACTTAATAATCAAATATTCACCAGAATCTCCTTCCATGTGCATTATTCCAGGGCCATACCTCGACCCAGTGGCAGCATGTCTGCTGGGTTCTGCTCTGCTGCCTTCTGCATGTTCTGCTGCTTGAATGCTGAGAGGAGCATCTTTTTTCCATCAAAGACATAAAACCCATTTGTAGCTATAAATGGTCGGCGCTCCTTCGATGCAAGTGTTCCTACATTATTAATTCCTGCTGCATGTTGACAGCAGATGCAGTCAAATACAAAAAAAATCCATCGTCGTTACAGAATGAGAACATGTACGTTTACATTTTATTAACCAATCGCCGACATAATGTGCTGAAAAACCACAAAAAACAGTTTCCAAACCATTTTCATCCCCAAACGAAAAACAAATATTTGCACGCATGGACGCAAATACTATGCCCACATTTGTTCTTGGCATTTGGAGATTCTTTCATCTGCTTGCCTTTGAAAGGCAAACATTCCTCACAGAAAGTCTAATTTGTTTGTTTCTCGCGGCTGATCAAAGCCGGATCAGATCAGATGCGTCTTAATTATGTACAACCACTATGAATAACTAGACCTACGCTGTCGTCACCAACAGCAAAGGTATTTACAGGAAAAGTCAACGTTATTTGCTGGACCCTAAAGAAGATAATTGGCAGGAGGTGATGACTGAGTAGTGGTGAGCGAGGAGGACGAGAGGGTGTGTAGGGATGAAGAAGGGCAGAGAGGTCTTGAGGAGCGAGGTTAGAAAGAGACTTGAAGGTGAGAAGAAGAATCTTATAATGGATGCGGTGTCTGACAAGGAGCCAGTGAAGTTGTTGAACGACGGGGGAGATGTGTTCTATTTAAGGGGTTCTGGTAATGATGCTAACACCAGATTTCTGAACTGATTGTAGATTATGGACGAGCTTGAGCTGGACCAGAGGGGAGAGGGTTGCAGAAGTTGGTGTGGGAGGTGACCAGGGCGTTGTCGAGGATGGCGGTGCTACTAGACGATGTGTGCTTGAAATGATAATGTGATGTTGAGGACGACACCCAGAGTCTTGACCCGGGGGGAGGGAGGAACTATGGAGTTGTCGGTAGTAAGGGGTTTGTCAGATTTGGCCAGAGTTGTTTTGGAGGCAACGAGGAGAACTTCAGTTTTGTTACTGTTGAGTTTGAGAAAGTTGTGAGCGAACCAGGTTTTCATTTTCCAGGAGACGGTCAGAGAGGGAACGCGGTGGAAGGGTTGTGTGTTCGGCCAAATTTCTTGAATATATGGCAAAGTGTTAGGAGATAGACGATGACGATGAGAGGACCCAAGACAGACCCCTGAGGAACACCGGCAGTGACTGGGGAGCGCAGTGATCTGAGGGTTTTGAGTTGTACAAACGGAATGCGGAAAAGTAATGGAGATTTAGCGAAAGCTCAGTCAGGAAGACAATAAAGATTTCCACAGATATCTCACCCTTCTCTCCTAGCTGTCATGCAGCCACATTCTGTCTCACCCATTATCAGTTGGACCCGGTTACTCCCCTCTCATCAGCTGATCACCTGCACCCAATGGCTACCAACTCTCTCCTCATGACAACCAATCACCAAGCTGCTCCCAGTTTTAAATATCTTCCCTCCTCAGCTGTTGCTATCGATCCACACATCCTCCTTCCATTCTCTGCCCCATTCAGTTCTTCGGATTCCTCATCCTCCTGGCTCCAGACCCAGAGGAGTTCACCACCGACAGTGTCCAGGCTCCTGGGGTCTATACATTTGGATGCCACTCAGATCAGATAGCTCAGCGCGATCAGAACCCCCCTGCCAAGCTTGAGCACCAGGGACTTTATATTCATCATGTCGCACATCGTTATATAAACTATCCATCTTTCAATTTCAGATTGTTAAATAAACACCCTTTAACATCGATTCTCTTGTCCTCCCTGATTGAAATGGCGTGAACCAGGACGGACGGGCGGCTGAGAAACAAATGGAAGGTAATCTGTCTCGGAGGATGTTGTCAAAGGAGGACGGTGTCAAAGGCTGCACTGAGATCAAGGAGGATGAGGATGGCTAACAGTCCAGAGTCCTTCTACCATCAGCAGATCGTTAGTTATCTTAACCAGGACTGGATCGGAAACCAGACTGGAGTTCTTCAGACAGTTTATTGTTGGAAAGGTGAGTGTGGACCCGATCTGCAGACTATCTTCAATCATTTTGATGGATTGGTTGGACGTTATCCAGTTTGTTTGGATCTGCTCCAGGTATCTTGAGTATGGAAGTTATTGTAGCTGCCTTGTGGAAGAACGAGACCAGTAGTGAGCGAGGAGTGGATGATGTCAGTGATGAGGGAGGAAGAGGAGCGTGGACAGGCTTTGACAAGGTGATCAGGTAGGGCATCTAGATGGGAGATGGAAGATTTGGATTTGACAAGTGGGAGTTGAAAATTGGAAACTATAAAGGAGAAGGTGGTTATGGTGGATTAGATGCTGTGTAATTTATAGAGGTTAAGTTCTAGTGTATTTTTCCACGTTTAAGGGAAGTATTGCAGTACAAGTACATGTTTTGAGTTCAAGGGAGGTGCAATCATGTCAGGTGGTCTCAAGATGGTGTTTAGAGTGGAGAACAGAGATCTGGTCTTCCCTTATCCTGACCTGATGAGGTTGGAATAGTACTTCCTGTTAGCTGAGGACAGGGCGTCCTTACAATGACAAATATGGTCGCCATACATGTTTTTATGGACAGTGAGGTCGGATTGGGCATGTGGAAGTTCCAAACGACGAACTCTGGCTTTGAGGCGATGCGGATCAGGGGGATTAAAGAGGTGTGGGTCTGCTAGTGTACTTCAAGTACATAGAAATAATGCACAGAATGCATGCGTGACCTTATCTTCACATAAATATGCACATATGCCGCTCGCTTCCTTAATAGCACATCCCAAATGAGATCATTCCTCTTAAAAGCTGTTGCCAAAAACATGTCAAGCCCCTCAGTAATTCCCTCACAGCTCTGAACAGAATCGAAGAACACAAATGTTAACGTGGTCATACAGAAATGAGTTCAAACCTTTGGCATTAACAAACCAACTAAGCGTTGGGGCCATCCGGGAGATGGAGCTCCTCGCTGTCTTCACATCGTCTTGCAGATCGCAGTCAAACATCAAACCCTTCATATCTGCTGAGCTGAGGGTCTTAGTGGAAACCTGTGTGCCCAGTTTAATAAATGCACTCACCCACCGTTTTAACTCTAGCAAGTAACTCAGCCTTCATCCTTGCCTTGTTTTGGCCTTGTCCTATTTTTGTTTTTTATGGGATGCAACCACCAAACAGCAGGTCCGTGTGCAGTATTCTGTGATTCGAGGTCTTACTGCCAGTTCTGTTCTGCCAACTATGAATCCAAGATGGTGCAACTCGTTTCAGCCAAGGAACGCAGCCAAGGCATTGTGTGAAATCACGAGATCATACAACACGGCACAGTAATCCCCGAGTCCCCTCGTTCATTTTTACAATGATCATCCATAGCATTATAACCACTGACGGCTGCACAAGAATAACGTTGATTATGTCAGTGGGGTGTATTAATAATACTGCACCAACAGAACCGCAGGTCTAATGAAGGATAACCGGTGAATCGGCATCAGGGACCCACCCGCCCACTGATGTAGATGAGAAGCAGAGGCTAGCCCTGGTCTGAAAAGTTACCGGAGTACAAATAGTGGAAAAAGTTCCTGCTGGTTCTGATAAGATAGTGTCGGAAAACACAGTACGTCACAGAGCTGCACAATATTAGGCAGGTGGTAAAATGAACACACACACACACACACACACTATATTGCAAAATGGATTCTGCGTGATGGTTTGTTTTACTGTTGCCGTGTGTAGCAGTCTGCTGGGTCACATGGTGCGCAGCGGGGACGCTGGGCCCTTCCGCCTCCTTTTCCTCACCTACGAATGTAAACAGAAGGCGCATTGATACGTGATTGAATTGTGTGGCATTAAATCACATAGTGAAGAATTTGTTTCCCTACGTGAAGTAAGACTCTGATTTAGGCAATCTGTTGGTTTTGTTAATAAGAAATTATTGTTTCTGAGGGAACAAACTTACCTCCGCCTGTCCTTGTCCTCCCAGGGTGTTCGGGTAAAATAATTCCCCGTTGGCTTGGAAACCTTTTATTATTTCTCTTATACTTATTCTGTTATTCTTACTCTGTAACATGCTCTGCTGCTGTAACATTGCAATTTCCCCATTGTGGGACTAATAAAGGCTATCTTTATCTTTTATTTATCCCTTCTTGAGGACATTTCAAAAACAACAAGGGGGCCAAAAGTTGCTTTATGGTCTTGAAGCAACACAACTCCTCAATGTCTTTTTTTTTAGCAACAATGCAACCCTGAGCAACAGCAACAGAGAAAACCGTATAAGTAATGTCACCTCAGGTGACATATTCATAAATACTATGGAATCAACATCCAGTCCGCCGCCGCAGATCCTTCCTGTTAACGAGATAAGTCAAAAACTGTATCATGGATCCTTTTCAAATCTTAGACCCACATAACCCCCAGTGTGAGGAAGAACTGAGTTTTTTTTTTTGGAAAGGTTATATGATTCCAACACTAGGGGGACTTTTATTGACTCAAGGAGATTTATTTTGTATACATTGTGATTTACTCTAATAGTTAATATTCAACTCACTAAGGGAAGTTTTTTTTGGAAAAAACACAGTTTTTCAGATATAACTTCCAAGCAATTAGTTCTATTTGGTCTAAATTTGGTGCATATGTATCGACTGAAGGAGTTCTATATTATTAATATCGTATTTTACTCGAACAGTTTGTAATTATATTTACTAACTAGGGGGAGCTTTCTTCTTCTTGTATAAACAACTTTTTTCCGGACATAACTGAAAAATGATTTCATCTATTATTTACTAACTTTTCTGCCCGCATGGACCTCATTTTGAGGAAGAACTGGATTGATTTTGGTAGAAATTAGTCGTATATTTCTGAGCCTTAATCGCCAAAATCTTGTCGGTTATAATTTATCAACCGTTGGTCTATTTAATCCAAATTTGGTGCATATGAATCGACTCGAGGGCTTCTATCATGTATATATAATATTTTACCCATATTATAATCTAATAGTTCATAATTTACTTAATTTAGGGAGCTTTTCAAAAAATCTAAAATAATGTGGAAATAACTTCATATTTAATTTGGGGTGTTGAATCATGGGATTTACTTGTTCGACGAAGGCGTTAGGGGACTTTTGGGGGATATACCCTCGCTCTGGGGGAATAGAGTAGAGGTTCCAGTCTCCTGTGGGAAATACTTCTGCTTTATTTTCACGTAGCTGTGAAGGAGCTCTCCAGAGCCGGCATGTTTTAGAAACGTACGTATCTACGATGATGAAACGGTTCATCTCCACTTACCCCGTGTGTTCCCTGTGGTGGCTGCAGCTCCTGCTTCAGCGCCGGTGAACTCCTTTGATGAGATCTGGAACACTTTACTCATCGACATTAGCATCAGTTTAGAGGAAGGGAAAGCTAATTGTAAGTGATGCAGATGATATGCAGGAGCGGGCGAGAGCGCTGGGCTGAGCACAAATCCCATTGGTTCACCTGTTTAGCTGATCACAGCAGTTTTGTAGTTCCGGTTGCAGAATACGGTGAAACATAATTAGAGCGATGGTTTACACAAGAGGCACTGAACTTTCAACTACTGTTAGTGTATAGGCACCAAAAATGGTTAAAAAAAAAAAGGTTATAATAAGGTTCATTCCAGAGTACATGTATGTGGGTCAAGCAATCTGGAAAACAAAAATGCCCTTATTTCCCCCATGTTTACACCAATAATAATAATAATAATCATAATAATAATAATAATATACTAATAAGAGACCCAAGGACGCTTACATGGTTGGGCACAAAAGAAAAATAACAACAATAGAGAGAAGAGCTGACAATAACTGTGGATGGGAGATTTGACAGTTAGCTGAGGTCAAAGGTCACGGTGAACAGGTGGTGTTTGAGGTGTTGAAATGAGAATAGCCTGAGATGAGGCGTTGTACATTTCAGTGGGTGGAGAGTTCCAGAGGGTTGGGGGCTGCAACCCTGAAGTCCATGTCTCCAAAGGTTTGCAGTCAGACCGCAGATTCTGGGACGGAGGAGGTCCGTCAGGTTCTGTGGTAGATGTAGATGTAGATATAGATAGAACACGGAACCATCTTTGTTTCAGTGTTTGTTTGATGTCTCAAATCTGGTCAATACTGATGATTAATATTTTTTAATTTAGCCATAGTGAACAGCGTGAAACTCTTTTATCATACGTTGTGAGTGTGAATTTTTGTCATCTAACTTTTGATTTGATTCATTTCTGTCATATTTACATTTGTACATCAAACCAACGTTCGTATACGCATATATACATTTATTTATTTACTTATTTTTTACATGTTAGTGATTAGATTAGATAGTTTACTGGAGCAAAATACTGTTTACAGAGCAATAAGTTCATAATAGCTTTAGCCTCTTCATTTTGTTCTCAGTGAACCAGATTGATGCTTTTAACTTTTTAAAACATTTTCCCCCAGGAGGTACGGGGTTCACCCCCATACACACAGTTTCTAAAACACCTGTGGGAAAGACTTCATCAGCAACAGTTTGCTCTTCGTCACACACAAATCAATAACAACAAACATGGACCACTGAGGAGCCCCCCCCATCAGTCGTTAATCCATCAGTTAGAATGAATGAATAAATCAATCTTTATTTATACACAGCCAATTGACGACAACTCTTGTCTCAAGGTCTCTTTCCAGGAAGAGCAGGTCTAGACCGAAGTCTTTATATCATTAACATGAAGGAAGCTTCTTCAGTTGTGTCTGTCGATCGGGAAAAAAGAAAAAAAAAAAGAAGAATGCTTCTTCCGAGTTTGAAAAAAATAAATAAATAAATAAAATGCTTGATTAAGATCCACAAGATGTGGATCAAAGAGAACTGCGTTCACAGTTTCTGATTTATGTCTCAGAAATCACATTCTGAGGAAAATGACACTTTAAACGTGTAATCCAAAAAGAAAGTTCCTGCATAGAAAGAATCCCCCACTTTAGTACCTGATTGTCGGGAGGAGAAAGATAAAACATTTAATAGTATTTGAGATCTATTCTGGGAAAAACAACCCTCAGAGTGAGCCCCATGCGGATGTGGGGGGGGGGTGGGGGGGTGATGATCTACAGTGATCTGCCCCTCCTCCTGCGAGGAAACATCCTACTGAAGCTGTGAATCCATGACGGTCGTGGAGACGAGCTCCACAGCGGACAGAAATAGAAATGCAAATGGCGACAGTTTCATAACGCCTCACATCCAAATCATTATCTCAATCTGTTTACTTTCATGTCCCACGTTCTCTCACGCCGTGTCGTGAAGAGACGTGTGGAAGAAGGCTTCGGGAGTCTCATCCTGCTTCGCCGCTGAGAATTGATGGAAATAAAGGAAAGCCCCCTCCGTCGCGTAAAGGCCGTGTGATTTATTTAGAGGCTTTCAACATATGGATTTTTATTCCTCCAGAAGGTGTTCGGTACATAGAGCGGTTTTGGAGTTGGTCATGCATAACTAATGAGGGGGGAGTCAATAGGGACAGAGGGGTCTTTAGTGTCTGCTGGGGTCTTTTGAGTTTTTAGCATCATGTGACTCCAGATGTGGATGATGTTAAAACTGCTTTGTTTGTGGGTAACAGGTTATGGCGTAGACCCCCACCCCTGTTTAGAGAGAGCTGCTCTAGTTGGTTCTCTCAAAACATTCTGTCCTCTCTGTCCAGAATGTGAAGGTAGTTGTCCTCAAAAGAGAGACCTTTGTCCTTGAGGTGCGGGGGAACGGCGGCGTCCTGTCCTGATGAGCGGCCTCTCATTGGCTCATCACTTCAATCTATGATAATACCTGTTATGTAAAAGGAATGATTATAAAATCTCTTGACGCCCCAGCAGCCAGTCAGAGCTGTAGAATCCTCCTGGACGAGAGGTTGACACGTCTTCAAGCCTCCACCTGCTTTGGGTTCAACCCACATGGAGAACCAGGACCTGGATTAAATGAGAATCTACACAGACAAAATAGAATCTACTGAATTTAAATATTTTCTGTTCCCACAAAACATGCAAAATGTACAAAAAAAAAAGTTCTTTTAGTGTATTATGAGACTTATTAGTCATTTAATAATCACATGTGTTAACCTTTGGAAAGTGGAACCAATAAGTGGGATTAAAGGGCAGGCGGCACACGGTGCCCATGTGCTTCATCCCTCCCACTCGTTTCTACGAGTCTCATCGCATTCCTCCTACCTGACGTGGATGTGGCACATCGTAAAGACTCGTCCTTTGGGCGCCACACCGTTCATGTAATGTGTTGGCGCTAAATGCAAAGGGGCCTACAAATGTGCACCTCCTGTGATTTATGGTGGCAAAAAATGATGAGGATAAAATAATAGCGATACTTGTCCGTTGGTAGAAACGGAATCCAGGGCGTCAGAGATCGACGTCTACATCTGCAGCGTCAGACGCTGGGAGAAAAATGAAGTCACTTAATTCTTCATTTCATACATTCATACAACATGGTTTATTTTACGTTTGTGAATTGTAGATTATTTTTTATTTATAAAACGCACATTAAGTTTACTTTTCTATATTCAAGCAATGTTAAATTCAGTTGTATTAATTCTGCTGAGTCATCAGGGTAAATGACGCAGCAGACTTTTATACAGGAAGTACCGATCAGGCTGTACCATCAGGCTCAGACCTCAGGGGGTGGGTGGATTTTCACCGTTTAGTTATTTTGTTAACTTCGTTTGATTTTGTATTTGTTATTTAGATAAATTTGGATTTGATATATCTATAATATTTATGTTAATTATCAAACACACTAAGTTATCGTTGTTTGTGTAGTTATTTAGTGCGTCGGTGTTTTATTTTACCCCCACTTCTATTCATACGGTACGATCCACCATTACTTTGCTTAAATGTATTGTTTCTGCAAAATCCTGAGTTTAGTTCTGTTCATTTGAACTCGTTTGGGGCCCCAGAACTTTTCCACTTATATTTGTACATTTTCCTTATTTGGGTGTAAAATAAAACCCTTCCCTTCAAAAATCCACCCTCTGCTCCCCGTGCCTACCAGCTCCGTCCATCACAGACAGGAATACATATTATACCCCAAATTCAAATGTAGACAAGTTAGAATGTCCGCTTGGGTAGGCTCCAGCACCCCCGACCCTGAACAGGATAAGCAGTTACGGATGATGAATGAATAGAATGAATATTTTCGTTTGCAGCGGATGGAACGCGGCACACACTGGAACAAGACCTTGCGTATAATTTATTATTCATTTTTTTGGATTTCTTCTACTTTTGAATCTCCAAATTAAGGTTTCAGTTTTGTTCCAACGGAAAAAGTCAAAGCCAAATAAAAGAGGCTGAAACTTCCAGGTTAAGATTAATTAACATATCGGTGTAAACGGTATAATCAGTGTTTTTACTAGATGCTGTATTTGATGCGTCTGTTGTGACCGACTTTCTGTCCAGACTTGGTTCATTAGCAAAGAACAGAATATAAGGATGTGTTACAGAAAAAAAAAGACGCTGCAGGTTCTCATAATGGTGTTATCGCATGGAGTCTTTCTGGAGGAAACCGTAACGGAGATTTGAAAAGGATGGATGTGACGTGATACAACATTGGTAATGGGCAGGAAGTGAGGCTGACGCTGGCGGTGAAAGCATCGCTTTTTTCTGTTTTTGGACTAAGCACCTGTGGGATTCTACATGTTGACGCGATGAGTAAAAACCTCTAATTGTGCCACACTTTACCTTCTTCTTTTTTTTTTTCTTTTAGGTAGAACATGGTGAACAAAAAGCTTTTTCCTGTGCGAGAAAGTGGATTATCTGAGCCGCTTGAAGGTCCTCCTCTCTTGTGTTGCAGCCGAGCAGTTGTGCATTGAGTCACCTGGGAATCGATGGCTCATCTCCTGAAAGCTCTTAGCGGTCCTACGCGTGAGTAGATGTGAGAAGGTGTTAACTCCTTAGGTGCCTTCAATCACCGAAGCCCCTCAGTCTTCTCACAAACACGTCGTTATAAAAGGAAAGTTCTCAAATTATTCATCGAACAAAAGCACCTTTCATTGCCTAATTGTTAAATGTATTACGGTAACCTTGAACTCCTTCATAAAGCGTCATAATTGGTGCATTTAGATTATAATAATAGTAATAAAACTTTAAAAAACAGACTTTCAAAGTGCTTTTACACAAATCAAAGACATAAGCTCAAAGAACACAGAGTGGACAATTAGAATAAAAGACAATAAGCAACAAGGAAAATTAGGGAGAACAATTAAGAGATTAAAAGATTATAAAATGCCTAATTAAAGGAAAGAAAAGGGTTTTAAGAAGCGTCTTAAAAGAAGATGCACCGACATGAGCCTCATCTAATAAACACTCAGTTAAGAGATCATTAAATACACAGGAGAGAATTTAAAAAAAACCATCTGTATCTCTAATAGTACAGCAGCAAAAAGTAATAAAGCACTTTTGTTGTGGGTTTATTAGATTTCTCTCATTTTTTTCACGACATTCTGTCAGCTGAAATGTTGATAATTGGACGAGGGACACAGGGAAATAATCACTCCATCACAGCGGCGTGTAAATATTCACACCCTGGTTTGGCGACATACCTGGAAACATGGCGAAGCTGTTTTTAAAGAAGGTCATCTATGAAAAGCAGGGCAGCACCCGAGGGAGGGGTACGCGTCATCTTTGTTTTAGTGTACGTCGTGTTTTCACAACCCTTCATCCTTTAAACACGTGTGGATTATAAAAGGTCTCAGATGAACGGCTGCAGTTCCGTCAATGTTGAATTTGAACCCAAACAAAATGACAATCCCTGAAACCCACGCGGGTCTCACACTCTTATGTGTTTGTGGAGTTAAGCAGCTTGAGCCTCTGATGGGT
Source organism: Lophius americanus (assembly GCA_037951165.1). Classification (NCBI taxonomy): domain Eukaryota; kingdom Metazoa; phylum Chordata; class Actinopteri; order Lophiiformes; family Lophiidae; genus Lophius; species Lophius americanus. The sequence continues at coordinate 103,127 of JBBDHG010000545.1, forward strand.
TGGACCCATTAATCAGACCGGACCATCACGTGACCGCTGCACCACGGACATTTAACACTAGATGCGAGCTGTCATCGAAATTGAAACTTGCTATTTAAGGATGGCATATGGCAGCTACTTCTTTCTGGGTCAGTCTATTTGGAACCTGTGGGGACAAAGTGTGTCCTCTTTTAACATCCTTACATTTTCTACCAATGAAATGACTTTCAGCTCCAGGGGCCCGACTGGAATGAATTTAAAAAAAAAAAAAGTCTAATATAAATAATTGCAGCTCCTGGGGAGCAAATAATGCTTTCAGTCGTGTGGATAATCTCAATATTCTGCATTTATATGGTGAATTTCTTTTTTACGGTAATATGGAAGAACATATTTTGGTGTTCTAAATAATCCTACAGAAGGTTATATCTTTGATTTACACGCATCAGCCACAACATTAATAAATACCTGTTAGCGGTCCTAATGTTGTGGCTGATCTCCGTACATCAATCACCAGTCTGTCATCGACACTTTGACAGATAATATATATTTATAAAACATTGTCAGCGTTAAGAAATATTCATTCATTCATTATCTGTGACTGTTATCCCGTTCAGGGTCGCGGGGGCTGGAGCTCATCCCAGTTTTAATCAGTTTCCAATTTTTTTTAAAACCAGCTCGACACAATTGGTAGAATTATTCCACTAACTTAGTCCGACTTAAATAAATTAAAGTAAACTTACACATTAACCCGATATATATCATTTTTTGAATCTCCCTCATAAAGATATATATGTATTTATTAATGTATGTGATTAGGGTTCATAATTCAACTAGTATAAATGAAAATGATGCATTTCAAAGACGTTTTTCTGTCATGTTTCTTATTTGATTTAATTATTATTATTTGAGTTCAATGTTTCTCGTTAAATTGATCTTGTGTGATGACGTTAGTAAAAACAGGCAGAGGTGCTAAAGTGTAAAGGAGGGGTCTTATAAATATTGATGACTGGGTTCCAATTAAGACAGCCTGCATTTGCAAAATGACAACTAGGCCGGTAGGGCAGCATTGCCTGATGGGAGTTGTAGTATTATCATCAAAATGATCGTATTTTTTTTCAATTCTGCACTGGGGATTCGTATTTTTTTTCCTGATGACTTTTAGACCTGTTGTGATTTTGAAGAATGCCGACGTCATCCAGCGTCGGCATGATGCAACAACGACTAAAAGCTGTGATGTCACAGCCAGCAACAGGAAGTAGCCAGCCGGTAATATCAGGGTGATTTTCCCACTCATGTTTGTAAGCCTGAAGACGATAAAGCTCGCTATCTGACTCCTCATCCTCCTGTTCCGCGCTCATTGTTAAACGATGAGTAGCGCGCAACGCCGTACGTCATTTCTTCATCCCAGCATTGTTAATTGGCTGGCAAGGCGCCACGTGACAGGAGCCGCTAAACAGCCGCTAGCTCGATTCATTTATAGTGAGATAACTTAGCTATAAATATGATGAGTGATAAAATGGCCAAATGATCGTACACTTGGGGATATTTGGCTTCTTTGATCGAACAAGGGGTGAAATTATCGTAGAAAAGAAACGATTATTTTCACTGATGGTGGACGGACGGACGGACGGACGGACGGAGCACTTCTTCATGGTGACGTCATTGTGAGGCATCACAATCACTTATTTTTCCGCCCTACCATCACCTGCTGCCTCAGGAATCATTAAAACCCTTCTTCTCCCCACCAAACTCCTGCTTTCAGCCAAATGGGCTCCATAAAGCTCGGACTTTGGTTTGAATGTAGTTACGGTCGACTGTGTTTCTGTCTCAGCGACGGTGAGGGATGAGAGTCTCGCTCGTTGCTTTGTAGGACGCGGATTTGCGAATCAAAAAGGCCAAGCAGTACGGCACCGGCTAATAGAGGAAATACATCACTGTCATCTTCATTCTCTCCCCTCCACATCGAACTCATCACCTCAGTCAGGCGGCTCAACCGGGACAACGGAGTCTATTCAAGTGTCAATAATCTGCTTGCTGATACAAGCAGCTGAACTGAACACAGAAGATGGACATTTGTTTCTTCTAGAAGAACGATGATGGAACATTTTGACTATATGTAAAAACTCAGGAAGAAACCTGATCTGAATCCTAGACGGATCAAAGGGGATGGCGTGGAGAGGGTTTCGGACCTCGGGTTCCCGGGCGTACACATGGAGGGTAAGTTCTCATGGAGCACAGAAGAGACCACCTCACTCGTGAAGAAGGCACAGCAGCATCTCCATCTCCTGAGGGCTTTGGTGTCCTTCCATCGCTGCTCGATGGAGAGCGCGCTGAGCTGCCGCTCCTCAGCACACAAGACAAAGGTCTCCAGGGGGTCATCACCACCGCCCATGAAAGCATTGGCTGTCCCCTCCCCTCCCTGGAAGGCATTTGCAGAACTCACTGCCTCAGAAGCATGCAGGATTCTGAAGGACTCATTCCACCGGGACACCTCCTGTTCCACTGGAAGGCATTTCAGGCCAACAGAAGAAAAACCGACTGAAAAGAGTTTTTTTATCACGAAGCCATAAATGCTATCCTTATTTTTATTTGCACTGGCAAGGACAGCCATCCAATGCCGTCGTTCTTGTACTTTGACAATAAAGGTCCGCCTGTCCGTCTAATTCCTTTAATAGCTCAGTTGAAGAAATACAAAAATGAAAGTCATATCTTTTATAATGTCTTTTTCTCAACAAAAAAAAAAGATATTGTCATAGCTAGGTCAATTTAATAACTTTCCATTAACAACAACCATTCATGCATAATGGCTGTAATTGATCGGCCTGGCGCGACAGCAGAGAGGGGATGAACTCGGGCCAAACGCCATGATTGTGCCATTGTAGGTGAACAATGTCCACCAAGGAATTCATGAATCCCTGATTCTGAGAGTAAAAGGTGACACATTCCTGCATTATACCCTTTTCTGTTCACATCTCGGTTATTACGCCGTCAGGGATCAAACCGATAGCAGTAGGAAGAGAGTGGTAAAGGCTTAATTTCAGAAATTAAGCCACAAATTGCAAAGAAATGGGGTCTTATATAACTCAATGAGAGGAAACTACGAAGAGGAGGGACCCTGAAATAAAGCTCCAAACTAACACAACATAAGTGAACTACACTAAACTTCTCTATCAAAAGACAGAATGGGGTCATATAGACACGGATTAGTCCAAGACTCACTCAGAGGGGGAACCTTAACATTAAACATCTACTCAAAATTAGAACTATCAAGAAACATAACGGGAAATTAAACAAATGTTTCACACCTAACAACTAATCCTTAAACAAAGTAACAGGAAACAAGAGTAAAATCAAGTTTAAGAAATTAATCTTTCAAAGTAAGTCATATCTGCTCATTTGCCGAGATGACCTCCTCCACTTCCTGTGGGCGGGGCTTAAAAGGCTATCTTTTCCCTTCAGCAGGTCTTTTGCCGGATGGATCTCGGTAAGAAACAAACAAAAGTAAATAATTATATGCAGCATAAATGACAATGATAGCATGTTAACTATAATGTGTCCAAATTGGTAAACAACTATCAAATGTGGAATAAAGGGGGGAATGTCAACCCAACTATGTGAAGACAGGAAGTGAAACAATACTAACGCTAGTGGTCAGCTGCTTGTTTAACCGCCACAAACACGGCCTCCATTTACTCTGAACCGTTAGGAATTATACCAACTTTTATGAGATGCATCAGTTGACATATATCTGCCTGATTCAATGACGAACGCAGTTTTATGTTTTGGTAATACGATCTTTTAGGTCTTTAGTTCCAAAGCACAGGTGTCAAATTCGAGGCCCATATTCTGAGGAGCAGCTGCTCCTGACTGCAGGAACGGATACGAGGAGCAACAATTTACTTTTACTGTTTGATTATGGCAGAAAAAGGAGATGGCTAAATCAGTCTCTCCGTTTACAAAGGGTCATTAAAAGTTCCTTTTTGTTGATATTGTTGATTAAAACAGACTATTTTTGGATTTAAATTGAAAAATAAACTTTTCTGGGCTGTTATTGATGCCTGTGATTAAAAAGTATTAATTTGAAATTACCTTTCAAATAAAAAATAATTCATTTTTCAACGTTTTAAAGAACGTTGCACAGGTCCAACGGCTGTGAGATACTTCCACACAATAAAAACCATTGAAAGAATCCGACTCACTAGTGACTCTAAAAATGTACTTCGTCCCCTCTCCTGTCTTAAATTACAACAGAACTTCATTTACGCTTGTCTACATGAATAAAGAATTCCTCCCTCTGGAGGTTTTCCCAGAACACTGGGAAGAATCCCCTGTTGTAGACCCAGAACTCACTGGAGGGACTCTGTTTCTCATCTGGACCTGGGGACGCCTCGGTATCCCCCCAGCATGAGCTGGAGAGTGTTGCTGCGGAGAGGGATATCTGAATATTCCTTCTCAGCCTGCTGCCACCGTGACCAGGCCCAGATAAGAGGGAGTAAAATGGATAGAGGGATGCATTCTGACTATTTATACATACCCCCTTTTTTTATTTCTTTTTTTAAAGTAATCCCTCTCTGAGTGTCTTCATGGAAATAAAGTCAGTCAGTCAGCCATCCATCACAGATAATGTTATTTCCCCCCAATTATCCATAAAGTAAGATTCTGACTCAGCAGCGTAATAATGAGGATATTCTACGATTTGCACCTGATGACGATGACGATGAAAGCCTATTTTAAGCCGGCGAGAGAAATAAGTGGAGGGGAAATTACTTTAAAGGCTACATCTCTGAATCAACCAGCCTCCCTTTGAACCTTGTGGATAATCTCTATTTCTGCTGTTCCTGTTATTGAGCTCATCGTCCTTTTCTTCACCTCAGCATGTCTGTTCGTCACCGTCTCATTCATCGGCGCCGACACCAGATAAGAGCGGTGACCCTGGCGGCAGCGCATCGCGGTACCGCGTCCGCGGTTAACAAACCCTTCATCGTCTGCGGCGTTTCATTTATTGAACAACCCCAAATTTTCCGCTGCTGAATAAAAGCCCGTCTTTAAGTGCTGTTATTATTTTTGTTTTTTTTGGTGGAAGCCTTGAGAAGAATCCAGCCATTATTTTTCTTAACATAAATGCTTGAAGCCACCGTTGAGACTGAGCAAGTGCGAAAAGTGAGAATGACCTGTGACGGTGGTCCGAATGTACAAAGAGGTTAATTGGAGAGCATGATGGGAGTTTTCTTCCTTCGCTGAGAGACGGTTGTTGTAGTTACTTATCGTTAAAAGGAGTCAAAGGATGAATAAATCTTCTTCCGTCCTCCTCCTCACCTTCAGGTCTCACCATAACCTTGTACCTCCAGGCCCACTCCGTACTTCTCGCTCTTCCTCCTCCTTGCTCCTCACTACACCTCCTGCCCATCTATCTTCTATGGTGTCCGAAGCTTTTAACCGTGCAGACCATCCGCCAAATTGACCCCCCACATTCAACAAGCCCGCCTTTCCAGACTTTCTTATTCCGTGTGATCGCTGTTGTTGACCTTGTATTTTATTTTTAGCTTTTATTGCATATCTTTTTACTTAAGTCTGGATATTTATTGTTTTGTTAAGTTGTGTGTCTGTAAGGTGACCTTAAGTGTCCTAAAAAGCGCCCATAAATGAAATGTATTATGATGTTTATTATTCTATCTGGCGTGGTAGATAGCATCATCAAGACGGCCGTTCAACCAGAGCGACGCTCAGCCTCACTAATTCTCCAGATGTGGGAATCTGGAAAGCCTAACTTCTCGTTGTTGTAGACTGTGTCGCCATTATCCCTTGATGGTAGGGTGGCAGAAGCTCAGTGGGTAGATTGGTCGTCCCTCAACCCACAGGTTGGCGGATGGATCCCATATAAATACCTGGTTGGCTGTATCGCCATCAAGGGTGGTTCATTCCAGAAGGGACCAAGAAAGACCAGCAGGCAGGAGGAGAGCTGGTCTCCAGGTTAACTAGTCTATAACTCTTGAAGGGACTAACGCTGCCTGGAGATGCATGAAACTGTAGATTGACACAAAATAGACGTTGAATTATTCCATAACCCCTTTCATGACCAACATGGAAGCATCTCCGTACCTTCTTCGCCAGAACTTTTTGGCCCATCACCCATGTTCAGATGTTTGGTAATAGTTGTCTCTTTTACTGGTGGTACTTCATACAATTCCCTAACCTGACTGCTAACCTCTGCTTGGTATGATATGAACACTTCCTGCTGCAACCTAGCAGAATTCAACAGAACCGTTCATTTAGTAACAATCATGGTTGATGATTGGTTCTGTTGACAAGAATGCACTATTGAGGGCACTTTTTTTTTTAACTTATTAAAAGATTGGACTCTTTTCCCCATATTCGTATATTTATCTTGTATTACTGTATTTTTTTTCAATTTCAGATCCACATATTGCATTTTGTTTTGCCAAGTTACTCTAATTGTCATATTTTCTTTAAGCTATTTGAGCACAGAGTAGTTTGAGTTAAGAATATTTACTGAAAATATCAATGTAGCTTTCTTTTAAGGGAAGGCTAACTAGCTGGCAGTGTGCTAACTCACCATTCGTGAGTTACCACTCGCCATTGATGTTGTTGAACTGGTTTGTGTTTAATAGGGAATGCGGCCATTGTTTAAAGTCAACGCTGTCAGGAAAGGAATTACGTCATCAAGCTTTGTCGCCTCTATAAACTTGTTCCTTTTATGTTTTCGTGAAGCTTTTGTTTTTTATTACTACACTCAAGCAAAGTTGCACAATCTTTTCCTGCTGATAATTCAACCATATCATCCTAATGTTGACCCAAACCCAACTGTAACCGCCGGTCACCAACCAATGTCTGCAGAAAACAACCCGAAAACACAAAATAACATTTAGCGATAATCTCCAACTATTATGAGAAAGTAAATCTCCGATATACAAAACTGTATTTAAGTGTACGACAATTTTCTTCAAAATACGCTAAATCTGAGCCTCTGGAAACGACAGTGCTCCCATCATGCAACGCTGATTGAACCCATCATGTTCCGGAGGCGACTGCGCTAACCACTAACCCGCCATGCTGTCTCTCACGTAAACAAGCGTGCATAAATACTCCCGGTATTCTAATCCGAGCCTGTGCATCGTCGCACAATTGGCCGACGGCTGGTGACTCACTTCAACAAGCTGGTGTGGAGCTGGAGAG
>JBBDHG010000547.1:0-7500 GCA_037951165.1 Lophius americanus
CAGTAGGACCGGAAATGAGCAGCCGGTCACGTCTCAGCAGCTCTCTCAGCGCCGGCGCTCCCGCGGGTCTGGACTGTGTACAATCTGCTGAGTCACAGCTCCTCAGGGGAACCGGTGGGAACGCTCAGCAATCAGAGCCAGCAGAGTCCTGCAGGGGGTTGTGGGTAGGTTTCTGCCGCGGACTGTCCAGCTGTTGATTTAGTCTGGTTCTGGAGCGGCGCTGCAGCAGAACCCGCTCCACGCCTCCTTAATAATGGAGGCTGTGTGTTAGTCCTGACAGGATCATTTATGGGCCACGGCGGGCCGGGGGGGGGGGGGGGAGGGGGGACGCTATCGTTTAAAAGCAATACGGAGAGGAATTATTTACGACGCCCCGGTCTACACACACACACACACACACACACACACACATACACACACACACACATACACACACACACACATACACACACACATACACTTACACACACACACACACACACACACACACACACACATACACACACACACACTTACACACACACACACACACACACACACACACACACACACACACATACACTTACACACACACACACACACACACGCACACACATACACTTAAACACACACACACATACACACATACACACACATACACACATACACACATACACACACACACACACATACACACATACACACATATACATATATATATATGTAATACCCGCTCACGTGAACACAAGGACTTATGTAAACTCAGGACCCCAGGACACGAGGACCAGAGGACCAGACGAGGACCAGAGGCCCAGAGGACCAGAGGACCAGACGAGGACCAGAGGGACCAGCAGACCCAGAGACTCTGACGCTGGTTTTCACGTGAGTTTTGTCTCCCTTTCTCCATCAATAGTGACAAACACGTAATCAGCTCAGCGTCCGTCTCCTCCGGACCCCTGAGACGGAGAGGAGGTGGGTTTAATTCAGGAGGAGCCAATCAAATGTCAGACCAATGAACCGATGAGGTTGATCCTCCTGCAGGTCTTCATATCTGGAGAAGACGCCCCTCATTCATTCCAGTGGAGAGGAGAGTCTTTCAGAGCCGGCTCTAGGGTCAGCTTTAGGCCCCGCCCACTACCTCTCTCATCCAATAACATCCTATCGTGTTCCTCCTTCAGCCAATCATTCCTCACATGTCACACTGTAAACGGGGGGGAGACAGTAAAGAGGTCTGCGTAGACAGTAAAGAGGTCTGTGTAGACTGTAAAGGGGTCTGTGTAGACTGTAAAGAGGTCTGTGTAGACCGTAAAGAGGTCTGTGTAGACTGTAAAGGGGTCTGTGTAGACAGTAAAGAGGTCTGTGTAGACTGCAAAGAGGTCTGCGTAGACAGTAAAGAGGTCTGTGTAGACTGTAAAGGGGTCTCTGTAGACTGTAAAGAGGTCTGTGTAGACTGTAAAGAGGTCTTGTAGACTGTAAAGAGGTCTGTGTAGACTGCAAAGAGGTCTGCGTAGACAGTAAAGAGGTCTGTGTAGAATTTAAAGGGGTCTGTGTAGACTGTAAAGAGGTCTGTGTAGACCGTAAAGAGGTCTGTGTAGACTGTAAAGAGGTCTGTGTAGACTGTAAAGAGGTCTGTGTAGACAGTAAATAGGTCTGTGTAGACAGTAAAGAGGTCTGTGTAGACAGTAAATAGGTCTGTGTAGACAGTAAAGAGGTCTGTGTAGACTGTAAAGAGGTCTGTGTAGACAGTAAATAGGTCTGTGTAGACAGTAAAGAGGTCTGTGTAGACTGTAAAGAGGTCTGTGTAGACAGTAAATAGGTCTGTGTAGACAGTAAAGAGGTCTGTGTAGACAGTAAAGAGGTCTGTGTAGACAGTAAAGGGGTCTGTGTAGACTGTAAAGAGGTCTGTGTAGACAGTAAAGAGGTCTGTGTAGACTGTAAAGAGGTCTGTGTAGACTGTAAAGAGGTCTGTGTAGACTGTAAAGAGGTCTGTGTAGACAGTAAAGAGGTCTGTGTAGACAGTAAAGAGGTCTTGTAGACTGTAAAGAGGTCTGTGTAGACTGTAAAGAGGTCTGTGTAGACTGTAAAGAGGTCTGTGTAGACTGTAAAGAGGTCTGTGTAGACCGTAAAGAGGTCTGTGTAGACTGTAAAGAGGTCTGTGTAGACTGTAAAGAGGTCTGTGTAGACCGTAAAGAGGTCTGTGTAGACTGTAAAGAGGTCTGTGTAGACTGTAAAGAGGTCTGTGTAGACTGTAAAGAGGTCTGTGTAGACCGTAAAGAGGTCTGTGTAGACTAGGTAGAGGACTTTGTAGACTGTAGACCGACCTTTCTAAAGTCTATAAATGTTTGCTGTCATTCCTCTTACGTCAGACAGACGCGGCGGCGGTCAGAACATTTGACACCATCTCTTTTCCCGCTCCTCCCAGAGCGGTACATTTATCTCTGGTTCCGTCCCGCGGCTTCACCCAGCGGACCCGCTGAGTCCGTAGGCGCTGAACGCATCACACGCAGCGCCACTTACAGAAGCCCGTTCTCCAGATGGGCCCTGCCCTCCTGATGAGCCTCGCCAGTAACAGCTTGCAGTTTGTGTTGAAAACAAAGATGAGGGATTAAATATCATGGGGGGGGGGGGGGGGGGCGTGGGAGAGAGAGGGAGGGGGGGTGATTGGCCATTATGAGGCATAATGGAGGAAGATCTGCCGTGTTGTTGTGGGGCTGTTAGCGATGAAGGATGGCTCCTCTCCCTCGTCATCCTCCCCTCTTCCCGTACAATCGGCGTCTGTAGCGAGGACCGCGGCGACGGACGATTAGCATATTATATAACGCTGAGAGCGCCGACCATCACGCCGCCGTCAGTCAGAACCCGTGAGAGGCGGGACGTTGTCCTGCCAATCAACGATGTCATAAGAAGATGGTCATTTTAACGAATCAGACTCGTTGAAATCGGACGGCTAAGCCACGCCCCTTTCATGTTTTCTTCTTCTTCTTCTCATGTTTGAACTTTTCTGTCGGAACATTTGGACTTTGGTTCCGTTTAATATTCTGACCATAAAGTTGATTATTTCCTGCTAGTAGAACTTTATTCCAGTACGTAGGAGACGTGCTATAAACGTTTTTATTGGAATATTTAGACTAAAATGACTTTAAAAAAATGATTTTCTATAACAAATTGAATTTAAAAAACAAAAAGTTCTTAAATATATTTCAGGTCCTTAAATGTTCTTAAGATGAAACGTCTGAGTTTTACGGTGCATCAATGTTCTATCAGATGGACTACAGAGGGGGCGTCGCCCTTTAGCTGCAGATTAGAATAATGAGGGCGTCGTCTGCATAACGAGGATTTCACCTTTAACCTATGATGAGATCATCACCTGACCTCTGACCTTCATCCGTCGTTCCTCTCAGTTTATGATCGACTGAAGAACCAGAAGGAACAGAAACCAGATCCCAGCGGTAATAAAGACCTCCTCTACGTGACCCTCACCCTCCTGATCCAGATCCTCTCCGTCTCGCCGCCGCCGCCGCTCTCAGCAGCTTTAATTCAATCAAGTCATTTACAGCGAGGCGATCGGATGAAATATGACTCAATCACATTCGACCCGCCGGAACGAGACAAACGAGGTTCAGGATTAATCAGCAGAAACCTGAGAAGCACACAGGTCTGAATGTGGACTATAGGATGCAGATTCCGATCCAGATCCACTGATGTGTCTGAATGTGGACTATAGGATCCAGATTCTGATCCAGATCCACTGATGTGTCTGAATGTGGACTCCAGGATCCAGATTCCGATCCAGATCCACTGATGTGTCTGAATGTGGACTCCCGGATCCAGATTCCGATCCAGATCCACTGATGTGTCTGAATGTGGACTATAGGATCCAGATTCTGATCCAGATCCACTGATGTGTCTGAATGTGGGGCAAATTCTTACTGAGAGAAAGATCCTGGATCCAGATCTGAAAACCAGCATCTGGACGAGGTTCTGTCAATCACTCCTGGAATCTTTGATTCTTGTTGTTAAGGCGGGACGTCGACACCTGAGGTCAGGCAACAAACCACCTCCTCCCAGCAGGACCTCCTCCCCTCTGCAGACTGGAGTGACTCCTGAGAGTGAGGAACAGAAGAAGAGGAGGAGGAGTGGTCCACAGAGAGAAGGGTCTTCTGTAGGACCTGGTTTTCCTCCTGTCACTCATGTGAACGAGGATGATCGACAGCTGAGACTCTGATGATGATGATGCAACCATCTGTGACTCCTCACTGTCCTGCTTCAGTCGGGGGGGGGGGCATCCAGCAGATCGTGATTTAAGTGCAGCGAGATGAAGGGGGAGAGGAGGTGGAGGAGGGGGAGGAGGTTTTAATAGAGCCTAAAGCTAATTGCTCCAGAGGCATCTTAAAACCCGTCTCCCCCAAAAGCCCTTGGATCCTGCTGACACAGGAGAGGAGAGGAGAGGAGAGGAGGAGAGGAGAGGAGAGGAGGAGAGGAGAGGAGAGGAGAGGAGAGGAGGAGAAGAAGAGGAGAGGAGGAGAGGAGTGGAGGTGAAAAGAGGAAAGAAGGGGGGGGCACTAGAGCTGTGTCATTCCTGTCAAAGCATGTTGTGCATTTTCTGCACCAAAAATAAGCCCCGCCCCTCTGAGACCCGGCTCAGAAACAACAAACAGGAGGATGAAGATGCTCCAAGATTCACACGACCCCCGACTCCTCAGAGCTCCTCCACAACCTGCAGGAGAAAACTCCAATCGGGTGAACCTCCAACCAGGAGAAGACCGGGTGGAGAATAAGAGAAAACGCTGATGTCAAAGGTCAAAGTGTCGCTCGCACAAGAAGGCGGAGCCCTCGGACGCGGGTCACGCCAAGAGGAGGTTTAATTGGCAAGGAGAGAGGCGAGCGTTTGGACACCTCCACAGAGGAGCTGTGGATTAACGCCCCGGCGGCCATTGTTTCAGAGAGGGGGGAGGAGGGGGGGCGGCGTAGGCAGCAACAAGTTATGCAAATGAGATGTTAATTACACAAACAGTGAATGAAGTCTGGAGCAGAACGAAGCGGCGAGGAGGAGGACGGTGTGGGAATGAGGAGGCAGCTGCACTTGGCTCTACCTTTACTCCTCCATTCCTCCATCCTCACCCCTCCTCGCCCCCCTCAGCGACGGGGGGAGGGAGCAGCGATTGACATGCTAATGAGGGGGAAGAGGAAGAGGAGGCGTGGGATGTTGTTGTTTTTTCTAAATTTGTTTGTTGAGTCGTGGGGGGGGGGGGGCGGAGGGTCTATCTCTCAGGGACGGGCTGGAGGAGGGGATGAAGGAGTTCTCCTTGTTCTCAGACACATAATAGAGAAGGAGGCGGTTTGGGAACCTGCGTGTGAAACAAACCGACGTGATGGAGAAGAAGAGAGAAGAAGAAAAGACGACGAAGGAAGACGTCCGTCAAACCAGAGCGAGACACGAGTCAGCAGAAATGCACCGCCGCCACGGCCCCCCACTCCTGAGGGCCTGAACGCCACGTCTGCTGGCAGCAGGGGGGTCTGTAGTCTACAAAGACCTCCTCCTAGTCTACAAAGACCTCCCTCTGGTCTACAAAGACCTCCTCCTAGTCTACAAAGAACTCCTTCTGGTCTACAAAGAACTCCTTCTGGTCTACAAAGACCTCCCTCTGGTCTACAAAGAACTCCTCCTAGTCTACAAAGACCTCCCTCTGGTCTACAAATAACTCCTTCTGGTCTACAAAGACCTCCCTCTGGTCTACAAAGAACTCCTTCTGGTCTACAAAGACCTCCCTCTGGTCTACAAAGACCTCCTCCTAGTCTACAAAGACCTCCCTCTGGTCTACAAAGAACTCCTTCTGGTCTACAAAGACCTCCCTCTGGTCTACAAAGAACTCCTTCTGGTCTACAAAGACCTCCCTCTGGTCTACAAAGACCTGCTCCTAGTCTACAAAGACCTCCCTCTGGTCTACAAAGACCTCCTCCTAGTCTACAAAGACCTCCCTCTGGTTTATAAAGACCGTTTCTCCCGTACTGATGGTCTGGTTTTTTCTCTCTATGAGGGAATTTTCCCAGCATCCACCTGGAGTTTATGACTCTCCCTCCTGGGATCCATGCTTTTGCAGATAGAACCAGGATAGGAGACGCGGAGGAGACGCGGAGGAGACGAGGGGGGCACGAGGAGGAGACGAGGAGGAGACGAGGAGGAGACGAGGAGGAGACAAGGAGGAGACAAGGAGGAGACTAGGAGGAGACGAGGAGGAGACGAGGAGGAGAAGAGGAGGAGACGCGGAGGAGATGCGGAGGAGACGAGGAGGAGAGGAGGAGGAGAGGAGGAGGAGAGGAGGAGGAGACGAGGAGGAGACGAGGAGGAGACGAGGAGGAGACGAGGACGCCTTCGTCTCAGGGTTCCTGTGAAGCGGCGTGCTTAAAGCGTGGTCATGTTGGCGATGGACTCGGCGGCGGCGGCGGTGGCGGGTGTCACCTGTGACGGTCTGCAGGATTAATGAACAGGATGCTGCAGGACCGCTCTGACTCCTCTGGAGGTGACGAAGAGCGTCCAGTCAGCAGCTCCTCCTCCTCCTCCTGCTGTATATCCTTCATCATTTATTGGCTGTCACTTCCTAAATAGTTCCTGCTGCGTCTAGCATTCAGACCGACGCCCTTCGAGAGGAGGAGGAGGAGGAGGAGGAGGAGGAGGAGGAGGAGGATGAGGAGGAGGAGTCGAGTTACAGTATGATCCCTGTGACCAGAACCGAGAACTATCACAAAATAATCCTGAAGGTTAATTATTACGACTCGATGTTTCTGAACATTTGAACTTTCTCTGATATCCTGCTGGCTGTCAGAACCAGCGGCGGTGTTTGTAACCCGGGTCCCAACGGGTCCAGTTTGGAAATCAGAAATCGGTTGATTTTGTCGAGGTTTAACGCAACTGTGCGAAGAATTAAAAGGAAAGTCCCCCCAAAAATGTGCATCCAGTCTTCCTCTCCTCAACACCTGAACAAGACGGTCACATGATCAACTGAGGCGACGCAGGTGGGAAAAACGGTGGTTCTACTTCTTATTCATGTGGGGTCTGTGTAGGATGAAGAGTTTAGATGAGACCTTCGGTTGTGTAAAAGAACCCTGATGTAAGTTTTTGTGAGGAGTCCCTCGTCTTCAGGTGTTTAGGAGAAGACAGTTTAACTGTGATGCTCCTGAAAAGTTCTGCAGACTCAGCAGAGTCCAGAAGATGAAGCTGCAGGTTCGGTTTCGGGGGTACTGTCCCTTTAAGAGACGGACCATGAACCGATCGGAACCATAAACCAAACTGAGCGTAAAGAAAGTTTCGTCCTTGAGGTTTTAAGGACTTGTTGATGGCGTTGAGGAGGCGGGTTCAGTCTTGCAACAGAGCTGAGCTCCTATAGGAAAAGGATGAGGAGGAAGAGGAGGAGGAGGAAGAGGAGCAGGCCGGGACAGCGTAGAGGACGAAGTCTCGACTCAGTGTCCGTTTTAGAATGAAAGCGTTTTGACGGTATTAGCTCATAACCCCCCTCCCCCCTC
>JBBDHG010000547.1:12500-43734 GCA_037951165.1 Lophius americanus
CAGAGCGGCGCCAGTCTTAAGGCTGCGGCAGGAAATGATGGTGATTAAACTCCAGGGAGTTTACCGGCTGGAAGGTCAGGAGAATCTACGGTTGAAGACGAGCGTAGACCTTCATCACGTCACACATTTTTACCGTTTTCACTCTTCCAGAAAACATCTCTCTGATCTCCTTCCTTAAAGTCCCGACAGAACTTTCCATCCATCCATCAACTCTCTCCCTCTTATCTGGACCGGGTCTCTGTGGAAGCAGGACAAACACGTCCCTCTCCCCAGAAACCCTCTCCAGCGGGAGCGGGGGGATCCTGAGGCGTTCCCAGTCCAGATGAGACATCTAGTCCCTCCAGAGGGTTCTGGAGGATCCTGATCAGAAGGTGAAGGAGCAGCAGCTCCACTCTGAGCTCCTCACCTGATCTCTGAGGGTCTAGCCCCCCTACGAAGCCCCTTCACCCCCGGGGGGCTCACCACCTGAGCGTTGGGGTCGCGTGAACCGTCCTGCCTACAGAAACGTTCTCCCGTATTTACTGTAGTAGATGTGCACGTTAACATTTATCCCTGCTGTTTAGACGACGGTGGCGGGGCCTCGGCATCGTTGGCGTACCGACTGGAGGCTCCGCCTCCGAGGCTGTCACTCACTCACGAACCTCGCTTTAATATCTGAAGACGAAGAGGCTTTGAACCGATCTGTCGACAAACACGGCGGTCAAAGATGGCCGACGGCTCATTTTACACGTTTGATCTTCTGGAAGACGAGAACCCGCAGCGGCTGCAGCTAACGTTATCACGTCTTAGCACGTCTTAGCACGTCTTATCACGTCTTAGCACGTCTTAGCACGTCTTAGCACGTCTTAGCACGTCTTATCACGTCTTAGCACGTCTTAGCACGTCTTAGCACGTCTTAGCACGTCTTATCACGTCTTAGCACGTCTTAGCACGTCTTAGCACGTCTTAGCACGTCTTAGCACGTCTTAGCACGTCTGCATCCATTCAGGTAAAACGTCTCAACAACTTCGTGACATCAGTCTCGTAGGAGAGAACTAGAGTTTTTCACTGTTAGTCAGCTTAGCATCATTATTAGCATCGGCCCAGAGGAGGCCACTGAGCCTGTGTGCCGTTCCATAACAGCATGCTAGTTAGCATGCTAAACCCCTGACTTTAAGGGCGGCTCAAAAACGACCACATGATGCAGCAGGAAACTCTTGAAGAGTTTCAGGTCAGGAGAAAAAGTTAAAGATCAAGAAAAGTAGATTTTCTTTAAAAGAACATTCGACAAAAGTTTCTTTGTTTTTATGAGACTCACAGATAAAAACGACAAAGAACAAAGAACAAAGAATAAAGAACAAAGAATAAAGAATAAAGAATAAAGAATAAAGAACAAAGAATAAAGAACAAAGAACAAAGAATAAGGAATAAAGAACAAAGAACAAAGAACAAAGAATAAAGAACAAAGAATAAAGAACAAAGAATAAAGAACAAAGAATAAAGAACAAAGAACAAAGAATAAGGAATAAAGAACAAAGAACAAAGAACAAAGAACAAAGAATAAAGAACAAAGAATAAAGAACAAAGAACAAAGAATAAAGAATAAAGAATAAAGAACAAAGAATAAAGAACAAAGAATAAAGAATAAAGAACAAAGAATAAAGAATAAAGAACAAAGAATAAAGAACAAAGAACAGAGAACAAAGAACAAAGAATAAAGAACAAAGAACAAAGAACAAAGAATAAAGAACAAAGAATAAAGAACAAAGAATAAAGAACAAAGAACAAAGAATAAAGAACAAAGAATAAAGAATAAAGAACAAAGAATAAAGAATAAAGAATAAAGAACAAAGAATAAAGAACAAAGAATAAAGAATAAAGAATAAAGAACAAAGAATAAAGAATAAATAATAAATAATAAAGAACAAAGAATAAAGAATAAAGAACAAAGAACAAAGAACAAAGAACAGAGAATAGAGAATAAAGAATAAAGAATAAAGAATAAAGAATAAAGAATAAAGAATAAAGAATCTGAATCTCCTGGATCACTTTTACACTTTTACACTTTTACACTTTTACCCTTTTACTCCGCTGCCAGAAAAACTACAACAAACTCGATCTTCAGCTTCCTGCCAAATATTTCACACGCCATTTATTCTACAAAGGTTCCCTGGAGAGTAAAAACATGATTTAGAGAAGATCCATCTCCTCCAGTCGATTCATCTGGACCAGATTTAGACTCGATCGGAACCACGGCTGAGAAAGTACGAGACAAAAGGCTTTTGGAGATAAAACTCCCCCTAGAGGCAAAAAATATAGAATCAACCTTTTCACCAAATCACTGCGTGGAGGAATCAGCTTCAGCTTTGATGTCACATGACGCAGCAGAACGTTAGCACGATGCTAACATTCTAAACAGCTGTGGTTAGCATGACGCCGTCAAGCGTCGAACCTCAACTTCAAACCCCAGGAAGCTTCAAACAGACGCCGCGTATCTTCATCACTCACACAGAAGGCCAAACAAACCCCGCCTCCAAGCAGCTGGGCGTCACCTCACACACACCTGGAGGAGAGAGTCCAGGACTCACCTGAGTGCACGAAGTAGGCCAGGTAGAGATCCAGCTCCTTGACGGAAACTCCGATGTGGTGCGGCTGGACGCACAGACTGGGGTTGGAACACTGCGGCGACTTGACCAGCCTCTCGCCGTCCGTACTCTCCAGAGGAATCCCTTTGAATAAAATCACCATGACCAGGTCCAGGCGCCACACCTTGTCCGCCTGACGAAGGCAGTCGATCCTCCTCATCTTCCCCTTCTGGTCGGGGTTGGAGAGGACGCAGCACGGCGCCTTCTTCCCCGTCACCGTCAGCACAAAGTCCTCCCTGAACTCCGGACGGATGTCCTTTCGCAGTTTGGCCAGGAGGCGCGACGCCCACTTCTGCTTGACCTCCGGCTTCTCGCCCAGCAGCTCGTCCTTCACGGCGCGCTCTTCCTCCTTGGACATGCGCTTCTCGTGCTTCTTGAAGTACTTCCTCTTACGGGCCTGAAGGTTGAACCAGGTGTAGGCGAAGGCCCGGACGTGAGGCAGCAGCGCTTCGATGAAAGGATGGAATTCATCCTGAGGGAGAGAGAGAGAGAGAGAGAGAGAAGGTGAGAGGAGGAGAGGAAGAGGATGAGATGAGAGGAAGAGGAGAGGAAGAGAGGAAGAGGATGAGAGGAGAGGAGAGGAAGAGGAGAGGAAGAGAGGAAGAGGATGAGAGGAGAGGAGAGGAAGAGGAGAGGAAGAGAGGAAGAGGATGAGAGGAGAGGAGAGGAAGAGGAGAGGAAGAGAGGAAGAGGATGAGAGGAGAGGAAGAGGAGAGGAAGAGAGGAAGAGGATGAGAGGAGAGGAAGAGGACGAGAGGAGAGGATGAGAGAAGAGGAAGAGGAGAGAAGGTGAGAGGAGAGGAAGAGGATGAGAGGAGAGGAAGAGAGAGAGAAGGTGAGAGGAGAGGAAGAGGACGAGAGGAAGAGGAGAGGAAG
The DNA here is from genome assembly GCA_037951165.1 of Lophius americanus. NCBI lineage: Eukaryota > Metazoa > Chordata > Actinopteri > Lophiiformes > Lophiidae > Lophius > Lophius americanus. The sequence continues at coordinate 16,001 of JBBDHG010000547.1, forward strand.
AGAGGGGAGGAAGAGGAGAGGAAGAGAGAGAGAAGGTGAGAGGAGAGGAAGAGGACGAGAGGAGAGGATGAGAGAAGAGGAAGAGGAGAGAAGGTGAGAGGAGAGGAAGAGGATGAGAGGAGAGGAAGAGAGAAAGAAGGTGAGAGGAGAGGAAGAGGGAGAGAAGGTGAGAGGAGAGGAAGAGAGGAGATGATGAGAGGAAGAGGAAGAGAGGAAGAGAGGAGATGATGAGAGGAAGAGGAAGAGAGGAAGAGAGGAGATGATGAGAGGAAGAGGAGGAGAGGAGTGAGAGTAGGTGAGATGCTAACACGCTAAGACGCTAAGGTTGAGTCATCTCACTCTTCCTGTGGAAACGTAGATGATGCTTGGATCAGTTTTCCTGTCCTTTGACCTTTGACCTTTGACCTGACATATTTACACTCTTTGGAGAAGTGAGTCGCTGCTGCGTTAAAAACTGAAACTATAAAAACGAGATGAAAAGATTCTGTCGACCTCATTTCTGCCGCAGAAGAACAACGGAGGAGTTTATTCTTCATCGTCCTCTTTCAGACACTGCAGCGTTCTGACAGGAAGTAGAGGTGAAGAGGAAGATGAGACGAACAGTAAACAGCAGGAGGAGAGGGGATCCAACGAGGTTCGCTCCGAAAAAACAACAAACAAGTAAACAAACAACCAAATAACAAAAATAACTAAAAAGAATCAACCAGACAAATAAACTCAAAGTAACCAACAACCATCAGTGCTGGTTTCCTGCAGCGCTGGTCATGTGACCCTGTGATCATGTGACCCTGTGATCCTCTGGTCATGTGACCCTGTGACCCTGTGATCCTGTGGTCATGTGACCCTGTGATCATGTGACCCTGTGATCATGTGACCCTGTGATCATGTGACCCTGTGATCCTGTGGTCATGTGACCCTGTGATCCTGTGGTCATGTGACCCTGTGATCATGTGACCCTGTGATCATGTGACCCTGTGATCATGTGACCCTGTGATCCCCTGGTCATGTGACCCTGTGACCCTGTGATCCTCTGGTCATGTGACCCTGTGATCCTCTGGTCATGTGACCCTGTGGTCATGTGATCAGGCGTAGCTGCATTATGAGACTTCTGGCTCTGAGATCTGCTCAGTAATTGGGGGGGGGGGGGGGGGGGGGGGGGGAGACAGCGTGTCACGGATTAGACTTAATTTGAGGTTGTTACACCTGCTTCCCCCCCACCCCTCCTCCTCCTCCTCCTCTTCCTCCTCCTCACCCCAACCACAAAGCCAGGCTTATCCAGACGGGGCTGAGCAGGAAATGAACAAATTAGAGTGAAAGGATTCGTCTCTGGAGCGCCGTGTCCAGACCCTCACTGTTCCAGCACAGCGCTGTGACATCATCTCCCACCGCGCCTCCAGGACCCTCAGGCTGGAAGGAGAAGGAGATCCTGATCCGATGTAACGCAGATGTAAAAAGGGAAGATTTTTGTTTTCGCTGTCAGGGCTTTGGACGGCGTCCGCGACGCTCTAGTTTGTCATTTTCAAAGAAAGTTCAGAAAATCTTAAACGTTGAAGAAGAAGAAGTGGAAAGTGAAGATGTGGGTTATTTTATGGGGATGCTAAAGCTAGTGCTAACAAGGTCTGGAACCTTGGGTTGCTATTATGGAGTAGACACATAAGCCCCGCCCTTCCAAAAGGTTTCAGGAAACTTTGTCGTTTTCGAGTAATAAAGAAAAAACGGTGAAAGAAAATTAATTTTTTTAACGTTTTTCAGAAATGGGGGGAAAGAAAAACTCCCCTGACGAAAACGTAAAAACAGAATATTGTTAACGCTGATGAAGTAGGCGGTGAAGATAGGTCAGTTATTTCAAGGTGATGCTAATGCTAGTGCTAGCTGGAGCTGGAGAACTCACACGGTTTTATTGGGGAGTTATTTTTGTATAAAATGTCCAATAATGTCAAAAGAGAGTCTGAGTCATCACCAGAAGGTTCCGATAAAACGGAATTATCTACGGAAAAACGCAGATAACTATTTTAGGGTGATGCTAAAGCTAGCTAGACTTGTAGCTGTTTCATGATTTTATTATTTTAGGAGAAGTGAACTCAGACCCACCCCCGAGCTCCAAAACAACATCGCAATAAAATCACGTCATCATCGTCTAGCTAGCTAGCTTAGCATAACACTACAATAACCTTCTTCTTCTTCTTCTTAACGATTTCTACAGTTTTACAAACTCGTCAGGAGAGAAATAAAAAGGTTCATGTAGGTTTTAGAGTTTAGAGTCCAAATCTTTCCTTAATTCCTCAAAAATGTTACGATCATCGGACTTTGTGGAGGGGCGGGGCTTAGTTACCTCTACCACCTGGAATCACACCACTGCATCAGGTTGAGATAGCTAGCTTTAGCATCACCTTAAAAGAAGTTCCTCCTTCTGATTAAAGAGGTTTGAAGTTTTGAAGGAGATAAACCAGAAGTTTGTTTTTTGCAGATTCAGCAGTTTTCTCTTTTTAAAGAGAAACTCAAAAATGTTGCAGGATTATTTTTTTTATTTCCACTAAAGGTCATTAGAAGAACTGGAAGGAGAGAAACAATCATTTTGGGTTTTTTCTTTTTTAAATTACAAAAATGTTTCTGGATTCCTCAAAAACTCCTGAACCGATTTCCCAGAATGCTCGTGGAGGGGCGGAGCTTGGACCAGGTTTTCCATCAAATTTGGTTCAGATTCTCTGAAGGTCCAAAGAAAAATCTAAATTTTTCTTAAATTCTGAAGGACCACTGAAACGATTTGTCTGTGGGCGGGGGGTCAGATGGGGGGGGGGGGTCAGACGCGGGGGGTCGCTCGGCGTTGGCGGCGGGTTTCTCCCTCAGAGTCTGACCGGAGTGAAAGCGTGGAGAAGCCCGTCTCGGTGTTCTGACACGTATCGGCGTTTGTAAAGTCCCTCCGGTTCTTCTGCAGGTTCTGGGCTGAACCGTTTCAAACGCAGGAAGTTCAGGAGGTTTTTCTTTTTTCCAGCTGCGTCGTCAGAAGTCGAACCTTCGGCTCGCCGCTTCTCACGGCGAAGAGGAAACCGTATCTACGGGCTGTGCATCCAGCGCCAGCTGCAACGCCTTTCTCCTCTCCACCACATTGTGGGCCGTCCCTCGGCGGGACCCTGAATGCACCACATTGTGGGCCGTCCCTCGGCGGGACCCTGAATGCACCACATTGTGGGCCGTCCCTCGGCGGGACCCTGAATGCACCACATTGTTTCTTCCTGGAGACGATCCAGATGAACGGCTTCTTCTCCAGGAACGCCTGCAGCCAAACCTGAGCTCAGAACCTCACTGCAGGACCGCCGAGAACGCCGCCGCCTCCTATTGGTGCTTGTGTTTGGGAGTGTGTGTGTGTGTGTGAGTGTGTGTGTGTGTGTGTCCTCATGAGGAGGGAGGAGGCACACACACACACCCACACACACACACACACTCTCTCTCTCTCTCACACACACACACACACACACACACACTCTCTCTCTCACACACACACACACACACACACACTCTCTCTCTCTCACACACACACACACACACACACTCTCTCTCTCACACACACACACACACACACACACACACACACACACACACACACACACACACACACACACACACACACACACACACACACACACATTCCACAGTGGATGTTCGCTGGAGCCACATTCCAACATTCCTCTCAACCCTGTTCAGCGTTCAGACTTCCTGACACGCTCACGCCGTCCTTCCACGCCGTTTCCTACGCCGCCGCCTTCACACACTTAACGAGGCGTCACGGATTCAAACCCAGAAACGCGTTTTCTGCCGGCGGGGGCGAGATAATCCCTCTCTCTCCCAGCCTCCACGTCCAGAAAGACTCTAGAAAGTGAGTCACGACAGAAGGAGGTCTTGTTGACGTTCTGGGATCCGTCTCCTGGTTACGGACGGAGGATCTGACCTCAGAGGTTCCAGAGTCCTGAAAACCCGCTTGGGTCCATCAGAACTCTCTTTATTATCTGGGCCGATTCTTCCAGAGACGACTAACATTTAAAAAGTGTATCACGCATTTAAAGAGAGAAACGCCCCGTTACACCACCCAACCCCGTTACACCACCACCCAACCCCGTTACACCACCCAACCCCGTTACACCACCACCCAACCCCGTTACACCACCCAACCCCGTTACACCACCCAACCCCGTTACACCACCACCCAACCCCGTTACACCACCCAACCCCGTTACACCACCCAACCCCGTTACACCACCCAACCCCGTTACACCACCACCCAACCCTGTTACACCACCCAACCCCGTTACACCACCCAACACCGTTACACCACCCAACACCGTTACACCACCACCCAACCCCGTTACACCACCCAACAGCGTTACACCACCACCCAACACCGTTACACCACCCAACCCCGTTACACCACCACCCAACACCGTTACACCACCACCCAACACCGTTACACCACCCAACCCTGTTACACCACCAAAACCTGTTACACCACCCAACACCGTTACACCACCACCCAACCCCGTTACACCACCCAACCCCGTTACACCACCCAACCCCGTTACACCACCCAACCCCGTTACACCACCACCCAACCCTGTTACACCACCCAACCCCGTTACACCACCCAACACGTTACACCACCCAACACCGTTACACCACCACCCAACCCCGTTACACCACCCAACAGCGTTACACCACCACCCAACACCGTTACACCACCCAACCCCGTTACACCACCACCCAACACCGTTACACCACCACCCAACACCGTTACACCACCCAACCCTGTTACACCACCAAAACCTGTTACACCACCCAACACCGTTACACCACCACCCAACACCGTTACACCACCCAACCCCGTTATACCACCCAACCCGGTTACACCACCCAACCCCGTTACACCACCCAACCCCACTACACCACCACCCACTACCTTCGACTGCCGTTGATTCGACACGAAGAGAATCTGAGATTCGTGACGGTTTCAGTTTTGTTCTGACGATCTGTCGACACGTTTCACACTTTTATTCTAAAAGTCATTTTACGCGTCACATGAAGATGAAGATGATGATGATGAGTTTGATGGAACGGGTTTTATGAAGGAGCTGATTTGTGTTGAAAAATAAAGAATAATGTGAAACGAGTTTATCGATGAAATGATTTGATTTTTGAGGCGTTTTTAAGGTAAAAACAACATTTATGATAGAAAATAAACAGATGAAGATTTTATAATCTGACTTTAACTGATTCTGATCTTTAAGGGAAAAAAAACATTTTGCTCCAAATTGATGCAAGAATCATAAAATAAAATGAAATAATATATTTTTTCTTTCTGGAAGCAGAAACGATGAATCTCCACGGGTCGAACCAGAACCTAAGAACCTGCTTCAAAGAGAATCCAGACTTTGTTCTGATAAAAGTTGTTTTTAGACAGAATCAAGTTTTGTTTTATTTGTTAATATTCTTTATTTTACAACCTAAATGTTCATTTAACATAAAATAAAATAAAATAAAATAAAATCCAGACGGAAAAATATTTTCTTTGATTTCAGGAGTTTATAAAAAAGTGTTTTTATAGCTTAAAGCATCAAATCTGATCAGAACCGTCGTTTACTGATCCATTAACGAAAGTAAACGTGAGTCTTATCCTCTCAGGTTCTGACCCAACGACCCGCTTCAATCAGCCTTTTCTCCGGTTTTCCTTCAGAACCGACTTTCAGCAGAATAAAATCATCGATTATTAATATCAGAGATTTTATCTGAAGGTGAAACATTTTAGAGGTTACATCACTTCCTGTTTCGTTTACGCCTAAAAACCCGCTTCTGGGTGAAAACAATTTCACGCAAACTTTAGATTTTGGTTCTGACCCACATGTAAAGGTTCTGACTGAATTCCTTCTGTGTCTTTGACGCATGTTTGAGTTTCGGGTCACGACTCTCAGATTCTTCTCTCCCGGCGGGAAACTTAAACAGAAACGTTTATTTGAGATTCTTCAAACTAACCTTCTCGGGTCGCCCACAAAAGTCACGTTCTGACATTTTCAGCTGGTTCTGCTCTGAGGAAGAGGAAGGCGTCTTCATCGGCGGGTAGATGTTTGCTCACAGACGTCAGTGAGGGAGAGTCTTGTGGGTTTTGTTCTGGAGCAGAAAGCGGGTCACGTTCTGATCAAACTGTTTTTTTTGTCTCTTTCTTTCTCGGCGCTTTTCTTCGGTTCCGACCTCAAGATCGTCTCGCCGACCCGGTTTAAACCCCCCCACCTGACAAGATAACGACTCTCGGAGCTGGACCAGGACGGTTCTGGTTCTGACACCCTGCACCTTAGCGACTGAAGTAAAAACGGTCATTAGGAGGGAGTGACAGTAATCCCCCGGCCCCCCGCCCGTCCCTTCACACCCGCGGTGACACACTGAGGGAATTATCGGCGTGACTCTCGGGCTTAGAGGCTCGCCGCTGAGGCCCGATGGGTTCTGGCTGCTGGAGGAGACGGGTTCCTCCGGCGGGGAGAACCCGCCGACACTGAAGGTGCAGAATAAATGTGAAGACGAGGAAGATGAGGATGAGGGTCTTTCTTCAGGGTCCAGGGACAGAAATGAGGTCATTAATGAAGAAGGACCTTCTTCTCCTGCCTCCAGAACCAACAACTGGACCTTTTCTCTTAATGGAGAAACTACTGGAGCAAAATGTTGAATATTAAAGAGTCAAAGCAGCTGAAACGTGACTCCTGATGAAGATTTAAGCATTTATTTAAATACGTTTACGTCCTAAAAATGTTTTTTTACAAATATCCAAAATAAAATCATTTATTCAACAGAAATCAGATTCTTCTGATGAAGGTGTGAGATGAAGGAGTGAGATGAAGGTGTGAGATGAAGGTGTGAGATGAAAGAGTGAGATGAAGGTGTGAGATGAAGGAGTGATATGAAGGAGTGAGATGAAGGTGTGAGATGAAGGTGTGAGATGAAGGTGTGAGATGAAGGTGTGAGATGAAGGTGTGAGATGAAGGTTTGAGATGAAGGTGTGAGATGAAGGTGTGAGATGAAGGTGTGAGATGAAGGTGTGAGATGAAGGTGTGAGATGAAGGTGTGAGAGTAAGGAGTGAGATGAAGGTGTGGGATGAAGGTGTGAGATGAAGGAGTGAGATGAAGGTGTGAGATGAAGGTGTGAGATGAAGGAGTGAGATGAAGGAGTGAGATGAAGGTGTGAGATGAAGGTGTGAGATGAAGGAGTGAGATGAAGGTGTGAGATGAAGGTGTGAGATGAAGGTGTGAGATGAAGGTGTGAGATGAAGGTGTGAGATGAAGGAGTGAGATGAAGGTGTGAGATGAAGGTGTGAGATGAAGGTGTGAGATGAAGGTGTGAGATGAAGGTGTGAGATGAAGGTGTGAGATGAAGGTGTGAGATGAAGGTGTGAGATGAAGGTGTGAGATGAAGGTGTGAGATGAAGGTGTGAGATGAAGGTGTGAGATGAAGGTGTGAGATGAAGGAGTGAGATGAAGGAGTGAGATGAAGGTGTGAGATGAAGGTGTGAGATGAAGGTGTGAGATGAAGGAGTGAGATGAAGGTGTGAGATGAAGGTGTGAGATGAAGGTGTGAGATGAAGGTGTGAGATGAAGGTGTGAGATGAAGGAGTGAGATGAAGGTGTGAGATGAAGGTGTGAGATGAAGGTGTGAGATGAAGGTGTGAGATGAAGGTGTGAGATGAAGGAGTGAGATGAAGGTGTGAGATGAAGGTGTAAGATGAAGGTGTGAGATGAAGGTGTGAGATGAAGGTGTGAGATGAAGGTGTGAGATGAAGGAGTGAGATGAAGGTGTGAGATGAATGTGTGAGATGAAGGCGATCCGTGAGGCTGAATTTTCTTTCACCCTCAGAAAAGAAATAATTGAAATCCGACTTGAAATGATTGACATTTATGTCTTAAAGTATCAGATTGTCATGATATAAAATTCTTCATCTAAACGTAAAGATTCCAGGAGAAACGGCGTCTTTTTAAAGAAAAACAGAATCTGACTTTGTTTAACGACGTTTATCTCTAAATATGTCGTTTGGACAGAATCTCGTCTTCATCACATTCAGTTTTACATTATTGGGTCGTTTTCTCCTGAATCAAAGATTTAACTTTAACCTCTGAATAAAATCTTTTATGTCTTAAATGTTTGAATCAAAAACATTTAAGACATAAAAGATAAAAGACGTCGTTTAATCAAAACTATCTTCCTGTTGATTTCAGACTCGTTAGTGTCTGCGGGGGGAGGAGGAGGAGGAGGAGGAGGAGGAAGAGGGGGTCCTTGTTTTTATTTTTACCTCCACCGTCGGCGAGGAGGTCGTGTTTCTCGTGTTTCCAGCCGTGAATCTGCCCGTCTAAAATAAACCGCCTCCAATGTTCCTGCAGACCCAGAAGGTTCTGATCCACTTCTTCACATCCTAAACGACGTTCATCTTCATCTTCATCGATCAAAAGTCAAGGACAGAAAATAGAAATAAAACTAAAGAGGAAAAAAGGATCAATAAAAAGTGAACGGCTAAAAAAATAGTAAATAAAGATTTTAGTAATAAAGATAAAAATCTCAGGGATTTTTTCTGTTTAGTTTTGATCGGGTCGGTTTGATCCGATATAAATCTGGAGTTAAATCTGACGTCATGGGGGGGACTGGAATGAACCCTGTGGCGGCGGCGGCGGCGGCGGCGTGAAGCTGATCATCATCAGGACTTAATGCGACGCTTTTAGACCTTCATCCAAAATAAGGCATCACATTTATACCAGCCGGTTCTGGACGCAGCTTTGATGTCCTCCGTAGACTATTTCTAAAATTCTCTTTGACTCCTTTTCTTTGAGACGGCGACGATGACATCATCATGTGGAGGTCATGAATCCAGCCGGAGAGTTTATTCTTTTACCCGCCGTCTCCTGGAGACGCTCCCGTCAAACTAACGGCCAGAAAATATTTATTCTTCACAAATTCGTTTTTAAAAAATGCAACAACAAAAATCTAAATAATTAAATCACAGCCGGACGATTAAAGTGTTTGTTTGTAAAAAAAAAATGTAATTATTTAAGAAAAAGTTAGATTACGAATAAAAATCCCTGAAGACTTTCAGACTTGAGCGCCTCCTGCTGGTCCAGAGGAGAAACACAGACGCTAACGTCTCGCTGTTTTTACCTTCACGGGTTTTCTTTGTTTTTAAAATACAAAAACAGGAATTTTAGCTGCAAATCAGAAGCTGCTCATTTTTCTGCTCTCGACAACAAAATCAGATTAAACGTTTAGACACACTGATATTTACAATATCAGAATTCTAAAAATATTAAAAGGAGGAAGAAGAAGCAGAAATTAAATATTTAATCTGCTTGGATTATTTTTTTCCGTGTTGTGTTCGCTGTCTGTCAGGATTTGCGAACGCTGATTATCGGTTTGACTTGACGGATAATCAGATTAAATCTCATTCCTGCATGTATTCAAAAACAAACCCAACCGGAAAATCAAGACGCCACATGGATGGAGGAGTCCTCTCCTCCGGCGCCGCTCACAGAACCCGAGGAGCAGATTTAGGAGGAACGACCCGGAAATCAGCCTAAAAACTATAAAAGAAATAAAAGAACTAAATATACAAACATTCACAATTACTGAATGATTTAAAAATAGTTTTAGATTTAAATAAGATTTTATTTTTTCCATTTATTTTAATTTTATTTTTAAGGAGCTGCTTTTTTTTAATTATGAGGCTTTAAGGAGAAAATGTATTTTTGACCTCTGACCCTGAACGCCACGGCAGCAGGTGAAATGATTCAATGATTCTATAAATTGTAAAGTTGCTGCAGGAGAATCAGGAAGAGTTTCTGAGACACAGTCGGAGATGCAGATAAATAATAAATCCGGTTAATCGGAGTTTTACCTCGAATCCCCCCTCACACATTCAGCAGCCGATTAACCGATCATCGGATTCGATCGGTAACAACAACCACGAACATCCACGAACCCCGCGCGGATATCTGCGCTAAAAGAAGAGATGCAAACATTTTTGCTCTTATCTAAACTTTTCCCGAACCCTCTCCTCGCCGGAACCGCGGAGCCTTCCGCCGGGCTCCCGCCTGAGGAGCGGCCGGGACAGAGAGCCCGCAGCCCCGCGGAGAGACTCGCGGCCCCGGCGCCTCGAGCAGGAACAGAAAAAGGAGGCAGATTATCGGGCAGGAAGGAGAAGCGGCGGGGAAAGACCGCTTGAAAACACTTTCACGCACTTTGGAGTCCGCCACGCGCCGCAGCGCAGCGCAGAGGAAGAGCGGACTATAGGAGGAGGGTATAGGGTCCATAGGGTCCGGGTGCAGAGGAGAACCCGCTGAACTCTAGCGCGCGCACTCAGGAACAGGTTTAAAGTCACTCACCTGTGTCAGACATAGCGGAGAATACATATCTGTCGGCTCTGCGCGCGGATCGGGACGTGGTGTGTGCGCCTTTACGCGCAACTCCAGCCTGCGCGCGTGCGTGAGGGAAAGGAAAGAACAGTAAAAAAAAAAGAAAAAAAAAGAAAGAGAGAGTGAGTGTGAGGAGGAGGGAGGGGGAGTGGAGCCCTCTTCTTGCCCCCCTTCAGCTTTCACATGTCCAAAGCAGCGGTGAACTTTGACCCCGCCTCGGGTTACACAGACCGTCCGGACCTGTTAGAGGCCCCGCGCCACAACTTTCAGCACATCTCCGGCGACAACAAGAGGAAAAGTCCCGTCAGCAGGAGGCTAGTATCTCAGAGGGGGGGGGGGGGCGGAGGGGGTCCGGTGCAAAGCTCCAAAAAAGTGCATGTCAGAGAACCGGAGAGGGAGCGGCGGACGGCAGCATGGCTACCCGTCCTGCGGTGAACTGTGTCCGGCGTGAGGCGGTGCGGATCCTCGCTGCTCGGGACGGAGAGAAGGCGGCGGTGCAGCGGGAGGACTGACCGGGGAGAGAGAAGGCAAAGCGGAATCCCTGAGCTGCCAGACGACCGCCTCGCCTCGACAACAACCGACAGCTGCTTTCCGTTAATTTATCTCCAGCAGGAGGAGAGAGAGAGTCCCAGAGAGGAGCGGCACCTCCTCTCCACTCCTCCGCCTGTCTGCTGCTCCCTCCGAGCACCGACCTCCACCGGACTGCGCCTGTGTGTGTTTGTGTGAGCGCGCGCGCGTCTGTGTGTGAGAGTGCGCGTGAGTGCGTGTAAGTGTGTGTAAGTGTGTGTGTGTGTGAGAGTGTGAGAGTGTGTGCGTGTGTGTGTGAGAGTGTGAGGATCCTGCAGAGCTGATCACACTCCACCACAGAGTCATTGATCCTCCGTGCGCTCCGGGGGGAGAGTATCGAAGTGAAAGTGATCACACACACACACACACACACACACACACACACACACACACACACACACACACACACACACACACACACACACACCTACACACACCTACACACACCTACACACACACACACACCTACACACACACCTACACACACACACACACACACACACACAGACACACACACACACATACACACAGACACACACACACCTACACACACACACACGCACACACACACACACGTACACACACACACACACACACACACAGACACACCTACACACACACACACACACACAGACACACACAGACACACACACACCTACACACACCTACACACACACACACAGACACATACACACAGACACACACACACCTACACACACACACACGCACACACACACACACACACACAGACACACACACGCACACACATACACACACACACTCAGACACAGACACACACAGACACACACACCTACACACACACACACGCACACACACACACAGACACAGACACACACAGACACACACACACACACACACACACACACACACACACACACACACACACACAGACACACACACACACACACACACACACACACACACACAGACACACAGACACAGACACACAGACACACACACACATACACACACACACACACACACAGACACACACAGACACACACACACCTACACACACCTACACACACCTACACACACACACACATACACAGACACACACACCTACACACACACACACGCACACACACACACACACACACACAGACACAGTCACACACAGACACACACAGACACACACAGACACACACACCTACACACACACACACGCACACACACACACAGACACAGTCACACACAGACACACACACACAGACACAGACACACACAGACACAGTCACACACAGACACACACGCACACACACACAGACACAGTCACACACAGACACACACACACAGACACAGACACACACAGACACAGACACACACAGACACACACACCTACACACACACATACACACACACACGCACACACACACACAGACACAGTCACACACAGACACACACACACAGACACAGACACACAGACACAGACACACACACACACACACACACACACACACCTACACACACGCACACACACATACACACACACACACACACTAGATTCAAACTTTTTTGTTTGAATCTATGATGTATTAATTATTGTTGTCGTTACTGCTGATACTATTATATTATTATTATTATTATTAATATCATTTATTAATAAATTATTAATATCAAAAATTATTATTATAGTTTTATTTTTAAAAAACATTCATCATATTTATATTAACATCTTTAGTTTTAGGAATTCCATCGGGGTTCTAAAAGATCTACGGCCGAATCCAAAGAGTTCTGGTGGGTTTATACAACAGGTCCAGAAGAGTTCTGGAAGAGCTCTTACAGGGTTCTGGAAAGGTTCTGGACGGGTTCTGGAAGAGTAGATTTACTAAAGAGCTTTTGTTCAGTAGGATTCCTAGTGGAGTTCTGAAAAAGTTCTGCTAGAAGAGCGGTTAAAGAGTCCTACATGTAGATCTCAGGGTTTGGGTTTGGGTTACAGAGGACAGAACTGTAGATGGAAACTTCGGGTCTGGAGGTAGAACTCTCTCCTGAGAAGGACGGCGGTCTCCAGGAGGACCTTAAGTCCGAGGAGGTCCTACAGGGGCCCCTATAAAACCTGCAGAAGCCTCCAGGTGTCCCTCCAGGATCATTAAAGATGAACCCAGGACCGTAAATCACCTTTAAGAACCGCAGACCTCAGGAACCCGAGCCCAGACTGCAGGAATATTATAAACCTTAAGTATCCAGGCTAAACTGTAATTTACACGCCGTCTGTCTGGAGCTTAAACGCACCACCAGACCACAAACTCACCGCAGACCGAAGCCTCCAGAGAAACATGAAACCACCATTAAGACAATTAATGTGGTCTATTGATGGGTCAGAAGATAAATGGAATAAACGGACTGATGGCCAGAAGTCAGAACCGACCCGCAGGAGCCGGATCAGGAGGATTATTCTGGGAGTGTCATTAGAGGGAGGGAACATGTCAAGACAGTGGGAGGTGAGGGTTCAGAAGAACTGAGTGAGAGAAGTTCAGATCCTAAACATCAGAGAGACTGCACACAGTCAGCCAAAACATTATGACCACCGGCCTTAGATTGAGTCTTCAGGGGTCTGCTGGAGTACAGGCCTCCACGGTGGTCCTAATGTTATGGATGATTCCTGAGTTTTGATTGATGGACGGATTTCTCACCCCGAAGAAGACACTTCTGGTTCTGATACTGGACATCTTGTCTCTCCTCCTGGTTTTACATCCGGTGATTCTGTTTTAACGTAACGTTCCTTAAGATTAGCCAACATGCTAACCGCGGCTAGTTGCTGTCAAACGGAGACTGGATGGTTGAAAACTCTCGTTAACTGCCGGCGAGAAGGAAGGAGGTTTTTAAACACCGAAGAATACGAAGGATGAAGACGGACAAACTTTCAGAGCAGCGTTTCTGAATCCAGACGCCAAAAACGAGACAGTCGACCTAATAAAAGGGGCCTAGAGCCCATCCCTGGTGCGGTCCCAGCTGCACCTTAAACCAATCCTTAAAGGCCTACAAAACGTGCGGGTTCAATCGGAGTCGACGTTTTTATCCGCGAAGGTCAAAAGTAAATGTTTATAATGTATTTTAAGTTTTTTCTTTTTTAACAATTTACTGATTTTTCTCTCAATATTTTTCCGGTTTAATTCAAACTATTTTGCGGTTAATTATCGTCTTAATGACTTTTATCGTTTTCCAATAATGCCTTTTTATTTTAATGTATTTTTTAAATCTTTATGAGTGTGTTATTAGTAAATAAAAATATCCGGTTATGCTGCAGTGATGACATCATCCTGGTGCGGCGATGACATCACAAACTGTCACTCTTTGAAAGAAAATGAAAATAAAAAAGAGTTTTATTCTAAGCTGAATTCACTACAAGACATCAATAAACCAAAAATGTTCCATGAGTATTTGGTGAAGTTCACTAAATGGAAGGAGTGACTGTGAATCTGAGAATCGAGTGTTTTTGAAAGGGAGTCTGGCGTGACGGTTCTCTGGGCTGATGCTGATTGACAGCTGTCACCTTTCATTTCCGTATTTAACTGTTCTTAGGATTAAAAAAGTACTTTTAGTACTAAAAAAGGTAACTTTATTTTGACGGGGGGGGGGGGCACTGATCACATCCTGCCACATAATTATGAGCCTCGGTCTCCAGCTGAGATGACGCAGACCTGAGGCGCCACCTAGCGGCCGCAGACGTCACTGCGTTCCGTCCCGCCTCCAACTATAATAAGTAAATAATCTAATAAAGACTTTAAAGATGACGTGAAAGACGAAACTACTTCCTGTCGTCTCTGCGTTTCAGGTTAAAACTATTATCATATTAAATAACAGAGTCAAACGCTTTGATGTTTTAATGTTTTCATTTATCGGTTTGATTGAATACTTTTAATTCAGTAGTTTAAAAAAATTAATTTAGATTTAAAAATTATCAAAAATTTAAAAAAAGGAAATAAAATGTATTTAAAGAACAAATGTCTAAGATTATGAAATAAATGGAAAATTAATTAAAGATAAATTTAGGGACTTTAATGGAGATGAAAGATAAAAACTTTTGAATGTTTTTATGAAAATCATTTTACTTTTGTTATAATTGGTTTGTTTCTATTTGAGTAAAATTAATCAATGTTAAAAAAATGTTTTTAATTGAATATTAAATATGTTTGATATGATTTTGATTCACACTAAACTGTAAAATATGATTCAGATTTTTAAATCACCTTGGATACAACAAACACAACCAGCCATAACATTACAACCAGTGATGTCACACTGACGCGACTTTAACGACGAAGAATCACAAACGTCAGTCGAGAAATTCAGTTTATGGATTAAACGCGTCGGAAGAAGATTGGAATCCGTTCAGTCTGCGTCTCCTCGCCACAGGAGGTCTGATGCCGCGAGACCGGCCCCCTTCAGGCCACAGGATGAACTGCAGGAACCTCCCATCATCACCATCACACAGTTTTCATCACGGAACCAGCGACGACATCAGAACCAGAACCACCTCGTGATTGACATCACGCTCAGTCAACGCTGGAGCCTCTCTGTCAGAACACTGAGATCCAGAGATTTATCCAGAACTATTATGGGATGTTAGACTGAAACCCCAGAGGTTTCCATTAATGTGGAACATCTAAAGGGTAGAGGATAGAGGTCATCGGACCAGCTTCAGCAGACCCGGTCCACCAATCATCAACCGGTCCACTAAACGCCACCAGAATCTGAAAAACTCAACATGGACGTCACCATGGAGACGGGCTGATGGTGGCGGCGTGTTTGGGCTAAAAACAAAAATACAGCAGGACCGAGAAGTAAGAGAGAGGGGGGAGGGGGATGTTGTTTTTTGGGGGGGGGGGCTCCACCTGCTCCCACTGAGCTGCTGCCAGTCTGGAGATCCGCCAACAGTCCACCGAGCTCCAACAAGCAGAGAGAGAGAAGAAAGAAGGAGAGTAAAAATAAAGAGATGCGGAGGAAGAATAAGGTCAAAACGAAGAGAAGGAGAAAAAAACGGAACATGAGGAAGAGGAGAAGAGATAAGTAGAGCGAAGATGAACTGAGGATTGAGAGACAGGACGACGAAGAAGAAGAGGGGAAGGAGGAGGGATGAAAAGATGAAAATATAAATATATAATAAATATTTGATCATTATATTTACATATTTCATTTTAATAAATGTAATATATAATTGTGAAAAGGAGGAAAAAATAGATTAATGTAATTAACAAATAATAATTATAGTTGTGTAATCGTATTCATTCAATTATTATAAATTGTTATTTATTATTACTGTAAAGAATTTCCTTAAATAAACCTAAAATTAAAACTCAAGAATGTTTGTGTGTGTGTGTGTGTGTGAGAGTGTGTGTGAATGTGTGTGTGAATGTGTGTGCGTGTTAGTGAGCATGTGTGTGTGTGAGAGTGTGTGTTAGAGTGTGTGTGAATGTGTGTGTGTGTGTGTTAGTGAACATGTGTGTGTGTGAGAGTGTGTGTTAGAGTGTGTGTGAATGTGTGTGCGTGTTAGTGATTATGTGTGTGTGTGTGTGTGTGTGTGTGTGTGTGTGTGTGTGTGTGTGTGTGTGTGTGTGTGTCTCTGACAGAAGGAGATGATGAACAGATGGTCTGGCAGAGCATGTAGAGAGGCCGGAACCCCCCCCCCTCCCCTCACACACCCTGACCGAGTTTCATTGATGAGCCTGTGTGTGTGTGTGTGTGTGTGGGTGTGGGTGTGTGTGTGTGTGTGTGTGTGTGTGTGTGATATACCATCACACAGTATGTATTAAGTCTCCAAAAATGACATCAAGTTTACAAACAAACAGAATCACAACATTAAACCAGCGAACGAGACGACGTGTTCCTGATGATTTATGGAACGCTCACCAGATTCACCACATTCACCACATTCACCACATTCATCACATTCACCACATTCATCACATTCACCACATTCACCACATTCATCACATTCACCACATTCACCACATTCACCACATTCACCACATTCACCACATTCACCACATTCATCACATTCACCACATTCACCACATTCACCACATTCACCACATTCATCACATTCACCACATTCACCACATTCACCACATTCACCACATTCACCACATTCACCACATTCACCACATTCATCACATTCACCACATTCACCACATTCATCACATGTGTACGTGTGTGTACATGTGTGTGTACATGTGTGTGTACATGTGTGTGTACATGTGTGTGTACATGTGTGTGTACATGTGTGTACATGTGTGTGTACATGTGTGTGTACATGTGTGTGTACATGTGTGTGTACATGTGTGTGTACATGTGTGTACATGTGTGTGTACATGTGTGTGTACATGTGTGTGTACATGTGTGTGTACATGTGTGTGTACATGTGTGTACATGTGTGTGTACATGTGTGTGTACATGTGTGTGTACATGTGTGTGTACATGTGTGTGTACATGTGTGTACATGTGTGTGTACATGTGTGTGTACATGTGTGTACATGTGTGTGTACATGTGTGTGTACATGTGTGTGTACATGTGTGTGTACATGTGTGTGTACATGTGTGTGTACATGTGTGTGTACATGTGTGTACATGTGTGTGTACATGTGTGTACATGTGTGTGTACATGTGTGTACATGTGTGTGTACATGTGTGTGTACATGTGTGTACATGTGTGTGTACATGTGTGTACATGTGTGTGTACATGTGTGTACATGTGTGTGTACATGTGTGTGTACATGTGTGTACATGTGTGTGTACGTGTGTGTACATGTGTGTGTACATGTGTGTGTACATGTGTGTGTACATGTGTGTGTACATGTGTGTGTACATGTGTGTGTACATGTGTGTACATGTGTGTGTACGTGTGTGTACATGTGTGTGTACATGTGTGTGTACATGTGTGTGTACATGTGTGTGTACATGTGTGTGTACATGTGTGTGTACATGTGTGTACATGTGTGTGTACAGCGTTTCACTTGATCACTTGAAGCTCAACCAAAATATCTAGTGAGTGCTGAAGGGAAAGCAGCAGAGGGGTCAAAGGGCAAGAGATGAGCGCTTCTTCTGTGTTACATATCCACACAGACACACACACACACACACAGAGACACACACACACACACACATGCACACGCACACACAGAGACACACACTCCGCCCACACACACGTTTCAGCAGGACAATCCTGATTTGGCGCCCAAAAATCTCTTGCCTTGTTCGAGACGACGCCTGCGGGCGATTATGATGATGATGATGAAGATGATGGTGGTGGAACGGAGGCAGGCTGTGAGCAGGGCCAACATATGCTGGACCCCCCCCACCCTAAAAGACAAAAACCAAATAACCCCCCACCCCGTTTGGAAGGAAACAACATACTATTACTTTATTATTATTATTATTATTACTTTATTATTACTATTACTTTATTATTATAACTCTATTATTATTATTACTATTATTACTATTACTTTATTATTATTATTACTATTACTTTATTATTACTATTACTTTATTATTATTATTATTATTATTACTATTACTTTATTATTATAACTCTATTATTATTATTATTATTATTACTATTACTTTATTATTATAACTCTATTATTATTATTACTATTACTTTATTATTATTATTATTATTATTATTACTATTACTTTATTACTATTATTACTATTACTTTATTATTATTATTATTACTTTATTATTATTATTACTATTTTTATAATTAGTTTATTATTATAATCATTGTTTTATTTAATCTGTTTAACCCAAACTGTAAAAAAAAACAATCTAATTTATTCATTGTATTTTATTATATTCTAGTAGTAAATCTGATTTATGATGATGATGATGATGATGATGATGATATATTATTATTATTAGATGTATTAGTTTTATTCAGATTGAACTAAACTTTTGAAAAAAGTTTTAAAATTATTTCAATGTTTTTAATTTCTATTTCATTTAAATTCATGAAACAAAATCTGAAACTTATTTATTTTTTGATGCTTGAACTAAATAAAATAACATTTTAAAAACCTTACATTAATAATGTTTTTATATAATTAACTGTTTGTATTATATCCGTACATTATTATTATTATTAATTATTACTTTAAATACATTTATCTCTTTAGACTTTAGGGATGGGGGCGGGGCTTACTGAGGAGCGGCCCTTTGTGGCCCCCGGCGGCGGTCAGGAGGCCCCCTCTCCTGTGGCGTGACTAACACAGAGTGACAGCGCCAAGGTGGCGGCCGGTTGCCAAGTAGCCTCACGCCGTCTCAGCCGGCTTTGTGCGTCGTCTCCACCCGCTATCTTCCCACAACAGGCACCGCCGTCCGCCGCCAAATCTGCTACTCTGGTGGGAAACAACCGCCTCCTGATTGGCTCCCGCTCTCGCCTTCATGTCTTCATTTAGCATCGGTGGGAGGACGACGGGAGTGGATTCATATGGTTTTGTGTTTGAGGTTCCAGAAAGAACCACTTGGACCAGTCAGGACCAGAACCAGAACATTTAGACGGAGCAGCAGAAAGTGATGCTGAAGGTGACTTTAGCACCTTTACCTGGTGCTAGCCCAAATGAGCATTTTGCCATTTATTTTATTATTGCACCAGTGGAAATACGGCCTTCTCAGGCGTGTATGTTAGCATTAGCATTGGCATGTGAGTGCTAATGCTAAATTGCTAACAGAATTAATTTGACCCAAACAGCAAAAGCGAGGAGTTCAGGTGAATCACATCCTGTACAGGTGAATCACATCCTGTACAGGTGAATTATATTCTAGCAGCAGGGGATGAAATCCATCAGGATGTGAATCAAGAACCTGCTTCAGGGTCTCAGGAGGTCATGTGATCTCCATGTGACCATCAGGAGCTCCTGGGCCTCTGGTGGGAGGGAGCTCTGCAGAGGTCAGAGGTTAACGTGGCGCTGCCTGTATGTGTGTGTGTGTGTGTGTGTGTGACACGGTGTGACGTCTCCCTCTGCTGGTGGACTGGAGGTAACACACCTGTCAGTGAGCAGCTCTGAGGTCAATCAGAGGTCAAACACACAGGACGTCACTCATGCACAGACACTCAGTTCTCTGAGGTGGTAGGGGGGGGGCGACCCCCCAGGAGGACCAACATCGTCACTACAGAGACGGACTGTTTGTTTGTTTGTTTGTTTGTTTGTTTGTTTGTTTGAGAAACTGACAGGAAACATTGTAGACTAAATAACTGAACCGGTTTTGGAGATCGGACCAGAACCGTCAAGAGGGGGAGGAGTCTATTAATTCTTGATTATATTTTTTATATTATAGTTTATTATTGCTGAATGTAATATTTTGACGTTTTACTGTAAATTATCTAAATTCTTACTTTATTTATTTATATTGAAACATCTTTAATATTCTATTTGGTTAATAACTTGAATATATATCCTAACTTTTTTATTTTATAATATTTTTTTAATGTATTTTCTGATTATAATTACATAAATTATCTTAAAATGTTTGAATTATTTTTTAATGTATTTATTTTTTAACTTTAACTTTAACTGATTTCGTCTGACGGTCCGTCTGGGCTTTCGTCTGACCCGCTTTGTTCTGACCCGAGAGGCTGAGAGTGATGAACATGACGAGGAAGACAGCGGGGAGCGAGGATGAAGGATGCTGCAGGAGGAAATGGGACGCAGGGACGCGATCACTCACGACCCCCTCCCTCCATATGTGGACCGCAGGAAGATGGATCTGGACTCGAGGATGATGCATGCGGACCAGAACAGAACCGGGCACGGGTCCAAACCTGTGACATCATCATAGACTCCTCCTTCCAGCTCAACAACCACGGGAGTACAGAACTTAGCTAATATCTACAGCTAGCTATTCCTGCCTAAGTCTGCTAATTTCATTATCGTAGCTATTGTTAGCTTAGCTTTATACTTGATACCTGAAAGTAACCATCCTGTTCAGGGTCGCAGGGGGGTGGAGCCTATCCCAGCTGAGCGAGCTGGCGAGAGGCGGGGTTCACCCAGAATCGCAGTTATTATGCTGTGTTGAAATAAGCTACTTGTAGATTTCCTAACTTGGATTTGCTGTTAGCTACAATTGCTAAATAAAGATAAGTTTAGCGCGATAGTTGAAATGAGCCAATATTAACGTTGAAAGTTAAATTCAACAAACAAAACGTTATCGTTAGCTACGACAGAATAAACAAGCTAATTTCAAATGATCAAAGCTAAAGGTAGCTCATAATGAAATGATAATGCTAAAAATTAGCAAACTTAAGCAAACTTTAGCAAACAATTTGTTAGCTAAAATTAGCTAACGTTACTGAAAGTCCACCTTCAAAACTGGAATTAGTATTGATGACATTAGCTTAGCATTTCTATGAGCATTAACCTTCACTCTGAACATCCTCCGTATGATGCTAGTTAGCAACATGCTGGTGAGCAACCAAACCGATTGTTCTGTCACGACAACAGAACTACAACGAACCCGGAGCGTCTCCGTTTCTTCTTCTCTGGATCAGCGGACTAGATGCTACCGCGACGTGTCGATGACATCATCACTGACACTCTTGGGACTCTTCATCCTGATTGGACGGCGTCCGGCTGTGATTCTGGACTCGACCTTCTTATATGATGGGTCAGAACTTATTTCCTCAGAGCTTAATGAGAAGCACATGGCCGTCCTCTTCCTCCTCCCTTCAGGCCTCCTCATCCGGTGGGTCGAGGCCAGAGGGGAGGAAGACTCCCCGGGAGGGGAAGAGGAGGCGAGAGGAGACTGACGGTGAGTTTCAAGTTCCATACGGGAAAACTAACAAGAAAAAAGTGATATGGAGTTACGGAACATCAAAGATCTAAACAACCAGAGAAAACCTGAACGCATCTTTGTCGACCTGAAGAACCTCCTGAAACACCTCCTTCATCAGACCTCCTCCTCCTCCTCCTCCTCCTCCTCCACCTTAAACTCTCTCACGTTGGTCCACCTTAAAAACCTCTGCCAGCTAACATCATCTCAACAGAGTTTAACACTAGCTGTCACCAGTGTCTCACTGTCACCCCTGTCTGACTGTCACCAATGTCTAAATGTCACCAGTGTCTCACTGTCACCAGTGTCTCACTGTCACCAGTGTCTCACTGTCACCAGTGTCTCACTGTCACCAGTGTCTCACTGTCACCCCTGTCTCACTGTCACCAGTGTCTCACTGTCACCAGTGTCTCACTGTCACCAGTGTCTCACTGTCACCAGTGTCTCACTGTCACCCCTGTCTCACTGTCACCAGTGTCTCACTGTCACCAGTGTCTCAATGTCAACAGTGTCTCACTGTCACCAATGTCTCACTGTCATCAGTGTCTCACTGTCACCAGTGTCTCACTTTCACCAGTGTCTCACTGTCACCAGTGTCTCACTGCCACCTGTGTCTCACTGCCACCAGTGTCTCACTGTCACCAGTGTCTCACTGTCACCAGTGTCTCACTGTCACCAGTGTCTCACTGTCACCCCTGTCTCACTGTCACCAGTGTCTCACTGTCACCCCTGTCTCACTGTCACCAGTGTCTCACTGTCACCAGTGTCTCACTGTCACCCCTGTCTCAATGTCAACAGTGTCTCACTGTCACCAATGTCTCACTGTCACCAGTTTCTCACTGCCACCTGTGTCTCACTGCCACCAGTGTCTCACTGCCACCAGTGTCTCCCTGTCACCAGTGTCTCACTGTCACCAGTGTCTCACTGCCACCAGTGTCTCACTGCCACCAGTGTCTCCCTGCCACCAGTGTCTCCCTGTCACCAGTGTCTCACTGTCACCAGTGTCTCACTGTCACCAGTGTCTCACCTGTCTTCACCTGTGTCTGTGTCCAGAACTCTGAACCACCTGGTAGAAAACGGTCCTTTGATCATAAACTCAGTCGTTAAATTTTGTTAAACGGATCAAACACATAATTTTACTCCAGAAGACGTAAACAAATCCGACGCCATGATGCGGCGCGGCGGTCCGGCTGCAGACGGGCGGTTCTGGGACTCATGAATATTCAGATGGGAGCGTCTGGGTGGAGCAGCTGCCAGAGAGGAACACCACCCTCCTGCAGCAGGTGGAGGAGAGTTTGCTGTTCGGGCCACCGGGGACAAAAACAGGCCGCCGCCGCCGCCAACATGTGGCGCCGATGATGCCGGGTCAGCCTGACGAAGGCCAGAGGAGGCGGAGTTAAAAACAACAAACGAGGCCAGGAGTCTGGGTTCAGTCCTGGACCCAGACTGAACTGAATCTTAGTCCATCACAAGGTCCGCGTACGACCTCCTTCAGAACCAGCCGAGGATTAGAGACGGATGACTCAGCAGAATCTCAAAATCCTTCTTCACAGAAGTATTCAGGATGTTGTTCCTAATGAACGCTTTATTTTGAAAGGTTGGGTCTTCCTGTCAGGAGGAAACGACGATTCTGATCAACGGTTGTCGAAGCATCGAATGTTTTTCTTTTCCCATGTTCCGATCCGAACCTGAGAAGAACCACTTCCTGTCGGACCTTCTCCTGATGGGGGAGGTTCTACAGAAGCGCTGGAGGCGAGGATTTCCACCAGCTGCAGGGGGAGGAGCCTGACGAATCCTTGGTTGGACCTCCAGATGTTTCAGAAACGAGCAACAACTGTAGAACCTCAGGAGACCCGCCCCCCCACCTGTCACTCATCTGTTCCTGCACCACCGAAGAACAGCTGGAACGCCTGATCGGGTTTAACCAGCACCAGCACCAGACGGAAACCTGTTTAATTAAATAAGAATAACAGGAAATCTGAGGCGGGCCTGATCAGCCATAACACTGTAACCAGCTCTGAACCGTGGAACCAGCAGAGCTCTGAAGGTTCTGCTGTGGTATCTGGTACCAGGACCTGTTGAGCCAGAACAACCCACAGATTCTGGACTGGACTGATCTCTGTCCACTGTTCTCCAGACCTCAGGTCCAGTCAGCACCGTGAAGAGCCCAC
Source organism: Lophius americanus (assembly GCA_037951165.1). Classification (NCBI taxonomy): domain Eukaryota; kingdom Metazoa; phylum Chordata; class Actinopteri; order Lophiiformes; family Lophiidae; genus Lophius; species Lophius americanus. Next base: position 39,956 of record JBBDHG010000547.1, read on the forward strand.
CGCAACCATGGAATACTGTCTGGTCTCAATGAAGGCAGTTGGCGCTGCAGTAATTGTTCCGTCAGATCCGGTAAGAGATCCCGCCCACCGAGGGGTAACCATGGTAACCAGGTGATCGTGCTTGTCTTCACCTGTCAGTGGTTGTAATAATCTATCCGTATCGCGCTGAATGACGGGCAGGACTATCTGACCTCCGACCTCTTCACCTCAGATAGTTCAGAGCGTTTATGTCATTTCCTGTCCGAGCCACCGGAGCGCCGTGACGCGTGGAGGGCGAGCAGATGGCTTCCATTAAGGAGTGTGTTTGAGCGCAGAGGTATTTGTTTGCGTGCGTGGCCGAGGGCCGGGGTTAAACGGAGGGGGGAGAGAGAGGAACGGAGGAGGAACTTCCTGTTCGGAGAATCTCCAGGCAAAGCGACATTTTCACAAGCCGGCGGCTATCGGGTTTCGCCGCAGAGTGCTTTCAGGGAATTATAAATAAACGGCGAGCTGGACGGAGGAGGGCTCCTTGTTTACGGCCCCCTCTGCAGACCCCCCGAATAAATAAATACCACCGCTACAGGAAGTTCAGCCGCGTCCCCCCAGGCCCGGTTTAGTTTTATGAGCTGCAGTCCTGCAGAGATGAGACCCCCCCCCAGCATGTGTGCCGCTCTCTCCGGCTTCAGCAGCTCAGACTGATCCGACGAGAAGTTTAGAAGTTCATTTATCTTTGAACATCTTCCTCCTCCGACTCCTCCATCTTTTTACACCACCGTTTACATGTCAGGGTTCAGAGGGTGAACGTGTAGCGCCCTCTGGTGGTAACAGTAATAGATTACTCACTCGCAGTAACAGAGTACTCACTCGCAGTAATAGATTACTCACACGCGGTAATAGATTACTCACACGCAGTAATAGATTACTCTCACACAGTAATAGATTACTCACTCGCAGTAACAGAGTACTCACTCGCAGTAATAGATTACTCACTCGCAGTAATAGATTACTCTCACACAGTAATAGATTACTCACACGCAGTAATAGATTACTCTCACACAGTAATAGATTACTCACACGCAGTAATAGATTACTCTCACACAGTAATAGATTACTCACTCGCAGTAACAGAGTACTCACCCGCAGTAATAGATTACTCACACACAGTAATAGATTACTCACTCGCAGTAATAGATTACTCTCACACAGTAATAGATTACTCTCACACAGTAATAGATTACTCACATGCAGTAATAGATTACTCACACGCAGTAATAGATTACTCACACACAGTAATAGATTACTCACACACAGTAATAGATTACTCTCACACAGTAATAGATTACTCTCACACAGTAATAGATTACTCACACATAGTAATAGATTACTCTCACAGAGTAATAGATTACTCACACACAGTAATAGATTACTCACACACAGTAACAGTAATAGATTACTCACACACAGTAACAGTAATAGATTACTCACACACAGTAATAGATTACTCTCACACAGTAATAGATTACTCACATGCAGTAATAGATTACTCACACGCAGTAATAGATTACTCACACACAGTAATAGATTACTCACACGCAGTAATAGATTACTCTCACACAGTAATAGATTACTCACACACAGTAATAGATTACTCACACACAGTAATAGATTACTCACACACAGTAACAGTAATAGATTACTCACACGCAGTAATAGATTACTCTCACACAATAATAGATTACTCTCACACAATAATAGATTACTCACACACAGTAATAGATTACTCACACACAGTAATAGATTACTCTCACACAGTACCAGTAATAGATTACTCACACACAGTAATAGATTACTCACACACAGTAACAGATTACTCACTCACAGTAATAGATTACTCACACACAGTAACAGATTACTCACTCACAGTAATAGATTACTCACACGCAGTAATAGATTACTCTCACACAGTAATAGATTACTCACACGCAGTAATAGATTACTCTCACACAGTAATAGATTACTCTCACACAATAATAGATTACTCACAGACAGTAATAGATTACTCTCACACAGTACCAGTAATAGATTACTCACACACAGTAATAGATTACTCACACACAGTAATAGATTACTCACACACAGTAACAGTAATAGATTACTCACACACAGTACCAGTAATAGATTACTCACACGTAACATAAGATAAGAATAAAGTCTTCTCTTTCTCCTACATTGTTCTAAAAAAGATTAAATAATAAAAGATTATTTTACTTTTTTTTGCCAAAACTGTTTCTGTCTTTGCAAACAGCCTTTTTTCCCAGCATGCCCTGGGAGGTCGCTGCTGCATGCATTCTTTAGGCTCTGTTAATAATTGAAGCTGCAGGCCAGAGGCCGGTTGCAGAGAGGAGGGGGGGGAGGGGGGGGAGGAGGAGGAGGGGCGGGGCCAGGAGAACAACAGCTTGCTCTCAGCAGGGGTCCCGGGAAGGAGCAGGTGAGGAGGTATCCATTGCACGGCTTTTACAGCGTCTACCCGACACCGGATCACAGAGACGCTCCCCGACCAGAACAAACTCACCTGGTCGTCACAGTGACGCGGGAGGTGAGTCCAAGCCCGCCGCACGCTCAGGTGGGACCGGACCGATCCAACACCAACAACAAACCACCTCACCAGACCCACCCTAACCCCGAGGACGAGAACCCCCCTCGCCGACACACAACCAGAGGTCAAAGGTCACAGGAACAAATCTGTCCAGCCTGTCACTCACGGGCCAACACGCCTGTCAGAACCCACTGAGGTCACATGACGGCGTGTAAAGATGGAGACGTCACACGTATAAATAAAGCAGAACGGTGGAGCGTAATCCTCCGCTGACCCCCCCCACGCCGCTGACCCCCCCCCACGATTAATGGAACCTGGTTCTGAAGAGGTTCTAGGAACACTGAGATGAAGGTCCTGCATCGGACCTCCCTGAGAAGATAATTTATTCAAACAAATAAAATGTAATTTAGTCAAAGTCATTCGGTGGTTTTGGTGTTAATCTGCTAAAAATATAATAACCTGAAATCATCATCATCATCATCATCATCATCATCATCATCATCATCAGGAAAAGTCGGAAATATTGTGGAATATAATTAACAATATAATTAATTATATAATTTTCACCATCCGCCGCAGATCCTTCGTTTTAAACGCAAAAACTCATTTTGAGGAACATTTTCAAGTCAGAGTCGGATTAAATTATTCCGATGACAAAAACAACAAACAAAAAACAAAAAAACGCTCCTGTCGCAGTTTCTTCTGATCGGAACTGCGTGTGTTCAGCGTATCGTTCCAGCAGCACAACGTCACGACCTGCCAAAACATCCGACTTTATTATTTTCTATTTCAACTAGAATCAGATGTGATACCGTCAAACATTATTCTAGGATGAGGCCCCGCCCCTTTTCTTATTTATAAAAGTACAGGGATAAAGAGTCAAATTTATTTTCTGTTTTGGCTACTTCCAGCAATAATAGCAGAAATATATATTTATAAGAACAAATAGTTCAACATTCTTATTAGAATAGCAGAACTGGTAAAAATGACACAACAATAAAATAGGAATAAAAATCGTAAGTTTTATGAACGTATATTATGAAGACCGGAGGATTCTCTCCACAAAAGAGTTCGGACTTAGAGTATTTCTTTCTTTGTTAAGGATTCAGTACCACTCATGGATTCTGCCGACAACGCTCGGTCAAAAATGACATCATCATAACATCTTAAGTTTGGAGTGGGTCCAGGTCATGACCCAGACCAG
>JBBDHG010000548.1:0-5000 GCA_037951165.1 Lophius americanus
GACTTAACTTGACTTGACTTAACTTGACTTAACTTAACTTGCCTAACCAAACTCGACTTGACTTAACTTGACTTAACTTAACTTAACTCGACTTGACTTAACTTGACTTGACTTAACTTAACTCGACTTGACTTAACTTGACTTGACTTAACATAACTCGACTTGACTTAACTTGACTTGACTTGACTTGACTCGACTTGACTTGACTCGACTTAACTCGACTTGGACTTGACTTAACTCGACTTGACTTAACTTGACTTGACTTAACATAACTCGACTTGACTTAACTTGACTTGACTTAATTTAACTTGACTTAACATAACTTGACTTAACATAACTCGACTTGACTTGACTTGACTTAACTTAACTCGACTAGACTTAACTTGACTTAACTTAACTTGACTTGACTTGACTCGACTTGACTTAACTTAACTTAACTTAACTCGACTTGACTTAACTTGACTTGACTTAACATAACTCGACTTGACTTAACTTGACTTGACTTAACTTAACTTGACTTAACTTGACTTAACATAACTCGACTTGACTTAACTTGACATAACTTAACTTAACTTGACTTAACTTAACTCGACTTGACTTAATTTTACTTAACATAACTCGACTTGACTTAACTTGACTTGACTTAACATAACTCGACTTGACTTAACTTGAATTGACTCGACTTGACTCGACTTGAATTGACTCGACTTAACTCGACTTGACTTGACTTAACTTGACTTGACTTAACTCGACTTGACTCGACTTGACTTAACTTAACTCGACTCGACTCGACTTAACTTGACTTAACTTAACTTGACTTGACTTAACTTGACTTGTCTTAACATAACTCGACTTCACTTAACTTGACTTGACTTAACTTGACTTAACTTGACTTAACATAACTCGACTTGACTTAACTTGACTTAACTTAACTTAACTCGACTTGACTTAACTTGACTTGACTTAACATAACTCGACTTGACTTAACTTGACTTGACTTAACATAACTCGACTTGACTTAACTTGACTTGACTTGACTTGACTCGACTTGACTTGACTCGACTTAACTCGACTTGACTTGACTTAACTCGACTTGACTTAACTTGACTTGACTTAACATAACTCGACTTGACTTAACTTGACTTGACTTAATTTAACTTGACTTAACATAACTTGACTTAACATAACTCGACTTGACTTGACTTGACTTAACTCGACTTGACTCGACTTGACTTAACTTGACTTGACTTGACTTAACTTAACTCGACTAGACTTAACTTGACTTAACTTAACTTGACTTGACTTGACTCGACTTGACTTAACTTAACTTAACTCGACTTGACTTAACTTGACTTGACTTAACATAACTCGACTTGACTTAACTTGACTTGACTTAACTTAACTTGACTTAACTTGACTTAACATAACTCGACTTGACTTAACTTGACATAACTTAACTTAACTTGACTTAACTCGACTTGACTTAATTTTACTTAACATAACTCGACTTGACTTAACTTGACTTGACTTAACATAACTCGACTTGACTTAACTTGAATTGACTCGACTTGACTCGACTTGAATTGACTCGACTTAACTCGACTTGACTTGACTTAACTTGACTTGACTTAACTCGACTTGACTCGACTTGACTTAACTTAACTCGACTCGACTCGACTTAACTTGACTTAACTTAACTTGACTTGACTTAACTTGACTTGTCTTAACATAACTCGACTTGACTTAACTTGACTTGACTTAACTTAACTTGACTTAACATAACTCGACTTGACTTAACTTGACTTAACTTAACTTAACTCGACTTGACTTAACTTGACTTGACTTAACATAACTCGACTTGACATAACTTGACTTGACTTAACATAACTCGACTTGACTTAACTTGACTTGACTTGACTTGACTCGACTTGACTTGACTCGACTTAACTCGACTTGACTTGACTTAACTCGACTTGACTTAACTTGACTTGACTTAACATAACTCGACTTGACTTAACTTGACTTGACTTAATTTAACTTGACTTAACATAACTTGACTTAACATAACTCGACTTGACTTAACTTGACTTAACTTAACTCGACTTGACTTGACTTGACTTAACTTGACTTAACTCGACTCGACTTAACTTGACTTAACTTAACTTGACTTGACTTAACTTGACTTAACATAACTCGACTTGACTTAACTTGACTTAACTTGACTTAACTTGACTTAACTTGACTTAACTTAACTTGACTTAACATAACTCGACTTGACTTAACTTGACTTAACTTAACTTAACTCGACTTGACTTAACTTGACTTGACTTAACATAACTCGACTTGACTTAACTTGACTTGACTTAACATAACTCGACTTGACTTAACTTGACTTGACTTGACTCGACTTGACTTGACTCGACTTCACTCGACTTGACTTGACTCGACTTAACTCGACTTGACTTGACTTGACTTAACTCGACTTGACTTAACTTGACTTGACTTAACATACCTCGACTTGACTTAACTTGACTTGACTTAATTTAACTTGACTTAACATAACTTGACTTAACATAACTCGACTTGACTTAACTTGACTTAACTTAACTCGACTTGACTTGACTTGACTTAACTTGACCTTAACTTAACTCGACTCGACTTAACTTGACTTAACTTAACTTGACTTGACTTAACTTGACTTAACATAACTCGACTTGACTTAACTTGACTTAACTTGACTTAACTTAACTTGACTTAACATAACTCGACTTGACTTAACTTGACTTAACTTAACTTAACTCGACTTGACTTAACTTGGCTTGACTTAACATAACTCGACTTGACTTAACTTGACTTGACTTAACATAACTCGACTGACTTAACTTGACTTGACTTGACTTGACTCGACTTGACTTGACTCGACTTGACTCGACTTGACTTGACTCGACTTAACTCGACTTGACTTGACTTAACTCGACTTGACTTAACTTGACTTGACTTAACATAACTTGACTTGACTTAATTTAACTTGACTTAACATAACTTGACTTAACATAACTTGACTTGACTTAATTTAACTTGACTTAACATAACTTGACTTATTATAACTCGACTTGACTTAACTTGACTTAACTTAACTCGACTTGACTTAACTTGACTTGACTTAACATAACTCGACTTGGCTTAACTTGACTTGACTTAACATAACTCGACTTGACTTAACTTGACTTAACATAACTCGACTTAACTTGACTTGACTTGACTTAACTTGACTTGACTTAACTTGACTTAACTTAACTCGACTTGACTTGACTCAACTTGACTTGACTTGACTTGACTCGATTTGACTTGACTTGACTTAACTTGACTCGAATTAACTTGACTCGACTTAACTTGACTCGACTTAACTTGACTTAACTTGACTCGACTTAACTTGACTCGACTCGACTTAACTTGACTTGACTTGACTTAACTTGACTTGACTTAACTTGACTTAACTTAACTCGACTTGACTTGACTCAACTTGACTTGACTTGACTTGACTCGATTTGACTTGACTTGACTTAACTTGACTCGACTTAACTTGACTCGACTTAACTTGACTCGACTTAACTTGACTTGACTGACTTGACTTGACTTGACTTGACTTAACTTAATGAATATATAGCCCATATGAAGCGATCGATCTTGTATGTATGGTATTCACTCACTGGGTCCAGCTCTTATTCTACACTAAAAGACTTTTTTGGATATAATGATTCATGTTAGTCATTATTTGATGCGTTTGGATAAAAAGATCTTTTTTGTAAACGTGTTTCACTCTAATACTTCATATTTTACCCTCTAGGGGGAGCTCCTTTTATAAAAAAATCAGGTTTTTTTTACAGTTTGTTTGAGGAGTTCAGTCGGGGGGGGGGGGGGGGGGGGGGGGGGGGGGGTTGCTTGTAAAACACCGGGGATGGGGGGCTTCTGGGGGTAAAACCCCTTGATGTCCGTGACGACAGTTATTGAGCGTAAGTCGTGAATATTGAAGAAAAAACATCTCAGACGTTTTTCTAAAATGCCCCGATATTCCCACCTGCTGCCAACGACTTCCCAAAGAATTCCCGGCTCCTCGTTCCAGCGGATCTCTCAGCGCCGGGCCTCTTGTGGACCGCCGGAGCAGCACCTGAGGGCCTGCAGGTATTTCTCCTGAGAGCTGTAATAAATCATTTGGCCTTTGTTTCTTGGCGTTCTTCGTGTTTTGCTAATGTGTTTTCTCTCCTGCGTCCCGGATCCAGGGTTGAAAGAGTTCTGCTTTAAACAGGAGCGGCGCCGTCCCAGACGGATTCTCCGCTCCTCATCGATTCTTCCTCATTGTCATCGCTCCAATGCTCCATTTCCCCTGGAACGCCGGCGACACTTTGTTCCTGAGGAGGAGGAACGCAGCGAAGAGGCTGTTGGAACGCCGCCTGTGAATGGCGCTGCCGTCCGCTGCTGTCCACAAGTGTTCTGAGCGGAGTTCTGTTCGGAGGCCCGTGACTTGGGTTGTGGTGAAGTGACTCTGCTGGGAAAAAAAGCCCTGCTGTTTATTCAAGGGGGAGAATTTCACATTTTGACCAAATTGAGCCGGCCGTGTAAATATCGAAAAAAGGGTTTAATGAAACCATGAGGTACGACAGTTTCCAAAGAACATATTATCTATGGAGAGGTCGCCGCGGGAACGCCGCCCGCCATCCCTCTGCATTGTTTATGGTGGCCAGAGAGTCAGGAGCCATCACTGGAATTGTTGGTCAGAGCTTGAGTCCAAACCTTCCTGACACCCTTGACTCTGTGGGTCACCCCCTGTGACCCCCCCCCCCCCCCCCCCCCCACACACACACACACACACACACACACACACACACACACACACACACACAAACACATACACATACTAACATACACACACACTCACACACACACACACACACACACATAAACATAATAACACACACACACATAAACATAATAACACACGC
>JBBDHG010000548.1:12500-32500 GCA_037951165.1 Lophius americanus
ACTTTTCTCTTCGCTGGTTCAACGTCAGCTTTTAGATTGATAAATATATAATTATGTTTGATAATTTATGCATTTCTGCAATAAAAAGAAAAGAAAGAAAAAGACAGGATGTAAAATGTGGGAATAGTACTGATAGTAGTAAAGAGAAATAAAAGTACGTTGTAGAGGATACATGGAAACTGTCTGAAAACATAAATCCGTGTCACGCCTCTGTGTTCCTCTTGTGATTGGTCGTCATGTCACCTGTGTTCCCCTCAGCTGTGTCTCATTGTCTCGTTATGTCTGTATAAAGTCTGTCCTCACCTTCCCTTCTGTGACAGTTCGTTGCATGATGTCCTCGTGTCGTCACGCCTCCCAACCCTCCCAGTGTTTATAAGTAACCTCCAGTTTTTCTGTCCCTGTCTTTTCCTTGTGTCGCGAAGGAATAAATATATTTGACACCAGCGTTTTATGCGTCTGCATTTGGGTCCGGGAAAAACCCCACAGAAGTGTGCCTAACAATCCGTGTACAAATATATGACAGAAATCCAAATATCTAATGTGGACGTCTACTGGGGTCTACTTTGAGGTCAATAATAAAATGGGGGCCTCCGTTCGCCAAAGACAAACAATCAATCTCTGTTCAGCCCGCCCCACCCTTCACCCCCCCGCCTCAAAGTCTTGACATAATTAGGGAAAATGTCAAACCTCCATATCTCCAAATGTTAAGGAAAGTGGTTGAAAAAAAAACCTGGATCCGACCCGTTATCTGGATTTGCACCAAAATGTAATGGTTTTCTTTCCTGGCCCGGTTCCCATCTCACCACAGAGGTTCATGGAAATCCATCCAGTAGTTTTTGTGCAACCCCGCTAACAAACAAAAACCCACCAACAACCAAACGGACACAGATGAACACAGAACCTCCCTGGCGGCGGTTATCTCCAATAATAATGAGGAGCGCCAGGCCCGGAGGTTTTACACGGGACAATGCAGCATGAGTTGTGCTGCCGGACTCCAGCCAGCGGGACCCCCCCGGAGGTCCAACCCCACAACTCAAACACCATCAATTCCAATAAAGCTGTCAGGCAGGACGAACATTCTTGGGCCCGCTTCTGTCCGTCAGACACGGGGGACATCCTTTATGACGTGGACCCCGGCGCTCTGTGCTCGTAGCTGACGAGGGTCTGGTTGCCCCCAAAACTCCGTGATTACCCTGCAAACTTTATCTGCTGATCTCCGTCCGTCTCGTTTACCCTCTCCCCCCCCGTCTGCTCGGGGGGAATGCATCATTGTCCCAGCAGCCACTGTGTTTCCGTCTCTTTGACTGATGAGTAGAACCCCTGAGTCCAGCCAAGTGCCATTTCCCAGAGGTTTACCAAAGGACATGGCAGCACCTCCGTGGCTCTCCTCGCTTTCACCGAGCCTATTTGCATTCACGATTAGTCCTGCTCTACTGGAAGTGTGGCCTCACCCCCGCGGCAGGAGTCCAGGCCCTTTGTTGGGGTTCTAGTAATAAATGCAAAGCCCGGCTTGCTTGATTGGCTCTATCATTGTCTCGTTAGCTACTCGGTGGATTTTTCCGTTTAGGCTCGGAACCAGAGAGGCGGAGGCTGTTGTTGTTGTTCTCCGGGGTGAGGGCGATGGAGATGTACAGTTACTAACGTGTCACTTCCTGTCGACCGGTGCTAAGGTTGGTTGTTGGACGTCTTTCCAAGCAGCAGATAGGACATGTAGCCTCCGGTTCCTCAAAGATGTGAATCACTGAGGGAAGGAGAGAACAGGATGTTGGTGAGGAGTGTACCAGTGGTGAAGGGAGGTGGTTGTGGTGGTGGGGGTGAACTCCGCGGAGGTCCAACCTCTTGTCATTCTCATGAGAGCGCTGCTGGTTTAGATTTAGATGTGGAGGCCGGGGCAGAGTGCCAGCGGCTCCTTTCACCAGGGATGAGCCACTAATCTGAGTTTGTGTCCCGCTGATGGGCTTCCTGACCAGTTGAGGATGTTGTCATCATTGGTTAATGTTCAACTCGCTCTCAGGGATCCACAACAGCTGCAGAACGGGGGGGGGGGGGGTTGTTGATGTGCTACTGATGCCGCTGAGGTGTGTGGCCTGGAAATTTACATTTTCCCATCTCTTGTGTTGTTGTACAGAAGCACAACTTTTTTCATTGGACCTTTCTTACAATCTTCTTCCTTCCTCACTTGTTTCTTGTCCACTTAGCCTCCAGAGTCTCCGGTTCTGCTGACCTCACGCCTCATAGATTCCTTGACTGGCGTTTTTTGGGCCCATCATCTTTGGTCAGGAAGGTGACGTGCTGAAAAAAGGTACCAGACTCTGATTGGATAAACTTTAGTCAAAGCGGTGCATAAAGGCTGGGCGTAACGGTTCTCCCTGGTTCCAGACCCGTTCAACTAAAGAGATCTAAATGGAGCGGCTGGTTCTGACTCAGCAAGGAAATTCTTCGGATGTGCAAAATAGATTCATTTGGGTCCAGGCGTAACACAACTGTCTAATCAGGACCAAATTTGGTTGAATACAGACCGGGTCGGGCTTTGATGACCAGAATCTGACGTTTGGAAAAGGGACGTTCAGAATGGGTGGAGGACAGATGTTCTGACAGGAGATGTCCCTTGAAAGAACTCTGGACGTCGGTTGACAAAGTTTGTTCTAAATAGATGATTTTTAATTAGTGGCATAAACCAAAAGTCTGAATACGTTCCAAATCTCAACCGTTTTGTATTAAAGAAAATGAAATCAGAACCGTGAGGATCCTGATCCGGATCGGATGGTTGTCCATCACGAGATGTCCATGCCTGAGGATCTGGATTTAAGTCTTCTTATGTTAAAGTCCACGTCTGACACAAGAATAAAGTCAGGAGGAACTTTCACCTGTAACTGATGCTGAACCAGATGTTGATGCAAACATTGGCGACCACATGACCAGAGGTCATCGTTTACCTACATGGAGGTCATGGACCGAACCTCTTCCGTGACGTATCTCCCACAGCCTGAATTACAGTCCTGTGTGGAAATCCCTGGAGAGCAGACTTGATTTTGGCGGCGACTGGTGTTTGTTCTAACCCGGTGGCTGCCGCATCGGGTCAACTCAGGTAGCCCGCTAAGTTGTCATTAAACTCTTCCGGGCTCTTTTCCTGCTCTCGTCTAAACAGCCTCGGGTTCATTTATTATCCCATGTGGCAGGTCCGACAGACCCGGCACCTCAGTGGGCAAAAACAAACAGCGTTTGACCTCAATGTGCTCCAAGAGGAAGAGCAGCTACAGACGAAGGTCTATATTTATACGCCCGGTTCCATGTGAAAGCCTTTTGAAAGGAACCAGCTCCTTCACCGCAGGACAAGGTGTCGAGGTGTTGGCACAGCACTTTCCCAGAACCTCGCGTGCCAACCTGCGGGTGGAAGCCACCCTGCTGCCGGCCTTCATGCGGCCGGTGGACGGAGGCCTGAGGGATGGTTCGTGTGGAGGAAACAGAAAGTGTGACTCACTCCTGGTCCAGACAGATGCCACCAGAGACCACAGACAGATAAGTCTGCCACAGATGATGTAACGCCTTCAGACCCTCCCATCGCCGCGCTCCCGTACGCTGACAGCCCGGCGGAGGCCAGCTGCCGCAAAGATCCTCCGCTTGTCACCTTCCAGACTAAACCAGCTGATTCCCGCTCGCCACGGCGAGGCAAAAATAGCTGCGTTATGTGATCGCCATCTGCCCAGCCAGACATGAGCTGAGTTCAATAAATGATGTCGTCCTCGCTGCCGTCCAGACACGCCGCGACAGATGCAGACGTGACTCCAGCCTGATGTTTGTCACCCGGCGTTTGCTCTCTGAGGGCGGTGCTCAGCACAGCGGCCGCTTCACCTGCCGGACCCACCTGACGGACGCTCAGCACGCGTCCTTCAGGTGGGGGGAGAAGCAGAAGGGGGTTCTCACCGGGTGGGGTGGTGGTTCCCATGGGAGAATGTGCGAGAGGGGGAACCTTCCTGTGGTTGCGGCGGTCCTGCTGAACTCATGGGGGGCTTCAACGGAGGAGGAGGTCAGGCGTTTTGTGGCGCTTCACTATTGTGGTTGTATATTGATACAAATTGGCTTCTTACCCCCTTTATACATTAAATGTATGATTATTTATTATTATTATTATACACTGGAAAGAAGATAAATCAGTAGAATTTACAGTAAAAGACCAGCAGCTGGGGTTGCCAGAGTTTTACCGTTAAAAATACGCTGACCATGTAAAAGACTTTACGGTAACTTACCATAAACACAGATATAATGTTAACATGAGAGAAACTTTGACTCTTTCTTCATAAACTACAGTGACACTGTTTTAACTGTTTCTTTTGCTGATGTTGATGTTTGACAGTTTTTAACAGTTTTCTTTACCAAGAATAATTACACTTTAAGTCAAAATCTTTTTTGAAATCAGGTTTTTTTATACCGTAATTTAACGAAAGTTACTTTATTTTATAATACTTTCTTATTATTTACTTTATTTTCCTCTTGTACAAGGTCACCGTATATTTCACAGTAAAACCAAAGTAACTCAAAGTAAAGTTTTTTTCCACAAACACTGTCCAGAAATAAGAAAAGTATTTTCTGTTTCTTCATCTGATCCATGTTCAGTCTTTTTCCCTGGAGGACCCAGTTTGGCTTTTTCCTGATTGCTCCATAAAGTGATGAGATAAGCTGCTGATAGAATTCTCTCAGTGCAAAGAGAGAAAACGTGCAGGACGCCGGAACAAAGCAGCCTGAGCAAACTTACTGAACCCGCGTCACATGTTCCACCACCCTCCGCTGGTAAAATAAAGAATTAAAGTTGGACCGAAGTTCCAGTTTTGCACCAGTAGGAGACAGCAGAGCTCACCGCCGCTGTCAGAGGGTGTGGGAGGGGCTTGTGAGGCCCTCAAGAGTCTGAATGAAGTAACTGAGTATCCTCTCAGGTGATGAAGATGCTTCAGACGGATTCATGCAGAAGTTTTATCTAGTTATTCATTCTGTAAGACAAGGTTTTAAAGCTTACATGTGAGATAATAGCGTTTTATGCTAAAGGTGGCTAACCGCTTTGCATTCTGATACAAGCTAGCTGTTCTTTTTCTTCATCATCTGTTTCCTTTCATAGTTACGGCCGGTACCCTGCTGGCTAACAGTACCAGTGATGCTAAATGTTAGCCCGGGCCCCACCGATCTGTCAGCACTGCATGTTGGTCTGTCAAAGGTTTTTATCCGGGCTTGGGACTGGCGCTGAAGGTTCTGGTGCTCTTGTCGGGCCGGGTCACTGTTAATAACGTTTATAATGGTAAATGGTCATATTTATTACTTTCCTCTTTCAGTCCCCCGGGGTCAAAGACTCCTGCCAGCAGACATGAATATAGATATAAACATCTACAAGAGAGCCTTGAATGAGATTAGGACGCGTGGACTTGGACTTATGTCTGGGGGCGGAGCTCATGGACGCAGAACCTTATTCACTGATTCTGGATTACTCTTGGTGGGTTGAGGAAGTTCGGGCATCTGATTAGAAGTAGAAGTTTTACAGGAAGGTCCAGCCAGGAGCAGATCCAGAACTCACAGGAGGAGGGGAAACCAGGGGATGAGATGGAGATGTTTGCTGGTGAGAGGAACGTCTGAAATAAGGTGCTTTGCCAGCACCCGACCCGACCGGGTCACAGGCCGGGAAAGAAGGATCGTCTTGTTTCTGCAAAAACAGTCAAACAATTTGTTGAAGGCCCCAGAAAAAAGATCTTCAGGTTCCTATACGAGATTATTTGAGAAAACGTTCTGTTGGGGAGGGTCAGCTGACTCTATGTGGGTTCCAGTACCAGCCAGCAGAGCCTCTGAGGTTCTGGAATTTACAGGCATAATTATCACTCTCTGCCTTACGGCTTTAAGAGGCTCAGCGTGAGTCTCTGCTGGATTCATACCATGCTTTTATTTTGGGAACGGGTTCAGGCTGAATGGTACCGGCGTCACTCACCTCGTCCCTAATTCATGTTTTGGTTCCAGCGTTTGACTTTGCAGCGTGGGAAACACAAACACACAGTGTTTTTTTTATTTTTCATACCTACATGATTCTTCTTGTTTCCCTGGCGGGCCCGTCTCCCTGGGGCCCGTCACGGATCCGAGGACGGCCCGTCTAGGGACACTAGGTGTCAGCATGGCGTCTGACTCACACCCTCCTTTTATTACCGACTCTAGAACGCTCTCACTCCGTCGCAGACGCAGACAGGACCGCGGCGGTGGAAGCTTCGGGCTTCGGTTCTGGAGATCTTGTTAGGGGAAAGTGGGCCGACGGCGCGGTTCTGTCATTCATTCCACACTCCTGAACGTCTCTCGCACAAATAGAAGCAATAAAGGCGTCTATTTGTGCCTGGCAGTAAAGTGTTTGAAGTGTTGTTTTTGATTAATTCCTCAATTAAGTTTCTTTTGTCTGCGTTTTTATGAAACACCCCATAAAGAGAAAAAGAAGCCAGACGCGTTTTAAAATAAGATTCTCCTCCTTCCTCTCAGAGCGCACCACATCACCGCCTCCTGGCCCCGACAAGAAGTCAATCATTAAGCAGCGGAGCACATGACCCGTTTGCCCGGCTATTTTTAAATGGAGGCCCGGTCAGAACCTCAACGGCTCCTCAGAGGACTTGATGTGCCGATAAGGTCCGAGGAGAACTCGCCCCATTATCTCTTTGTTGCAGGCAGAACTTCGAGGGAGAGGCGTCTGGAGAGTGTCAGAGAGAAGATGTTGATCTGGAGAACACGTCCGACTTTCCACATCTGGCCACCTCTACTTCCTGTCCTGTCTGATCTCCTCTTCATCACCGCGTTTCAGGACGGCTTCTCTCTGAGCTCCTGAAACCTTCAGGAGTCCCGGAGCAGCTACTGCTGTCTCAGCTCATGAAGATGCAGAGTGCTTTTCTCTGGGGGGGCCGAGGTGTTGTTTCTGGAACCAGGAACAGGATTGGCATTCCTGATTTTTGCAGACCAAACCAGACCAGATCCATTTAAGTCGTCCAACTGTATTTTTAAAGCACAGTGGCCTCGAAAAGGTTCTAGGTTCAAATCCAACTCTTTTCATGGGTTCCCTTCAGGTACTCCATCTTCCTCCAGCATCCAAAAACATGCACCAAAGGTGAATCGGTGACTCTGAGTTTCCCCAGTGTGTGGATGGAAACATGAACATTTGTCTTTTAGAACAGGTCACTTGTCCAGGGTGTCCAGCGCCGGCTGCTATAGGCTCCAGAGTTTGTTGCTAAATGAGAAAAGTAGTTCTGCCAGGCCGATCTCTGGGTTCCGTTGATCAACATCTTCCAGAAATCTCAAACTGTGCTTGGACTGAGGACCTCCCATAATCCATAAATCCCTTATATCTGATTTGGACTGAACAGGTACCGTGGCTGCTGGAAAAGCCCAACATGAATGTAAAGCCGAAGAATGAAGGCGTGATGACTTCAAGGTCCAACTGTTACGGCCTCCTACAGGCCAGCGAGAGGAAGAACTTTACCCTCCAGCTTTATTAAACCCAGAATCACAAAGTCTAACAGATTAAGGCAAAAAAGGATTCGATCCAAAAAGAACCAAAGCAGGGAGGCACTGGGTCCGACACTCAGTGGACCGTCGCTAACAGGGCTTCAACCCTACCTCAAAACTAAGGTAGAACTTAAGCACAAGAAGATATTCATAACTGGAATACCATCAGTCTCCAGCCCAGAATAAAACTAGCAACTTAGGAAAACCTCCAGCCGGCAAACCTACGTTTTATATGTCCAGGCCCGACCCGAAGCCAACAGAGTAAACACCAGCTGAAGCACGGCGCTTTAACGCTGTCACACAGTTGTTGTTACTAGGGTTACCGAGGGTCTTCTAACCCTGATGACTGGTGTCGGCAGAGTAAACGACTGTTGAAGGGTCTGTTTTTGGCTCTATGCCCTGACAGCTGGGTTTAAACCGTCAAACACAAACTAGACAAACTGTCATCGGCTGATAAGAATATCCCTAAACTGGAGTCTAAGCATTGACGAACTGCTGCATCCAGAACCAAATCCAATCTGTTGAGTTCCCACTATGGGTTTAAGACAAGCTTTTATTGGCGTCCTTCCTGGTTTAAGCTAAGTTACAACCGGAGAATTTACTGCTTGAAATGGAACAAATAGCCGATGTTGCATTCAGGCGCTCATGAGCTTTCAGGTAAAAAGTGTCCTACAGTATTGAAGAATGACTCAGTCCAACACAGAGACACAGTCAGTGGATGTCTTACTTTTATTTATCCTCACGCCGAGTTTTCAACGAGATGTCTCAAGAGCATTGTCTGAAGGATTCTTACTTCCTGTCTACTAACTCTGGGAATCTAGTTACGGCTGGTAAAATCCCAAATTCACGAAACCCTGATTTTAGTTCAGTCTTCATTTCAGAACATGAATTCCACAACTATCAGATTGTAGTTTGACCCGATCCGTCCTGAACTGACACGCTGAAGAGAATGAGGACGTCAGAAGTCCTCTAATAGATGATCATGTATTCATTGAAGGTCAGAGGGTGAAGAAGGAGGGCTACATATTTAAAGGTGCTGAAGAGGGTCCAACATTCTCCTTCCAACAGTTCCTTGTGTAACAAGGAATATTCTATCAAGAACTCCTTTTGTATCTTAGAAGGACCAGCTGGATGTTGAGCATTCTCCTAGAGCTGAAGATGTTTTCGGCTGATCTTCTTTCCAGAGTTAGCTGCTAACTGCTACTAGCTGCTTCTACCAGCCAGACACACATTATGTCTTCAAAACGTCATGTCCCGTCCGGTCCTGGGGCCTCAGACTTACACAGATGTCCTCTCTGTCTTTCTGACTTCCCCCACTGCCGTCTCAGAGCCGGGTCAACTTGGACCCGTGACGGTTCCACTGTTTATGCAGGAGGAATAAAGGTTGTTTGAAAGGGATAACATCTCATAAACTGTTGAACAGAATTCATAAAAATTCATTCAAGCTGTTGAGGGACAATCCATGTGTGCGTCTCATGACCGGTTCCTGGAGTGGGCTTATTTTTACATTTTTAGGAGCAGTTGGACGGAGCGGGTCGTCGGGTCCTTCTGCTGTGACGGAGGCATGGACTTGTAGTTATGTTCTATTCATATCAGTGCAACTTCATTTTTTCCAGTAGCAGGGGCATACGTGTCCCAGGACTCACTTTTCCTACTTAATTATGGCTTTCTATGGAACAATGTCTGCTGCAGCAGGACGGAGGTCTGTGTGGAGCCAGGAATGATGGGAACGTCACGTGAATGACTTCACCGAAGACCAATTCTGTCCAGAATGTCAGGATGTCAAGAGCTACTTTCTAATTACATCGGTCTTCGCCAGCGCAGATCTGTGACTGATATCAATCACATGCAATCGGTTGGGCGTTCTTTCCTCCCGTGTGTCTGCGATGTGTTTGTGAGGACAGCATGGACTCCACTCCTCACGGAATCTGATCCCTTCACTCCTAGATCCGCTCGCACTGAGCACCTCAGCAATATGGAGGTTTGCCACAATGACAACTAGCCTTATTTTAAATCAGGTTCTCCTTCGCCCTGAAAGTTGGCGGATCCTCTTCATGCTACTGCATCACTATTATGATAAATCTAATCAAGAACTGGCATACTCACGACATCATCAGCCTGTTTGTAGCTGGAGGGTCATATCACAGCTCTGTTCACAACGAGGTCGGGGACGGGTCACAAACCAGACAACACAAGACAACTCTTGAGTCTTGGCGGCCCGAGGGACTGAGAAGGTTTCCATCAGAGGAGAATCAAGAGTAAGTAGAAGGTACAGACCCCGGCAAGGATCACAAAGGGGAGACACCCAAAGCTTAGGTGCCTCCAGTGTGAAAGAGCACAGATGCTTTTATTTTGGTGGTGAGGAATGGAGCTCCATGTTGGTAAGAGGTCATGAAAAGTATGGCGTGATGCCCCCCACTGGAGTGGTGAAGGGACTCCAACCCGTTTCAACAGTCTTTTTTCTGAACCACACCATCTTTTGCTAAGAGCTAATCTCTTATCTGAAGCATGTCCTCCACGTTGAAGCAGCACGCGGTGGAATCGGTGCCTATATGGAGTTGCATGCTTTGCACGTCATACAGGAAATTGCAAGATTGTGCCCTGAGCCCGGCCAGTAGTAATTACTGAAGAAGTGGCCTATAATCTGTGGTCCTTCTGTCATGTGTGTGAGTCTTACTGTGATTGTGAGGCGAGCGGGAAGCCATTGTTGTTCTTATTTTTACACTCCTCCTTGAAGGTAGTTTGTGGTCATGCGTATCCAAACGATATGAATGTCACACCTTAAGGTCAAAGCGCTTTAATTATAGGATATGATGTAGATAACCGTATGAAAGAACGACAAACAGAGGGCCTTCAGGATTTATGGTTTTCAGCTGCATTCACCCCTCCACTTTTCTTCCTCTTATTGGCGTCGGGTCCGAGAGGCAGCAGACAAAGCTGGGTCGTACAGACATCCCTCTCCCCAGCAACACTGCCCAGCTCATCCAGGAGGCTCCGAAGACGTTCACATGTCAGAAGAGATTTTTATTCCTGCTCTGATTTCTGGATCTTCCCTGGAGTCTCTTCCACCGGTCCAAAGAGAAGCTGCCTGGAAGACTCTTGATCAGATGCATGAACCTCCTCAGCTTTTAACAGGAAGGAGCAGCGGCTCCCTCCACACCTTCGTCTCTGAGGCTGAGTCCATTGACCTTCATCTCTGAGTCCAGTGACCTTCATCTCTGAGTCCAGTGACCTTCATCTCTGAGTCCAGTGACCTTCTGGAGGAAGTCCATCTCAGCTCACGGCCCCATTCTTGACTCTTAAACGACTCCACATTCATGGATAAGTCACCTTTGATTTGAGGAGTTCAATCAGTGGATTTGCTTGTATGCCGTCCTGACATTCTTCTTGTAGGGTCATGTTTGGGACCAGAGGTGATGGTAATTGTTTAGGATCCACTGAGGCTTAAGGGATGCTGAATAATGAGGATGTTGATAAGAATATGAAATTAAAGTACCTATGGATGATGGACCACATATGGATGTTGACCGGGACCTCTTTTACCTTTGGTGTCCCTCAGAGCTCCATCCTTGGCCCCTTACTCCTGGGGTAAGCCCCCCAGGAGGAGGTTGAGTGTTTTTGGGGAGAGGGTTTGGAATGGACTGCTAAGCCTTCTACCACCTTTACCAACGAAGGTGTGTTACTCTACAGCAGGTGAACCAGCTGAGGAGAACTTTCAATGACAGGAAGATACACCAAAACCTACGGCCTAAAATACGCAAAGAAACTCATTTCCTTATATTAGTTATCGGATTATTGGATTTATTTAATCGTTATTTTGGGATGTTTCCTCTCAGAGTGTCACCTTCTAGTTGTCTCCTTCAACCTCAGGGCTTGTTTGGTGACTTACTCTTATAGCTGGAAGCAGACTGTCTGCAGAGTCTACTCTGAAGAAGAAGAAGAAGTAGAAGAAGATGAAGAGCACAGGAGGGGAGCGAAGAGAAAGCAGGGGAGGTTTTGTTTGAGAGACCACTCACTCTGAAAAGATCTCCTCTGCCTGTCTTCTGCCCGTCCTCTCTCTCCGTTCTCTTGCTGCTGAATTATGGTCCTGTCTGTTGCTAGGACGCGGACACGCACAGCGGTTCTTCATCACTCAGAGTGGACGAGATTCGCTGCCAGAACCCGGTCTGGACTCGGAGCCAAACGCTAATGGGAGCAGAGAAGGACCTGCAATAACTTTAAACGAACCTGCCAGCCTAAGAAAACAGGAGCCTCAGCTCGTTTGTGCAGAACGTCAACGCCGAGGATAATTAGATTAAAAATCTGATCAAGTAACAATCACCAGCAGAGGATTACCGAGTTTACATCTCCTGCTGAAGATTAGCGCTCTCTCGCTACCTATCCGCTAACACAGGCTAATTACAGCATAATGACTTAATGAGAGCTGCGGGTTTGACTCAGCAGGAAACAACTGTTCTGTTTTACATCCAGCAGCATGCTCCTGCAGCATGACTCACCCGCTTGGCCCGGTCCGTGGCTCCGAGCGTACTGGGAGACAGTGCAGAGGCCTTCCTGCCTGCCTGCTGGACTGACTGACAGAGGAGAGGGGGGTGTGTGGTTAAAGAGGAAAGGTGGAATTAAGGGTGAGATAGAGTACAGTTCTGGTTGGGATCGGAGCAGGATGGGTTCTGTGTGTCGGCTGCAGAGACGTTAATCTCCGCACGTCCTGTTCCGCCTCTCTGGGGTTGGGTCACGGTGGCACGAGGCCAAGCAGGGTATTCCAGATGTCTTTCTTCCCAGAAAAATCCTGGGAGATCTTGCGGCATTCGCAGACCAGATGAGCTACGTAATCCCTCCAGAGGGTCCCGGGTCTCCTCCCAGTTGGATGTGCCTGGAAAACCTCCAAAGGGAGCCGTCCCGGAGGCATCTGGTCAGGTACCAGAACCACCTCACCTGGCTCCCATGCAGCCACCCTCATAGGAAAGTCATTCGGCCAGCTCAAATCTCTGAGCTCTTGACCGCAGGTGAGGGTGGTCCGGACGTAGATCTAAAGGTGGATTGAGAGATGTGATCCAAAAGCTGCATTCCAAACCTCCTGTCCATCAAACGGTCCATTCACCCGTCACTCATGAACAGGATACTTCTTCTTCTTTGTCTTTGTGTGTTTCCGTTCTGTTTCCATCCCTGGTTACATCCGGTACCCAGCAGGCCAACAGAACCAGAGACGGGTAATGAGCGATACGGGCTGGAAATTTGTCTGAATTTTCATTGTGAAATTTCATTAATGTTTAATTTATTATCTTATACCAGCTTAAAATCGACAGATGTTCTTAAAATAGAAAGGATGTGTCCTTACATCTTTTCTTTTTCTCTCCGTGGTTGATACCTCTGAACATTTATTAGAGGCTTTTGTTCTGGGGGGTCTCGAAACTATTTCCTGCTCTCCGGTTCTCAGTTTCTAGATTTTGCGATAAACTGGTTAAAGAAAATGGTTATACTTCTGTTGAATGAACACCAATCAACACTTCATGAAAACACGGGTCCAGTTCCTCCCGGTGGAACCAGGCGGGGGTCCGGCAATGTTTAACCTGTGAGGTTCTGTAATCCCCCCTTAATGCCGGCTCACTCTTACACTTAAATGCTCCGCACGTCTGAAGTTAAGCTGACAGGACGGAGGTATTGACATGAATCCAGCAATGAAGGGCTGCCGGCTCCAGTTTGTAATTCCCTCTGAGTCCAGTTGGCTTATGCAAATATCCGACCACCCGTTACTGCGGGGGATTAGAGGCTGTCGAACGAGACGGCACCCCCTTTAAATCACAAGTCTGGAAGAAGGGAAGTAGGAATAAAAGAAATGAGGAAACAAAAAGTGCATGTCGTAAATGATAATAGTTTTTTTCTGAGGCCAAAAGGCTCCTGTGTGAGAAAGAAGAAGTTCTGTTCACCCCCGGCCCTGTTCAGCCACATCATCACCTCAGTAGACCTTCTTCAGAAGCAGGAAGTTGGCTCCGAGGTCTCAAAGGTAGCACATCAGTCAAAATCAACAGAAATTCCACAAGGCGATTGAGATCATCAGCCTGGGAAGGGTTCCACAGCTGTTTCTCAGGTCCTGGTTCTCCACAGATCCACGCTGACAAACGTCATCCACACATGGAGAACAAAGTAGAAGAACACTAAGGCTGGTCTGAATATCCACAATCCACCATGATGACCCTCAGATCTTCTGGGAGTATCTTCTCTGGACTGATGAGTAGAGAGTTGATCTGTTTGAGGACGGGGGTCCCGTTCCATCTGGTGGAAACCAAACAGAGTGTTCCACCAGAAGAACATCAGACCTACGGCCCAACATGGAGGTGGACGTGGAATGCTGTGGAGATGATCTGCTGCTTCAGGAGCAGGACGACTCGCCATCATGGAGGAAACATGGATTCTGCTCTCCACCAGAACCTTCTGACAGAGATAGTCAGGTCATCAGTGTGTGTTAGTTCACCTGTGGCAGACCGGCCCTGAACCCCACTGAGATGCTAGGGTGGGACCTGAGAAGATCAGTTCTTGCTCACTAACCCTCCAGTGTTTCTGCACTGAGGCGGTTCTGGAGCGAAGAATGAGCCAAGATTCCTCCACAGTGATGTCAGAGACTGACCTCCAACTCTCAGGAGGGTTTGGTCACAGATGTTGCTGCTGAAGGTGGAACAGGGAGCAGAAGAACATTCCAGTGAAGAGACAGACGCTACATAATTCATCCAGCCTGCAGTGCTAGCTGGCTGGCTGTGAACTCTACTGTTACAATGTAGATCCATCAGCAGATAATGGAGGTGACTGATGGGAGCTCCAGCCAGCGCTGTTGTTGGAAAGGCTGGCAGTCAGCCGCATCCACTCCCACTGGATGAGCAGGAGGCTCACCTGCAGTCGCGCCATACCTGTCTCTCATCACGTCCACTGAGTGGATCTCAAGGACAAACACTCTCACTGCTCTGATAACACAGAGTGTGTGTGTGTGTGTGTGTGTGTGTGTGTGTTCATCTGCACACACGTAGACCTTCCATCCAATAAAAACAGTCATTCAGATTAATATGGGCTGTCTGGTTTGGTATTATGGGTGTCACCAGATGAGACTAAAGCTGTCTCACACTCAGCTACCTACCCCCAAACACACACACACACACACACACACACACACACACACAACCCTTGTTACAGTGAGATTGTGTTCAGTGTTGGAGACTAACCCTTTAACGAAAAAACGCATTTAACCGTTTGGGGTCTTTTCTCCTGACGGCTCTATGATCGGATATTTCTTCTTCTTCGCCTTTCTCCCTTTTGGGGTCCCCACAGCCGATCACCTGTTTCCATCCAGAGGTCGGACCCTGCTGGCTAACAGTACCGCTGATGGTATCTGTTAACCCTGGCAACATTTGATTCACTTTTGAAATCAGTTTTTGGTTCCACACATTGATTTTTTGAAGTTTTCCGCCTTTGGACCTTCCTGACGGAACCTCCCCATTGATCTGGGCTTTGGGCCGGCACTAGAAGGACTCTGGCTTGTGAACTCTTAGTGTCCGGGTTGTTCTGACAAATGATTACATCCCTGAAAAGTTGTGATAACTCCAAAAAAACCATTTCATGGATCATTCTCAAAATCTTTATCCACATCAACCTTAGTGTGAGGAAGAACTGGGTTGATTTGGGAAAAGGTCTTTTGTAATTTACTGACACTAGGGGGAGCTTTATCTCTAAAGATTTTGGGGCCACAACCATTGGGCTCAATGTGGCCCCTGATGTCTGCCCCAACCACAACTCTCTCCACAACTCTTCATCACTTCATCCAACTCACTCCACAACTCTTCATCACTTCATCCAACTCACTCCACAACTCTTCATCACTTCATCCAACTCACTCCACAACTTCTCTTTCTCATCCAACTCACTCCACAACTCTTCATCACTTCATCCAACTCACTCCACAACTCTTCATCACTTCATCCAACTCACTCCACAACTCTTCATCACTTCATCCAACTCACTCCACAACTCTTCATCACTTCATCCAACTCACTCCACAACTCTTCATCACTTCATCCAACTCTCTCCACAACTCTTCATCACTTCATCCAACTCACTCCACAACTCTTCATCACTTCATCCAACTCTCTCCACAACTTCTCTTTCTCATCCAACTCACTCCACAACTCTTCATCACTTCATCCAACTCACTCCACAACTCTTCATCACTTCATCCAACTCACTCCACAACTCTTCATCACTTCATCCAACTCACTCCACAACTCTTCATCACTTCATCCAACTCACTCCACAACTCTTCATCACTTCATCCAACTCACTCCACAACTCTTCATCACTTCATCCAACTCACTCCACAACTTCTCTTTCTCATCCAACTCAGAAGCAGCGCGTGGGTCATCAGCGCTGATAACCTCCATCATCACACCTCCAGTCCCCTCCTTCATCATCATCACTCTGTCTGACACTCTCTTCTCTTTAAATGTTTGGTTTACCTTAATATGTTTGTTTTACACATTTATGTTTGTTTGTTGGGAGGATCAAGCCACATCTACAGTCTAGAAGGTTGGGGCATTGGATAGGAAAGACCTGATGGACCTTCTCCTCCAGTGGAGGCCCTAAAAACCTCCTCTCTGCTCCTTGAGTGCTTCTGGGTTTTGGGTTTTGTCTTTCCTCTTGAGCTACCGCCGCTGACTTTCCCGTCCAGCAGCATCACAGAGGGCTTTCATGACTTGGCGTTTGGCTTGGCCTGGGAATCCCGTGTCCTTAAGGAGCGTGTTTGTAGACGGGCCCCTGCAGCCAAGCTCAGCCATGTTGCTCGGCGCCGGCTGCCAGGAAAGACTTCTGGACCTTAGGCTCGTTAGAGGTAGGCGTTCTACAGCGGCTCGCTCTAGTCAAGCTGACTTTTAGTCAAAGCTGACTTTTATGGGATGACCTTGCTTTGGTATTTCTCACAGTTGCTGGAGTTTCCATATTTCCAGGTTTGTTGGACATGTCTTGGTATCGCGGTGGGCCGTCTGGCCCCTCGCACTCATCATTTATTCACCGTTTACCTGCTGGAGGCAGATTGTAAATGAAAAACACGGTCGCTGTGGACATTCTGTGGGAAACTCAGCTCAGTTTTGGGGTCTCAAGGATGAAAGCGTCGGACCACACAGTTCTGCGTCTACCTGCTCTGATTAATAAGTGGGCTTTGACTGGAATATTAGGACGCCGTGACAAATAGGCCGATGTAAAAGGGTTTGGACGGTTAAGTGTACACTTAGTGGCATGCTTAATGAGATATGTGTGCTGGGCTGGAGTGGGTTGTCTGTCTGTGTGGGCGGGGGGGGGAAATCGTTTTTGGCTCTTGGGTCATGTGGTAATGAATTAGAGGACATTGGGCTGGAGGCGGAACCAACGCCAGCGAGTTTTGAACTCGTTCGATCAGACGTAAACGTGTTGAACTCTGAGTCCGACCGTTCCGGACGATGCGAGAGGTGTCCTTGTAATTTCAACTCTTCCACGTTTCCATTGGCAGAGTCCGACGTTGTCATAGCGGGTTCCTTCACAGAACTTTGGATTGTGCTTCGATCCAAACAAGGAAGGGGGGGTGCACGCCATTTTATTTGTTGGCTTCTTGTGAGGCGCAGTTTATGATGCTGGGGTGAATTCATGTACTTGTTATGCATGCGGTGGCGTCGCTGAGCGCCTCAGGCACTTTTTGTTTTGTTTTGAATACATGATTAGCAAACATTCAGGCGTGTCGCTCTCGGCGAGCTAAAGTCGTATTCCGGTACCGTGATTTATAAGTTGAATTTCAGGAAAGAGGAAAATGAAAGCTACAACCTTACCACCTGCTCTTAATTCTACTGGAGTATGATGAAAACATGTTGGTCTAATCGGGGACAGATGATCTGAATGTGGATCTGTGGAGGACTTAAAATGGACTTATGCACTTCTGAGGACAGCAGCCAACCCTTTCAACTGGAACGTCCAAACATGTTGTCAATTAGTGCCTGGATGCCAAATTCAACCACAAGCCACCCCGGTGTTGACCCTTGACCTTGACTACAGCCACCAGCTTGTTGTTGCCCCCCCCCTCCTTCTGCTCCATGGCAGTGTTTGCGCTCTGGTGGGTGTTCATTCATCTTCCTGTGGTTTCTGCCAGGATATTGGAGGCTGTCGTGCAGACATGCTGGGAACGGTCTGCCGTGGCCTCGCGTCTTTGGCCACGGCAGGTTGGGGTGCTTTAATTTGGGGGTTTGTAAGTGGCGGACCTGCCGCCAGCGTTTGATTGGTAAATAGGATGTTTTCGTTTTATGGCTGTCAAGAAAAAAGAGACGCAAGGACGTATTTATTCGCACATTAGTTGTCCCGCCTTATTCTCTAAATGAGGAACTCCTAAAAGAGATGATCTTTGCATAAAGAGGTTTGATTAGTTGCTCATGCTCTTAATGGGCCTTTATTTGGGTTGGTGCCCTCAGACTGCTGCTTTTAATCAGGAGGGTTTGCAAACCTCCAGCTCAGCTAGAAACCTGACTCTACTGAACACGACCTTCACAGACAAACATCCGATCCGTTCTTTCTCAGGTACGAGTCCCTCTTTTTGTCCCGTCATCGGCGTCACAGTCGGAGCGTCGCACCTTTCGGCTGTCGGAGGAGATCTTCGATGCTCACTAGAACGAACGCTGCTGTGACGCGTCGATGCCTCTGATGAGTGACACTATGAGTTTTTAAGACTCATAGTGTCACTCTAGGAGGACCGGCGGTCAGGAATGGACAACAGTTACAAACAACAACATAGATTTCCATCCAAACCCGTAGACCGAGTTCAGAGTTTTAATAATCCCCGGGAAAAAATAAAAAGAGGTTTTCACAACACAAACATCAGCTTCACGTATCTTCCTCCCTCTAATCACCAACATACAAACATCAGGCGCAGGAGAACATCAGGCGCAGGAGAACATCAGGCGCAGGAGAACATCAGGCTCAGGAGAACATCAGGCGCAGGAGAACATGGGGTCTGAGGAGGCGCTGAGTCTTCAATGCAGACGAAGGTCATTTCCTCTGGGTCTTCCTCTCTTAACTCCTCCTAGAATAAACATCTTCTACGTCCGTCAGAGAAATATCATTTACTTTATCTGCATCTTAAAGGATGTGAAACTTCTGCAGGTGACTTTTGACAAATGTTCTTCTCTCATGTATTATGATTAGATTTAATTACAGAAACACGGTTTACAGTAATCTCCTGTCATATCTGAGCCGGAACCTCCCAGAATAAAGATTCTCTGTTGGACTTCTTCTTGGTTGAATACAAACCTGAAGGAAAGGATTTCCCTCCTGGGACCTCGTGGTCAGACAGACGCAGATACAGAAAAAGACGACTTCCTGTTGTAGTGTCGGAGAAGTAAAAGTCTGGAGATGGGGTGGTCTTAAATGGTCTGTGGATGTGACACTCAGTTTCTGAGTGCTGGCTAACGTTAGAAAACTCTACTGAGTACATCTGATAAAAACATGATAGATCTACACCTTCCATTTAAGTTCTCCCAGTTTGGAGTAAATGGGACAAACAGGAAGTTCTGTGATTTTAACATAAAAGCTCCTTATAGTGACTAAAGTATGAATTATTACAGTTAATACTATCTATTAAATACAATTATTTCATTATTAAATACAGTTCATTCAAAGGCAGCAACTTTTGGAGATAAAGCTCCCCCTAGTGTCAGAAATGTACAACCGTCCTTCCCCAAAATCAATCCAGTTCTTCCTCACACTACGCTTTACGTGGGTGTAGAGTTTGAAAATAATGCATGAAATCCTTCCATCCTTTTGAGTTCTGTCCAGGAAACAGTGTTTGTATTTTATTTTCTTAAAGCTCCCCCTAGTGGGTTAACTATGAACTTCTGGAGTAAAGTATGAGATACACCTGATAGATCTCCCCAACCATCCATTAGTTCTAACCGACAGGCTTCAGAAGGTTTTCTCCAGTGGTACCAGGTGTTCCGGGCCGGTTCAGCACTAATGTTTAACTAGCTGCTGTGACTCTTAGAAGTGAGGGTGGTCATTGAGCGGTGGGGGGGGGTCACATTCATGCCGGATGACACTCGCACTCCTGCAACACACACTCCTCCTCTAACGGCCCGGAGGGATTAGTAATGGGTTCTTGGCGGCGAGCCCGGATTCTAGCACCACTCATCGTCGGGTCGTCATATCCCGGGGATTTTCACTTCACCTCAGTGTTTTTCTTACACTAAACTCATCTGTTTTCATCTTGACAGCACATGTTGAAGGGGGGGCCATCACTCCTCAAACATGCAGAGGCTTCGGGGGGCCACCGCGTTTGTCTGCATGTGGTCCCAACTTTATTTCTAATCAGTGCGTTCACGACGCTGGTACTAGAAACGCATTAATGGTTTTGTTGCAGGCGGTCGCCATGGCAGCGCCGCAAGACAAAAGAAGCGCAGCCTGGCAGGAGTGTGTTGAGGGTCTGCAGGATTAGGACCACA
>JBBDHG010000548.1:37500-42500 GCA_037951165.1 Lophius americanus
TAAGAAGTTTTTTAAATGGAACAGAAGCCGTGTGAAAACTAGTGTGAGAGTGAGACATCCTGCGTTTCAGATCCACTGGTACCTACTTTGAAGAGGATTGGTTGGCCGCCCCCCCATCAGTCCATCAGGGACTTGGACCGAGGGCTGGTCAAAAAAGCTCCTGCCCAACCATGCAGACATGGTGGGTCGAGGAATGTTCACAGATTAAGGACAATAATAATAGTAATAATAATACATTTTACTTATATAGCGCTTTACACAAACTCTAAAACACTTTACAATGAATAGAAAATAAAAGAGCAAATAAGGGCAGGAGTGAGGTGTCAGAGGTCGAAGGCAGTACGGAACAGGTGAGGCTTGGGTCATTTCTTGAATGTGGAGAGGGAGGAGGAGTCTGGGATGGCTTGTGGGAGTGAATTCCAGAGGGTGGGAGTGGCAATTGAGAAGGCCCTGTCACACCAGGTTCTGTACTTGGTCCGGATGGGGGAGGGCAGGAGGTTGGTGTCAGGGAGTGGACGGTGAGAGTGAGAGTGTGACGACGGAGGTTTGGATATGAGATTGTGAATCTGAGTCCACAGTGACGGGTATATCATGGGGTGGGTTTGGTGTGTCGTCTCATAATTCATTCATCGTGTGTATAAGAAGAAACTGGACTCAGAAATAGTAATTGTGTAGATGTGGCAGTAACACTGACGTGAGAGTGGGAACTCCTGTGTTCCTGCTGGCATCTATGTGAAGCTATAGTTACCGGCTGGGAAGAGGATTGGCTGCTGCTGCCACACATTGTACGACCCGGGGACTCGGCCCGAGGGCCGGCCCAGAAAGGTCCTGTCCATTCAGGATACCGGGGGGGTCGCAACAGAAATGAAGCAGAAATGGTCAACCCTAATCAGGAGTTTACGTCTGATGACCACAGATCTGTAGCTGTAGCCAAAAGAAAAGTCATCACATTTTTTATTGCCTAAACTTTAAATGCATAAAAGTGACCTTCAGTACGGAGACATTATTTAATCCCCACATCCCACCCAGACGAATCCACAACATTTCACGCCGCGTTCAGGAGGCAAAGTGCATGCTGGGTGAAAGTGGTGAATGTGTTCTCGGCCGGGTCATGGGATTCCCCACCCTCATCAACCAGGAGTGGACACTTCTTCACCTCGGCCCCTCTGCCTCACAGAGCCCCCCGGACTCGACACATAGGATTAACCCGTGTGATAAAGCGAGCGGCTGAATGGGTTCTTTGGAGAGCAGAAAGAAGGTAATGCTCTGTGTTTTCTAAATGGGGGAGCGGAGGACCCTCAGAGGGAAAACATGCTGATTACTGTATTGTGAAATGGCTTTTGATTCGCCCTGCCGGCTTTAATCCCTGGGACACAACAGCGGTCCTGTCTCCCACCGGTGGCAATCCAGCCTCTGAGGAGACTTGTGTTACCAGCGAGCGGGGTTTAATTGTGAACTCCATCGGTTATTAAAGAAGCCCGGCCCGCTGAATTGGACACTGATGGGCTGGTCCTCAACCGCTTTTGGCCGTTGCGCCTCTTTCTTCGGAGACCGCGGCCCGCAGTTTGTTGTTTGCGATGCATAGGGCCTGGGATGAATACGGACAATGAAAAGAAAGAACTATAGACTCCTTTCTTTTCCTTCCTTCCTCAAACTTTTAACTCCTCTTCTCCTACTGCCTTCCAGAGGACGCAATTAAGTGGGGAATTTTATGGAGGGAGGGGTGGGGGGAGAAGCAGGCCAGCGGGGCTATTATTCGTACCCTAGGGTTGAATGGCTGGCCCCCCCTCAGCGAACACAAAGGGTGCGATCGCAGCCGGACTGGAGAGCGGCCCCATCAGAAGAATGGTGGCCGGCGGCGGCGGCGGCGGCGGCGGCGGAGGGTTCCTGCCGGCTGTTACGTCTGAAGGTGTTCAACCTCAAAAACCTTCTGTCTCAATATTTCATATTTACTTGTCCTCAAACAAGAGACGCCTTTTCAGCGTCTGATGAATGTCAGCTGATCGTTAGCGTCTATTACGAAGCTTTTATGTTCGGACACAAAGGGCAAACATCTCCGGAACATCAAAGGCTGAGGTGACATCGGAGTCTGAGACGGCGGCGGAGGTAGTAACTAAAACAGGAACAGACATTTCTTAAACGACCTGCAACATTTAAGTGTTTGGCTGAGCCAGTAATTATCACAAATCATCTTTTGGAAAATGCATCATTATATATTCATATATATTCTTATCTTCATTCTGTCTCCTCTGATGGAAAGTTCAGATGGACCTTAAACAGAAAACCCATCATGCTCTCTGTTTTACCCCAGCGTTCTGTGCCATCCCTCCACACAGGACAATGGTGGATTGTGGAGATCCTGGGCTGCCAGTCCCTGTGGGCCTGAAGATGTGTTCCAGCACGGGCAAAGAGAAGCTCTTTAATATCCGCCGGGGGGCCGATGAGTGGGAGTGGGGTCAGAGTAAGGAGCTCACTGAGCTGGCAGCCATACAGACCATTGTTGCTGTTTGTTAACAGGTGTGTGTGTGTGTGTGTGTGTGTGTGTGTGTGTGTGTGTGTGTGAGTGTGTGTGTGTGAGAGAGTGTTTAAATGGGAGTCTTTCAGTGGAGCTGCTACACGAGCCCATGGGACCCCAGCACCTCTCATCCCCCCACAGTGTTCTCATCAATGACAGCTTTTCAGCCGCCTGAGCAGCAGGAGAAGAAGGAGGAGGGGGAGGAGGAGGAGGAGGAGGAGGGAGTAGAAGTGGGAGGACAGACCTACAGTAGCGTTTATGTGGCAGGTGTGTTACGGTCAGGGAGACTGAATTTCAAGCGGCAGCAGAGGATGGAAACCAACCAGGCGTCATTGTACCGGCACACACTTCATCCACCGGGGGGAAGGTTCTACGATCTCATGACCTTCATCACTGCTGAACCCAAGATTTATGTTTTTACATAGAGACTTGGCAGGGAGGGCTAACCGGGTTCAAAGACAAGAAGTTACCTTTACCAAAGCCTCTAACAGCACGTCCACACCCACCTGAAATGTCTTCACATTCAACCATCAACAAATCAAACATTCATTTTCTGTTTCTTCGTCCGATGAAGCCTCACAGCGCCCGTCCCAGCTGACGAGGGTGGAGATGCAGGAACACCCTGGACAAGTTCATCATAAGATAAACGCTTATGGACATTTTAGTCATCAGCTCATCTTCATGTTTTTGGTCAGCGGGAGGAAGGGTACCAGGAGGGGAGATGATGCAAACTCAAGACAAAGTTCGCAGGAACCCAGGAACTTCTTGCTGTGAGACGTTCGTTGTAACCACGACGACCCCCGTGCTGAGGTCTGGATCAAACAGAACCATGGTTTGGATCGTTTACAGTATGAAAGCACAACTTGTCCGTTCCACCTCTGTTGCTACCTCTGCCGCCGTCTCAGAGGCAGCAGAGGAAAACTCATGACCTTCGCTACATTCATACAGCACAGAGGGGCGGGATAACGTCACAGCCGTTCCTCCTTGAACAAGATGCCTGAAAGGAGCTTGTGTGATGACATCATCAGTTATAAAGACGTGGACATTTAACGTGATCAGAAACACGATGTTGAAACACGTTGATTCAACATCGACCCAGCAGGAAAAATCTTCTCTTTTTCATGCATGAACTTAAGATGCATCTCAAATCTGGCGGTTGGGATTCTAACCCCCCCCCGTCATCATAGGACCGACCATATTTCCTAAAGCTCAGACTTCTCGTCTAAACTGCACTAACAACCTCGTCTCACTCTTCTGTTGACGCTGAACAAAACTGTCTTCCAGTCGGCCGGCCGTCACATTTTCCTTCCCATGTCACTCCTGCATGCGACGCACAGAGGCCCATGAGAAAAAGGTCAAGTCTTACGCATTTCCACCGCGCGCCTATCAGGAAAAATCGTTACCCTGCGGCTGTGGATGTTTAAAGACGGATGGCAGCGAGTCTCCCGCTATATTGGGAGAGAGGAAGAGACAGGAGGAAGGAGGGGGAAGGCTGTGTGAACGATAACCTCGCCACTCTTCTCCGTGGAACCCGGCCCTGTTAATAGTTTCCACCATGGGCGAGGGGGGAGGAGCCAGAGGGGGGAGCAGTGGAAGATGCTTCCTGTGTGGCTGCATGGGTGCTGGCCTCACCACGGAGGAGGAAGCCGCCTTGGGCCCTGTGGAAGAAGTGATGAAAGATGCACTTTCCCCCTCATGCAAACGAAAGCTGTCTCCTCAACATGCTGCAGCGAGACGCCTACGTCGATGTGAGGCGCAGGAACATCATGAACGTGGAACCGTTTCCTGCCAAGAGAAGAAAGTTCATTTTTAATGATCCTGTAGACCAACTGGGACCGCTGGGACACTTTCACTAGTCAGCTGCTCGTCCATGAAGGCCCGCTGGGAAACGGAGAATCACCACCGAAGAAGTCAACGTCAGGTTTCAGGTACCAGCCAGAAGCTCCTGCCCAACCAGGAAGAAGGTTCTAGCAGTTCCCTCAACACGATTCATCAACAACCCACCTCCATAGTCTCAGTCAAAGAGGGAGTGGGAGCCAGTTCCTCTGTTAGCCTAGTGCTAATACTTATGTTTAAAAGCATAGATGTTTGTGTTTTCTCTTCTTTCCCTTTTTTTTAGTCCTCCTCTTCCTTTAGGGTTTAGTCCTCCTCTTCCTTCAGGGTTTAGTCCTTCTCTTCCTTCAGGGTTTAGTCCTTCTCTTCCTTCATGGTTTAGTCCTCCTCTTCCTTCAGGGTTTAGTCCTCCTCTTCGTTCAGGGTTTAGTCCTTCTCTTCCTTCAGGGTTTAGTCCTCTTCCTTCAGGGTTTAGTCCTTCTCTTCCTTCATGGTTTAGTCCTCCTCTTCCTTCGGGGTTTAGTCTTCCTCTTCCTTCGGGGTTTAGTCCTCCTCTTCCTTCGGGGTTTAGTCCTCCTCTTCCTTCAGGGTTTAGTCCTCCTCTTCCTTCGGGGTTTAGTCCTCCTCTTCCTTCAGGGTTTAGTCCTCCTCT
>JBBDHG010000548.1:50000-60000 GCA_037951165.1 Lophius americanus
TTCTTTATCTTCTTCTTTGTCCTTCGGTTCTTCCCTTTCGGGGTTGCGTCAGTGGACCACCTTGGTTCTGATCACCATAGTTTCTGCCAGTACCCTGCTAGTTAACAGCACCAGTCGGGTCATTATTAACCCCAGCTCCAATGGATCCAGTTTGGAAATCGGTTCAGTGTTCCCTAAATGGATTTGACACCGGTTTGACACCTGATGCCCTTCCTGACGCAATCCTGTCCATTTACCCGGGCTTTGGACCGGCACCAGAAACGGACTGACTTGTGACCCCCATGTTGCTGCGTTGTTTTCACCACCTTTTTATGACGCAAAGAGAAAAAAGTCCATTTCTAACTAAAACCGGGCCTCAGAGAAAACCTGCTTTAAGTTCAGGAGAAACTCAAACTGAGCTACGTGGTCAATAACCCAGATTCTGGTTCAACCTCGGAGGAGTTCTGACAAGTGAAAAAAAATCACATTCATGCAGCGACTAATTATAGCGCCACTTAAAAAGCATTCCAGAAGCCATGAATGTAAAACGTCTGATCTCTGAAGGAATCCGTCCTTTAAGCATTTGTGCAGCTCCTGCTGCTGAACGACTTCAGTCCCAGTTCCACGTGACTGCTGCCGGTTCTGACATCATTATGAAGAATCTCAAACGAATCAGAGCTGCATCGGCCCTAAAAACAAAACGGGTCGGCGCCTGATGAGAATATAAGCAGGTAGAACCTTCAATCTGCAATTTCCTCCAACAAACGAGAGTGGGAGCAGCATCTGGTGCTGCCGGGCCGCCAGCGCCGAGGCCTCGCCTCACCACTC
The DNA here is from genome assembly GCA_037951165.1 of Lophius americanus. Classification (NCBI taxonomy): domain Eukaryota; kingdom Metazoa; phylum Chordata; class Actinopteri; order Lophiiformes; family Lophiidae; genus Lophius; species Lophius americanus. The sequence continues at coordinate 50,808 of JBBDHG010000548.1, forward strand.
TGACCACATGTGTCTCTCCTATAGTTCTTCTGAACCAGAACCAAACCAGTATGCCGTATCAGCTTTTCGAGCCACGAGGACCGCTGTCCTCATGTGCAATCCACAAGGTCTTTTGTGGATTTGGAGCGATAGCGGGTCGGGTCTCGCCATAAGACTCTTTCCAGGAGGGTCGCGGTGGTGCACCTGTTTATTCAAAGCCCGGAAAAAGTCGGCCCGGATGAGGCCTCGTCTGTGTGAGTCAGAGCGAGGGTGTCAGCGAGTGTCGGAGACATCTCATTGCTTCGCCCAAAATTGCAGAGCGCCGTTTCTTTTTTCTCTCCGCACGAAAACACGGTTTCATTTGATATCCGATCACAGATTATGCTCCCCAGTCATAATTAGGAAATATCTCTTTCAGACGTTTGGTGCCAGCAGCGTTATAATATGGTTAAAGGAAACCATTCCTGCAATGTCGGAGCGGCAGCGCTGAAAAAACCACGTCACGTTTGAAAAATGCACTCACTCGCTTTTCTGTTTTTTCTACCGGCGTCCAATTAGCTTAACCGGCGCTTGTCAACAGCCAAACCATCAAATAACTTACATGCAACATATCTGAAAGCCAAATGTGAGCGAGCTACCACAACAACCCCGACAAAACGCAGCTCTTCACAGGCAGGGGGCCGCAAACGGGTCCAAATAAGGACATAAAAACAGCTGTTGGGGGGGGCATGACGGGAATAGAGAGTGGACCGACGGGGAAGTGGGCTCCATTTCAGGGCTGGGGAGGAGGAAGCGGTGAAAGAGGCTGCCACCGGGGAGAAAGGAGCCTCTCATGGCCCATTGTGCATGAATGCTGCAACCTCTGGACCTGTCTCCCCGGCTCCAGCCGTCAGCCTCCCTCCTGACCCTCATTACCCAGAGTGCTCGGCTGCTCTCACCCAGAAGGAATGTTTGTGTTTACTCCATCGCTGTTGTAACCCATCTGACTCGCCACAGACGTCGGGCCCGGCACTACTTGTCTAATGTGCACCGAGAGAGGAGGAGAACTTCCTCCTCCAGGGAGGTTCAGCAGAATATCTAGAAAGGTTCTCATGGCCCAAACTGGAATTCTGTAGGGAGGTGGAGCTTTGGGAGGGGGGGGGGGTTCGATTAAGAGGTGGTTTTGGATCCAGGTGCTGATTCGGAGAGCTCTGGGGAAGGGTTCTGGTTCTGGTTCTGGACGTCGCTGTCATCAGTACTATTCAAATCCAAATAAAAAAGGAAAAAAAAGACTTTTGGTTCTGCCTGTGGGTTCATAAATACAGACCATAATGATTGCAAACAATCATTATTGTCATCTTAAGTTTCAGTTTTATTGTTCTTATTCTCTACAGTTGTTGTTTTTTCACTTTACTTTTTCATGCTTTTATTTTGGAATATGATGTCACTTTATTTTTGTCTTTTATTTTCACTTATTTCTTCCATCTTCTTGTTTTTATTCTGTTTCTATTCTTTAATAATTTCACTATTATTGAATTTTATTGTGTGTGTGTGTGTGTATATACATATATATATATATGTATATATATATATATATACATATATATATATACATATATATATATATATATACATATACGTATATACTTATAAATTTTATATATATGAGTTATTCTGACCGCCTCTTACAGGAAGTGAGGTGGTGGCGGTGTCACCTGAAGTCGCCGCCTGCAGATCCAAACATCAAACTTCTGTTCCGTCTCATCAGCACCTGACATTAAAGTGGGCGTGTCCGACATTCAGGCGGCACAAACTCATTGTCACGTGGACGGCTGGAAGAACTGCTCCGCCTCCTCCCCTGGCGCTCTCTATCCGTAGCATGAATCTTCAGCGTCCTGTCCCGATGCTGCGGCCCCCCCTCCGTCGTTTCCACCACAGGCCCCTCTGAAGCGGCGAGCGTTGAGTTTGCAGATTGTTTTGCTTTTACATTCAGCCTCTAATCTGCAGGATTTATTCCTCGTCCCGCCCCTGTAATTAACAGACGTCCCACTAACTCACCTCGGACCTACGGAACATTTATTATCCCCACATATCAGCGAGCAGCGGGACCCGCTGAGACGCCAGCTTCAGCGGGTCGCCATGGCGACGGTCATCACTCATGCTCCTCTCGGACCGACTCCGCTTCATGTTTCCTGTCTGTTCTGTGGCCAGATCTCTGAGGGAACTTCACGGCGGGTATTTTAGGACAGGATGTGCCGGATCACAAACCGGTTTGGGGCGCACCTGGAAGTCCAGCTCATTGGTTCCGTCATGTTTCCTCCACAGTGACCACAGCAGGTCCAGCAGCCGCCCCGACCTTCTGCCCGCGGCTCGGGAGCGGCGGCGCAAGTGTCTGGTCAGGTGCCACGCCCTGCCAGAAACCGCCGTCTGACAGCTGCAGCTCCCTCAGCGACCTGCCCTCGCAGACGTGACGGGACACGGGTGAGTCCCGGCGCTGTGACTCCGGACGGGCCTGAGGCGAGGGCCTGAGGCGAGGTGTAGCTGCAGGTCGGCAGCCAGGAGCTAAAAATGGATTTTACTGCTGCTGCAGGACGGAGCTAATAGCCCGACCCAGTGAGTTGTAACGTGTTTATGTATTTGTGGATTAGCTTTTATTGAGAACCGTGAGGGTAGAAGTTTTCTTTGGACCGAAGGAGTTCTGGAGGAGCTCAGGTCCACATGCAGAAGCCATGACACTCACAATTACCAACATATTCATTTTTCCGCTGCTTTCTGCCCGGGCCCGCTAATTGATAGAACATATCCGAATCCTGGTAAGATGATCCTAAAATGAAGGCACTGGGCCACCAGAACTCCCTTTACCCAAATGTGGTGAACGGCCAACGAAAAAACCTCCCAGAGAAAATTCTAACTTTTGAATTTTTTTCCAAGCCTTCCAAATCATAAAAACGACGATTTTTGTTTTTCTAGCGCGAGAACATAAAGAGCCTCCAGAGCTCAGAGCTAAAGACGTCGTAGCGTCGCTTAACGAAGCGTGAAACGAACAGGAGTGGTTAGAACGCCGTTTAAACACGCCTCCCACTGAAGCGGGTCGGAAAAATAATTCAGATGAGCCGTAAATAATAGTTTCAGACAAAAGCAGCCGATCCCAAAAACATGATTTACACTGATTCATTCAACGAGTCCAGGCTGGAAACAAAACACGAACCGAACTATTTCACTATGTGAACCTGGACTGTTTCTCTGTATGAACCTGGACTGTTTCCCTGTGTGAACCTGGACTGTTTCCCTGTGTGAACCTGGACTGTTTCCCTGTGCGAACCTGGACTGTTTCCTGTGAGAACCTGGACTGTTTCCCTGTGTGAACCTGGACTGTTTCTCTGTGTGAACCTGGACTGTTTCCCTGTCTGAACCTGGACTATTTCTCTGTCTGAACCTGGACTGTTTCCCTGTGTGAACCTGGACTGTTTCCTGTGTGAACCTGGACTGTTTCCCTGTGCGAACCTGGACTGTTTCCCTGTGTGAACCTGGACTGTTTCCTGTGTGAACCTGGACTGTTTCCCTGTGTGAACCTGGACTGTTTCTCTGTGTGAACCTGGACTGTTTCTCTGTCTGAACCCGGACTGTTTCCCTGTGTGAACCTGGACTGTTTCTCTGTCTGAACCTGGACTATTTCCTGTGTGAACCTGGACTGTTTCCCTGTGTGAACCTGGACTGTTTCCCTGTGTGAACCTGGACTGTTTCCCTGTGTGAACCTGGACTATTTCCCTGTGTGAACCTGGACTGTTTCTCTGTGTGAACCTGGACTGTTTGTCTGTGTGAACCTTGACTGTTTCCCTGTGTGAACCTGGACTGTTTCCTGTGTGAACCTGGACTGTTTCCCTGTGTGAACCTGGACTGTTTCCTGTATGAACCTGGACTGTTTCTCTGTCTGAACCTGGACTGTTTCCCTGTGTGAACCTGGACTGTTTCCTGTGTGAACCTGGACTGTTTCCCTGTGCGAACCTGGACTGTTTCCCTGTGTGAACCTGGACTGTTTCCTGTGTGAACCTGGACTGTTTCCCTGTGCGAACCTGGACTGTTTCTCTGTGTGAACCTGGACTGTTTCTCTGTCTGAACCCGGACTGTTTCCCTGTGTGAACCTGGACTGTTTCTCTGTCTGAACCTGGACTATTTCCTGTGTGAACCTGGACTGTTTCCCTGTGTGAACCTGGACTGTTTCCCTGTGTGAACCTGGACTGTTTCCCTGTGTGAACCTGGACTATTTCCCTGTGTGAACCTGGACTGTTTCTCTGTGTGAACCTGGACTGTTTCTCTGTGTGAACCTGGACTGTTTCCCTGTGTGAACCTGGACTGTTTCCTGTGTGAACCTGGACTGTTTCCCTGTGTGAACCTGGACTGTTTCCCTGTGTGAACCTGGACTGTTTCCTGTGTGAACCTGGACTGTTTCCCTGTGTGAACCTGGACTGTTTCTCTGTGTGAACCTGGACTGTTTCCCTGTGTGAACCTGGACTGTTTCCTGTATGAACCTGGACTGTTTCTCTGTCTGAACCTGGACTGTTTCCCTGTGTGAACCTGGACTGTTTCCTGTGTGAACCTGGACTGTTTCCCTGTGCGAACCTGGACTGTTTCCCTGTGTGAACCTGGACTGTTTCCTGTGTGAACCTGGACTGTTTCCCTGTCTGAACCTGGACTGTTTCTCTGTGTGAACCTGGACTGTTTCTCTGTGTGAACCTGGACTGTTCTCTGTGTGAACCTGGACTGTTTCCCTATGTGAACCTGGACTGTTTCCTGTATGAACCTGGACTGTTTCTCTGTCTGAACCTGGACTGTTTCCCTGTGTGAACCTGGACTGTTTCTCTGTGTGAACCTGGACTGTTTCTCTGTGTGAACCTGGACTGTTTCCCTGTGTGAACCTGGACTGTTTCCTGTGTGAACCTGGACTGTTTCCCTGTATGAACCTGGACTGTTTCCCTGTGTGAACCTGGACTGTTTGACTGTGTGAACCTGGAATGTTTCCCAGTGTGAACCTGGACTGTTTCCTGTGTGAACCTGGACTGAGGAAACGGATCCTTCGTGATGGATGAAGTTCGCTCCTGCTCTTGTGGCCGTTTGTGTTTAACACGGTGGAATAAATTAGCTGGACTGTTTCTGATGAATCTTCTTCAGTCGGTTTGTGAGGAAGATTCTCAGCAGAGTGTTTTCAGGATGTGTGGGTGAATCGTCCCAGAGGTCTGGGATGTCGGAAAAGACGAGTTTGAGTCCGAAATGGTTTATTACGTTTATGTTTATGTTTTCACTGCTGTCTGGTTGTTTGTCTGTTTGTTTGTCTGTTTGTTTGTCTGTTTGTTTGTCTGTTTGTTTGTCTGTTTGTTTGTCTGTTTGTTTGTCTGTTTGTTTGTCTGTTTGTTTGTCTGTTTGTTTGTTTGTTAGTTTGTCTGGTTGTTTGTTTGTATGTATGTTTTTTTGTTTGTCTGTCTGTCTGTTTGTTTGTTTGTCTGTTTGTTTGTCTGTTTGTCTGTTTGTTTGTTTGTTTGTTTGTCTGTTTGTTTGTCTGTTTGTTTGTTTGTCTGTTTGTCTGTTTGTCTGTTTGTCTGTTTGTCTGTTTTTTTTGTCTGTTTGTTTGTCTGGTTGTTTGTTTGTCTGGTTGTTTGTTTGTTAGTTTGTTTGTTTGTTAGTTTGTTTGTTTGTTCGTCTGTCTGTTTGTTTGTTTGTCTGGTTGTTTGTTTGTTTGTCTGTCTGTTTGTTTGTCTGTTTGTTTGTTTGTCCGTTTGTCTGTCTGGTTGTTTGTCTGTTTGTTTGTCTGTCTGTTTGTCGGTTTGTCTGGTTGTTTGTCTGTTTGTTTGTCTGTTTGTTTGTTTGTCTGGTTGGTTGTTTGTTTATTTGTTTGTTTGTTTGTCTGGTTGTTTGTCCTTTTGTTTGTCTGTTTGTTTGTTTGTCTGGTTGGTTGTTTGTTTGTCTGGTTGTTTGTTTGTTAGTTTGTTTGTTTGTTAGTTTGTTAGTTTGTTTGTTTGTTTGTCTGTCTGTTTGTTTGTTTGTCTGGTTGTTTGTCTGTTTGTCTGGTTGTTTGTCTGTTTGTCTGTCTGGTTGTCTGTCTGTTTGTTTGTCTGTTTGTCTGGTTGTTTGTCTGTTTGTTTGTCTGGTTGTTTGTCTGTTTGTTTGTCTGTTTGTCTGGTTGTTTGTCTGTTTGTTTGTCTGGTTGTTTGTCTGTTTGTTTGTCTGTTTGTCTGGTTGTTTGTCTGGTTGTTTGTCTGTTTGTTTGTTTGTCTGTTTATTTGTCTGTTTGTTTGTTTGTTTGTCTGTTTATTTGTCTGTTTGTTTGTTTGTTTGTCTGTTTGTTTGTCTGTTTGTTTGTTTGTTTGTCTGTTTGTTTGTTTGTCTGTCTGTTTGTTTGTCTGTTTGTCTGGTTGTTTGTTTGTTTGTCTGTTTGTCTGGTTGTTTGTTTGTTTGTTAGTTTGTTTGTTTGTTTGTCTGTCTGTTTGTTTGTTTGTCTGGTTGTTTGTCTGTTTGTCTGGTTGTTTGTCTGTTTGTCTGTCTGGTTGTCTGTCTGTTTGTTTGTCTGTTTGTCTGGTTGTTTGTCTGTTTGTTTGTCGGGGTGTTTGTCTGTTTGTTTGTCTGTTTGTCTGGTTGTTTGTCTGTTTGTTTGTCTGTTTGTCTGGTTGTTTGTCTGTTTGTTTGTCTGGTTGTTTGTCTGTTTGTTTGTTTGTCTGTTTATTTGTCTGTTTGTTTGTTTGTTTGTCTGTTTGTTTGTCTGGTTGTTTGTCTGTTTGTTTGTTTGTCTGTTTATTTGTCTGTTTGTTTGTTTGTTTGTCTGTTTGTTTGTCTGTTTGTTTGTTTGTTTGTCTGTTTGTTTGTCTGGTTGTTTGTCTGTTTGTTTGTTTGTCTGTTTATTTGTCTGTTTGTTTGTTTGTTTGTCTGTTTGTTTGTCTGTTTGTTTGTTTGTTTGTCTGTGGTCATTAGCACTAATGAACATCGGTTCATCGGTACACTACATGGATTCTAACCCTCTTAGTTCAGAAGCTAAAATAAAGATTTCAAATGAAGAGTTTTCTCTTTTTGATAAAAAGTCCTCGTCTGGTTTAGTTCCCTTCATCTGTGCCGGACACGTTTGGACCGTCCGTATCGGGTCGACAGCATGACGACAGAACTTCTCCTTTGGAGCGGACCTTTCCTTTAACTGAACGCTTGACTGAAGAAGCCCCGCTGGTCCGATGAAGACGAAGCTGCGTGCTTCCTCGTGGAGCAGGGACTGGATTTCCTCCCCAGACCTTCTTCCTGGTGTTGGGAGAAGCGGAGGAGCTTGGACCAGGACCGTCAGCGCCGGAGCTTTCCCTTAAACAAAGACATGTGTTACCAAAGGGATGTCAGCCTGCCGGCTCCCCGGCACTGTGTAACTCAATCCCCCCGCATTCTGGTGCGCCGAGGGGGCTTCTCAGGAAGAAAGGGTTAAGTATGTTGATCAAAGGCTCAATGATGGACCAAAGGACTTCGCCGGATCATCAGTGTGACCTCGGTGCATCCATCAGCCATTAGGACGTCAGGACGGCGGAGAGGCAAGTTGATGTAGCGGCGGAGGAGGGGGGGCGGCGAGGGATGGGGGGGGGGGGGGGGGGTTGCTGCCGAGCCCGTGCGGTAGATGGGGAGCCGGTGGGGGAAACGGGACCCGCAGAGACAAGAAGTAGAGGGGAAAAACTGGGAGGAGGGTTGGCGGATTAAAGCCCAACCAGCCTTTAACTTCTCCCAAACCACACGGAGCTGGTGTCCAATGGCCGACATACTCAGAGGCATGTATGCGAGCGCTTCCAGCCCCTGACACAGATGGAGACAGAAATATACAAGCGCCGGGGCAACCGGTTCCTCTGATGTTGCTTTCCATGCGGTGCGCTCCGCTGACAGACCGAGTTAGCCCCGGGCTGACGGACGCGTTCGCTCGGATTGGGCCGACGCCGACGCCGTCGCCGGGCCGCTCCTCGCAAACACTCTGAGGCAGCTGCGAAGGTCGTTAAGAGTCGCCAGACGACCCGGCCGGAACAGCAGGGCCGCGTTTGTTGCGGCGACGTGAGGCGCAGGAGCTGTTTGTGTGTTGTTCCGGTGACCTTCCATCCACACGGAAAAGCGATGGATGGAGCAGAACTTTTCCATGAATGTGACCCACATCATGGAACCTCTTCACCTCCACCGCCGCTCTTTCCACAGGCTAGACAGGGAAGAATGATGCGGCTGAGATCCACGACGACTCTGCCTCTCCAGTGGAGAGAAAGAGTAATCGACCCTCTGAGCTGTGAACTGTTGATTTACAGTAGCAGAGCGACCCGACCCGACGAAAAGTCTCGTCGGTGGGCTCAGAGGTGAAGGTTCTGAAGGTGAGAGATGATGTTTTCAGAATTGGACAACATTAGCGTGGCGTGTAAGTAAACCAAAACATTCCAAATGCCAGTATTTTCCAAATGGCAGCTGTAGGGGTGTCAGGTTCTGTGGTCTCAGCTGTGCAGCGTATTGATGTTGTTTTTATCAGAACACATCGTTGAGAGTACAGAACTTGGAGCCGCTTTCACTTTCTATGGTTTGGACCGACTCGGTTCCTTATTTTGTGCAGCATTAAAATGAAATTCCAAATTCAATCTGCTGCAAAGATGAGTCATGCTTCAACCTCTCAGCCTCTCAGCCTCTCAGCCGCTCTTCACGTACTTCCTGCCTGAAACCTTCATCTCAAACCTTCATCTCAAACCTTCATCTCAAACCTTCATCTCAAACCTTCATCTCAAACCTTCATCTCAAACCTTCGTCTCAAACCTTCATCTCAAACCTTCGTCTCAAACCTTCGTCTCAAACCTTCATCTCAAACCTTCATCTCAAACCTTCATCTCCAACCTTCATCTCCAACCTTCATCTAGACCCTTCATCTCAAACCTTCATCTCAAACCTTCATCTCAAACCTTCATCTAGACCCTTCATCTCAAACCTTCATCTCAAACCTTCATCTCCAACCTTCATCTCCAACCTTCATCTCAAACCTTCATCTCAAACCTTCATCTCAAACCTTCATCTCAAACCTTCATCTCAAACCTTCATCTCAAACCTTCATCTCAAACCTTCGTCTCAAACCTTCATCTCAAACCTTCATCTCAAACCTTCATCTCAAACCTTCATCTCAAACCTTCATCTCAAACCTTCATCTCAAACCTTCATCTCAAACCTTCATCTCAAACCTTCATCTCAAACCTTCATCTCAAAC
>JBBDHG010000548.1:67500-78659 GCA_037951165.1 Lophius americanus
TGTTTCTCTGTATGAACCTGGACTGTTTCTCTGTATGAACCTGGACTGTTTCTCTGTATGAACCTGGACTGTTTCTCTATATGAACCTGGACTGTTTCACCGTATGAACCTCGACTGTTTCTCTGTGTGAACCTGGACTGTTTCTCTGTATGAACCTGGACTGTTTCACTGTATGAACCTGGACTGTTTCACTGTATGAACCTGGACTGTTTCTCTGTATGAACCTGGACTGTTTCTCTGTGTGAACCTGGACTGTTTCTCTATATGAACCTGGACTGTTTCACTGTATGAACCTGGACTGTTTCTCTGTATGAACCTGGACTGTTTCTCTGTGTGAACCTGGACTGTTTCTCTGTGTGAACCTGGACTGTTTCACTGTATGAACCTGGACTGTTTCTCTGTATGAACCTGGACTGTTTCTCTGTGTGAACCTGGACTGTTTCACTGTATGAACCTGGACTGTTTCTCTGTATGAACCTGGACTGTTTCTCTGTGTGAACCTGGACTGTTTCTCTGTGTGAACCTGGACTGTTTCTCTGTGTGAACCTGGACTGTTTCTCTGTGTGAACCTGGACTGTTTCTCTGTGTGAACCTGGACTGTTTCTCTGTATGAACCTGGACTGTTTCTCTGTGTGAACCTGGACTGTTGCTGTTGGACCTTTGGACGGCGTGTTATATTTGTAGGTCACAGCGTCTTTAGGGACGTTTTGTCGTTCACTTTTGAATCTTTAGATTATATTAACTGTAGTGGTTCTGTAACTAATGAGAAGGGGGAGGAGTCACACAGACGGGTCAACATCAGTTGGTCCAATCATGATCTCCGGGGTTTAGTCACAAGCCAGGAGGGAAGATGTGATAAAATAATGAGGTACTAACGTTCAATTAACTAAAGACCCTTTATAATAATCTTTAGATCTGAATGATGACATCACTCAGGGGGCGGGACTTCCTCTGTTCTACTGTATGGGTTCAGAGCACCAACATGTTTGACACAAACCTGTTCTGTCCTTCATCTTCCTCAGGAGTCATCCCTGTCTACACTGGCTTTTAAGTTTTAAAGGAACAGTTCACCCAAAACTGAAACTTCAGTCATTATCCTACACAGTAATACAAGTACATACTTCTACTGCAATACTACTTTACTTACGACTGTGTATTCTACTAACCTGTGTGAGTAGTATTATCACTACTACTACTACTTGAATTTGTAGTAGTACCACTACAACTACATCTACTACATATAGTTGTATTACTGTAACATTTATACTACTCCTACTAATATTTCTACTACTACTACTATAACATATATTTGTATTTCTGTAATATTTATACTACTCCTACTAATATTTACACTACTACTATAACATATACTTGTATTACCGTAATATTTATACTACTCCTACTAATATTTCTACTACTACTACTATAACATATACTTGTATATCTGTAATATTTATACTACTCCTACTAATATTTCTACTACTACTACTATAACATATACTTGTATTTCTGTAATATTTATACTACCACTGATAATAAAGTCAGAACAGCAGACGGAACCGGACCCCCAGAACCAGAGCGGTCCTGCTGCTGGGTTCTGATTATGAGGCTCATGATGAGGGGAGGTGGACCTGCATCCTCTGAGGAGGTGATGTAGGTAAGAGAGGGAGGAGTTCCCTCTGGGGTCTCTCCTCTATCTGGACCGGGCCGGACTGACGGAGAACCGGAGCAGAAGCTGTTTTCACTTATTTTCATTGACAGAATGTTTGTCAGAAACAAACAGGTTGATTTTTTTCTCCGTCCAGCCCATAATGCTGGGAGCTTATGTGGTTCCGGTCCCCCGGGCTTCAGACGACTAACAAAACAGGCCTTAGTTCTGCTCTGCTGCCCGCCCACAATGCCCTCCACATGCAGGGGGGCGAGAGCGAGGGTCCGACAAACCAGTCACACAGTCTGCTTCTCTCAGGAGGGAGGAGGTCGCATCCCAAAATGTACCTTTATTCTATAGATTTTATCTCACCTCCTCCTCCTCCTCCTCCTCTTCCTCCCAGCAGGAGACGCGTGATAAAACAATCATTTAAGGTGTGACGTGTTGTTGTTTACGTCACACGTGAATAACACATTAAAATGAAGTCCTTTCATGTATGATTCCAGATGATTCCACCTGCTGAACTACAAATATCAAACATTATATATAATATATAATATCATTATATTTAATATGTAATCGATTCGTTTTTGAAACATGTTTTTTCTTGTAGGCGCGTGTTTGTTTAATGTTTGTTTAATGTTTGTTTAATGTTTGTTTAATGTTTGTTTAATGTTTGTATAATGTTTGTTTAATGTTTGTAAATGTTTGTTTAATGTTTGTTTAATGTTTTTTAATGTTTGTTTAATGTTTGTAAATGTTTGTTAAATGTTTGTTTGTTTAATGTTTGTTTAATGTTTGTTTAATATTTGTTTAGTGTTTGTTTAATGTTTGTTTAATGTTTGTTTAATGTTTGTTTAATGTTTGTTTAATGTTTGTATAATGTTTGTTTAATGTTTGTTTAATGTTTGTAAATGTTTGTTTAATGTTTGTTTAATGTTTGTTTAATGTTTGTTTAATGTTTGTTAATGTTTGTTTAATGTTTGTTTTTTTTAATGTTTGTTTAATGTTTGTAAATGTTTGTTAAATGTTTGTTTGTTTAATGTTTGTTTAATGTTTGTTTAATGTTTGTTTAGTGTTTGTTTAATGTTTGTTAATGTTTGTTTAATGTTTGTTTAATGTTTGTTTGTTTAATGTTTGTTTAATGTTTGTTTAATGTTTGTTTAATGTTTGTAAATGTTTGTTTAATGTTTGTTTAATGTCTGTTTAATGTTTGTAAATGTTTGTTTAATGTTTGTTTAATGATTGTTTAATGTTTGTTTAATGTTTGTTCATGTTTGTTTGATGTTTGTTTGTTTAGTGTTTGTTTAATGTTTGTTTAATGTTTGTAAATGTTTGTAAATGCTTTCTGGATATTATCCTCTCAGAAATATTTCAATGTGTATTAATCTTTTTTTCTTTACAGTTCTGAATCAGAATCATTCACAGAACTATGTTTGTAATATTTTATATACATTTATAAATGTTTATAGTTCACATTACAATCATTTGTATTTTTATATATGTTAATTTCATCGCTGTGTATTGGTTTTCCTACGTTTTTAAACGCGTCTCAATCACAGACACAATCTTTTTATATTTTTTTATTTTTTTAAAAATGTGAATTTTTGTATAACTACAAAGAAAATGTTTCTTTGTTCTTTATATTTTCCCTTATAGCTTGTAAATAATCTATAAGACATAAACCCTGATTGTGACTCTTTTTAGCCTCCTCCTGTGAGTCACTCAGTTTCCTGTCGTATATATTTGAACTTCATTTAAATTGCTATTCTCTCTTTTACAGTTCTTCTTCTCTTCTTTCTTTAAAGCCCGCTGGATGAATGATCTCACTCTGCATCTTTTCTCTGATGGATTTATTCTGCTAAGGGGGCACAGCTTCTCTCTCCAACGGAAAAAGATGTTATTTTCTCCTCCTCTGCTCCGGACAGACGCGCCTCCTCGCTGGGGGAGATAATTGACTCCTGCTCCGACTCCTGCGTGCCACAATCAAGACGACGACCGCAGCGTATCCTGAAATGTGCTTGTGTACAAAACAAGGTCAGAGTCAGAACGCCGCACCATTTATTTATTTTGGTGATTTTTTTTAATGATTTAAGCTCCTGCCAGTTTTTCTATTAAGCGCGGTTTGGGAATGTTTAAATAAGACGACCCGCATAAAGTCTGGCTTCCAGTCCGGACTCACACAATGACCCGATTCCATGTTTGTCTTTGGAGGGAGAGATTTCAGAACATTCTTGCACCAACATTCATTGAGCAATAAAGGAAGAATGCAGATTCCTTTCTTTTATATTTCATCATAAAAACACATATAAGCTTTTTAAAATGTGGAAATGTACTTGCAGTCAATGGGAGACATTTTTATTCTGCTCATCAGAAGATGAGATCAGACCCAGGCCCGGTACCGTCTCTTGACCCCTTCTCCAGGTCAAGGCTGCATCCACATGGAGCCTATCCCAGCTGACTCTGGACGCCGGATTTGAACCCAGAACCTTCTTGCTGTGTGGTAACACCTACTCCCCCCCGCTGCTCAGGATGTTCCTTCAAAGCTACGCGGGTGGGTCACAGTCAGAGACCACCGCCTTCTGCTCCCACCTTCAGACACATTCCCCCACCTGGAGAACCCACAGCGAACCCATGACCACACACAAACGTCCCACTGAGGGGTCCCAGGTAGATTTGAACGGAGAACGGAGAAAATTCTCTTATCGTCCGAATCTGATAATTATCAAACAAATAAGATAATTATCGTACGTCTGGCATCACTGGCCGACTCTCTCAGCATCAGCACCTCTGATGTATTCAACCCTGAACCTTCTAGGAACAACTGACCTCCAGGATGGACTCAAGTGGGCTGAACAGAGACGCTGAAGTGGAAGGCTCAAGAGGCGAGCGGCTACCGACTCAGAGAGTTTGTTGGAGTTGTCGGTAGATTTAGAGGCTGGCAGTAACTCAGACATTAATGGAAAACATCTGCAGGAAGTTTTCCTAAACCCGGGGTTCTGTTGGGCCGAGGCGGAGATTTGCGCTCTCTGAGCACTTTTTATAGTTTATAAATATATTTTTTTGAATGCTTCAAAAAATGCTCTTCAGGTTGGATCTCTTCTATTATTACAGGCATGAGTGTGAGCATCGCTCCGCGGAGAAGATCTTCATTCCCACGGTAACTCTCTGCAAGCTTCAACTTTTAGCAATAAACTGCCAAACTGAGTCAAAGGGGAGTTTATTTAGTTTCATGAGTCGTATCTGAATAGAAAATATCAGTGCAGCACTCGACAACACATCCAGCAAAATATCATCTCTCATGTTTCAGGAAGGAGGAAGGCTCTCTGAGGTTTTCTTGCTACTGTCTAAGAACTGAACTTTACTGCAAACAAACTATACGCTACAGTAAAATACAACCAAGGTGTTTGAATGGGGAAATGTTTTTTGTTGTCAACACACCAGTAGCAATAAAACCTTTTTTTTTTCTTTTTAAGAAAATATTAGGAGTTTGGGGGGTTTGGGGGGGAGGAGGGTCATTTTCTAATAGACACACATCTTCAGTCAGTTTCTAAAAAGTATTTTTCTTTACACTTAGTACAAAAAAAAAGACAAAGACATCTCTACCCGTTAGTGCTTCGTTTTAAGATACTATAACATAAATAAACAATTTATTTTCAGTGTTCAGAACAGACGCTTCCAGTGTGACTGGAGAACTAACACACTCCACCACATTCCAGTTGGCAGCAGAGGGTTTAACAGAGTTTTCCCGCTCAAGATTCCGGCGCTCCCGCCGACGCGCCACACTCACTAAATGTTCTTCAAACCCCCCCAGCGTCAGAAGACCCCTCCAGTCCGGCGGGGTCGCTCACATCAACGTTTACTCTTTTGCTCCTCTTTAGTGAAAATACCACAAAGTCTCTCTCCCGCTCACAACCTCATCAGCTGCTTCGTCTCCGTCGGGCTTCCTCTCCGGGCTCCAGTCTCTCGTCATTGAACAAATCCCAGAATGCAAAGCGGAGTCCCCCACCAGGGCCTGGTTCTTTGACCTGTAGCCCCCGACGTGGCCGCCGGTCCATCAGTACATGAGCGCGGTCTCTACGCGACAGTAAAGTACTGGGGTTTAAGCTACGGATATCTAGCATTTACTCTCTGAAGGAAATTAGACTCTGCTGTGCAAACGACGCCATGAAGAGATGAAAGGGTCAATTCCATTCTTTTCTTTTTCTTCCACTGCTCCGTGCCACCCTTCCATCTTATTTGCAGGTAAACACCTCCGTCCTCTCGCTGCACGTGTTACACTTGACGAAGCAGCACCACTGGAACTTACAGTTGCACTGCCAAACTTTGGTGTATTGGTGCGTATTGTAGCCCCGCCCACAGCACATGAGGTCGCAGCCGTCCGTGTGTTGGGAGGTGCGGTTGCACAGGCGTCCCTGGGTGCCCACGCTCCCCGTGGCCGCGTCCTCCTCGCAGTAGTTGGGCGACCTATCGATGTAGACCAGGTCCGTCTCCATGGGCTTGCGGTAGCCCTGAGTCTGCTTCACCTTGAGGTGGGTGGGCTGGCGCAGCCGACTGGCCCGGACCACCTCCACGTGCACCGCCTCGTTGTACTTGTCCTTGAGTACGTAGCCAATCTCGCGGAACTTGGGAAGTGTAGTCCAACAGGTCTTGGTGGTGCAGGAGCCCGAGACGCCGTGGCACTTACACTCCAGCTTCATCCTCTCCTCTAGAACCTGGTCGGAGAAGCAGAAAACAAAACTGCATCAGAGATGGACCATAAAATAACATCCTGAGACCATGCATCCCTCCGACCCGCCCTGAAAATACCCCCACAGATTCATTCAGAGACACTTTTAAACCCTCACACAAGAATCTCACCACTAAATGGTTAAACTAATTAAACTTATGTTAATATATGGGCTTTGATGACATCACAGGGGCCAGCGGGGGAAGTTGCCGGGGTAGCGCTGCCTGGATGCAGGTGGGGTCATGTTCAGTCCCGGCTGGGTCACCTGATGCTGAGAGTCCCGAGACCCCTGATGACATCACCGATGAATTTGGTGAAGGTAGAAAGTAAATATTTCCTTCAGAGTCGGCTGTAAAATGAAGGCTCTATGAAAATCTCCCCAAAAATGTAATTGTTGAGAATCCGAAGATGTCGAAGGGCTGAACTATTTATCAAACTGTAAAACGTGGGTCCAGGTTGTTCAGGTTCGTGTGAGACTCGCTCTGGACAAGATGAAACGACCTCAAAGAAAACCACTGACTAAAACCTGCTGCTTCAGGTGTGTTTGAGGAACACCACATCATGTACGCCATGGTACCAGAAACCCCCGCACACCCTCAGAGGTTCTGCTGGAGTCCAACACGACATATAGTCATAATCTTATGGCTGATCGGGGTAGTGTGAAACGCATGGATTTGTACATTATACGACCACAGAGGCTCCCGGCATCTTCAGCCCGCTCCACTGCTGACCCAGTCCTTCTCAGAGTTCAGCTGACATCAGCACCAGCCAGAACCAGGCCTGTGAAAATCCACTGAATTCTGTCCAGCGGTTTCTGAGGAGATGTGGGTCGGCTAATCTCTCCGGCGGATGTAAGGCTTATAAAACACGCTGTGGATTCTGTGAAATCACTGCAAACGCAAAAACAACAAACCAGTAAAAGCAAATGTAACAACATCTCCACTTTCCTAGCATGCAACAGGACACTGTTTGCAGCGCTCCGTGACTCTGCTGGGTTTGGAGCTCGGTTTTTATTTTCTCCATAAACTCTAAGAATTGGTTTTACTTGAATAAAAAAGACACAACGTCGATTTAACGCCATATAATCAGGTTTTACCCAGAATCCTTTGAGCTGCGTCTGCGCCGCCGAGCATCAGGTTGTTTACTGGAATGTTTTTGCCGACATGTTTTCTGGAGAGTTTGATTGGGACTTTTACGTAGTAGAGAGACACATTTCTGTAAAGTTCTTAAATCCAGGCATGTTTCTTTCATTTTACAGGGAAACTTCTGACCCGATAGAAGAAGAAGATCTGGAACGTTTCCATTTCTTCAGTCTTAGAAGAATCTTAGTCATTTAATGCATATTAAATAATCCTATCACACGGCGAGAGAATTTAAAAGACAATAGTTTTATGTGTCAATCACAAACACTTTGATAAATACTTTATATCTTTATATTATATATATATATAATTATATCCCCAAATATCATGGAATCGTCATTTTGTTACAACGATAACTCAAAAACTGTTTTATGGATCATTTTCAAATTTCATACCATCACAGATCCCAGTGTGAGGAAGAACTGGATTCATTTTGAGAAAGGTCGATTGTATATTTTCAACACTAGGGGGAGTTTTATCTTCAACGTTCATAATGTCTGAACAGCTGGAGATCCAGATTGTATTTATGATATTTTACTCTAATAGTTTATATTTTACCCACTAGGGGGAGTTTTTGTTTGTTTGTTTTTAGGAAAGACATTGTTTCTTCGGACAAAGCTTCACCTTTATTTTGCGGATGTCAGTCGTTGGAATTACATCACAGTTAAAATCTTAAATGAGACAAAACTCAAAAATCATCCGTTTGATGTTTGATGTTAAATTCATTCTTTTAATGACAGAAGCTTCATTTATAATTAAAAGTGAGTCTTTACTTTGATCCGTGTGATAAAGTAAGAGAAGAGAATAAATCGTACGTCTTCTTTTCATGTTTTCATCTGAGGCTGTAACCTTCAAACACGGAGGGAAAGAGCAGAAACGGTTCTGCAGAACTCGGCACAGGGTTTGGATTAAGAGCTGCAGAATTTTTCTGCCCACCATTCAGTCGGAGGAGCCAGACCGCCGAAGAGGACGGCGGATGAAGATTGGAGTCATCACTGGGGGGGGGGGGGGGGGGCAAATGGGCTCTCTGGTAGATAAAAGATGATAAAAAATGTTCTTCCAGTGGAGAAGATGTCATGCAGGGCCACATGTGCCTCCTCTACTGCTTTTCCACCAAAGCAGCTCCAGGGCTGGTTTGGAGCCAGCGTCTCATTTGGACCCAGTTCTTTCTTCCACAGCCAAAGAATGGGCCCCCAGCCAGGAAAACTGGAGCCAGAGTGGAACCAGAACCTCGCAGCTCTAGGAACAAGAACATCAGTGACTGGAGGATTATCGGAACCAACCAAACAATGAGGTGGTCACTTTTAAAAGCCCGGCTGGTGGAGCCTAAAGAACACAGACAGAACTGGACTGAAACGATGGATGCTACGTCAGAAGACCAGTTTGTGTTCTAGATGAAGGTCCGAAGTCTGCGTTAAATTCATACATATTTATGCTCAGTACCGCCAACAGTACCACCAGTACTACCACCAGTAGTACCAGCAGTACCACCAGTACTACCACCAGTAGTACTACCAGCAGTACCACGAGTAGTACCACCAGCAGTACCAGTAGTACCACCAGTACTACAACCAGCAGTACCACCAGTAGTACCAGCAGTACCACAGGTACTACCGCCAACAGTACCACCAGTACTACCACCAGTAGTACTACCAGCAGTACCACAGGTAGTACCACCAGTAGTACCAGCAGTACCACAGGTAGTACCACCAGTAGTACCAGTAGTACCACCAGTACTACAACCAGCAGTACCACCAGTAGTACCAGCAGTACCACAGGTACTACCGCCAACAGTACCACCAGTACTACCACCAGTAGTACTACCAGCAGTACTACCAGCAGTACCACCAGTAGTACCAGCAGTACCACAGGTAGTACCACCAGTAGTACCAGTAGTACCACCAGTACTACAACCAGCAGTACCACCAGTAGTACCAGCAGTAGTACCACCTGTACCACCAGGGACCGTGTTGTCTAAATCCGAGCCACACTGAACAGAACTGACTCCGGCACCAGCCTCCGGGCAGCACCTGGGTCACTTTGATGGAGAAGAGTTGTTTTTGTTTGTTTGTTGTTGTTTTTCTGAGCCGCACTGCTGTAATAAATAACAACCACTGAGAGTTGGACTACATGGTGAAATAGTTGAGGAGTTCTGGATGTGTCCGAGTGTCCACTGGGACCATCCGGCTGTAGAACCTCTGACCTTCTGCTCTCAAACATCCCAAACATTCTCCCCGAGGTCCGTTTTGCTGTCTTCACGGAGACCCGCCTCCTCAAAAGATCTCGTATGAAAACTGTTACATTCAACAGTGGGGGGGTCCTGGTGTTGGTAGGACCCCCGCAGGACGAGTGGAGGCTGACTTACATCACTGGTTCTGTGCGCTGGAACGCCGTCCAATGTTTCCCAGATGTCAAAGTTTCACAGTGGATGTCATCAGAAGTGGTTTCTACGTCTATCATCTCCTGGTTGAACTATAACTGCAGCAGGAAGCAGGAAGGAGACCCCAGATAACAACGTGTCTACAGACCACGACCTTTAACCCTGGACCCTGACAGGAAGTAAGACTCATTTATCACATTTATGGATCTCGTGTCCTCGCATCGGATTATCGGACAAAGCCTTCATCACACATTCAGACGCAGTCATGTGACTGTCTGGGTTATTCCCGTATTTCAGTCCAGCATGTTACTCCAGCTGGCATGCACCTACTCCCGGGGCATATGGGAAATATTGCGTTCTGTCGCCGGTTCATTCTTTGCCCTGAGAAAGAAGAAACCTCAAAATAAAAACCGTTTCTACCGATCTGAAGGGGAGGATATCCCACACGGGTAGTCCCATGTTATAATAGACCCCACCTCCTATTAGCGGCCCCCCGACTCGCCCCGCCCAGCATTGTTGTAGAGAAGTCGGGTTGGCGGGGCGGCTTTTTTTCCTGGCGCCTCGCCCGGCGCTCGCCAGCGACACAAGTCACCGTTTCTACCCGACACTGAGGAAACGTACACAAGCGTTGTTGAATTTCTGCGCCGGTCCCGTCCGTGAACTCGTGCGGTCGCCGTTTCCCCCCATCTGATTGAAAAAACATGAGCTCCATAAAAGCTGGGGTCAGCTATCAAACCCGCCTCGCCTGTTGATCCAGAATGAGGATTTCCAAAAATGTATAGCAGACAAACCACAAGGAAGGCCTCGCGCCGGGATCCTGACAGATGCATGGAAACATTTACTTAAAGCGTGTCCATCAAAGCCTCCGACCCGCCGCTAATTAATCCAGCATGAGCAGAACCCCGCGGAAGGAGGACCTGTCAAACACGCCTGATGAAAAGAGATCATTAGGTGTTCCTCCACATTCACGGGTCTAACAGGATTCTGGTGTTCTGGTCCAACGAGGCGTCTTATCAGTCATTAGGAAACCCAGTCACAGCTGGATCCCATCAGAGGCACCGGTCCCTCATCAGAACCCCTCTCCACCGGCTTCATTGGTGCTGAGACCTTTTCTATACAAGCGATGACGGCGAGGCTGAAAGCAGGACGAAGAGCAGGGGAGAAGGAAAAGAAACGAGATCGATAAAACACGGGAAAGTTTCTGCAGAGAAGAATTCTGCTGGAAAGACAAAGAACCAAACAGTCGTGTTCTTACTCATC